>CM076579.1:1095762803-1096317194 GCA_034641835.2 Pinus albicaulis | reverse complement strand
ACCGATGAAGAAAGGGGCTTTATTGGTTGAGCATCCTTCTTTACTAGCCATCTTGGGAACCTAGGATCTCCTTTCAGTTGTTAGACTTGTACAAAGGAACCTCCTCTGATACCAATTGTTGAACCTCTAATTAAACTGAGGGGGGGGGGTGAATCAGTTTAATACATTCCTGATCTTGTAAAACTTTTCATTAAACTTATTTACACCTTCATTTCAAACTCAATTTGATGTGAGAGTAATTTTAGAATGTAATCAGAAAGTATTAGTTTAATAGAGCAGTAGACTTAATATGAGAGTAGCAGGTATTAAGCAAATGATACATATCAGATCAATACATAAATATCATGCACATAGACAGCAGATATAAGTGGAAACCCATAAAGGGAGAAAACCACATCTTATTATTGTTGTGATGCAAAGGCAAGCTCCAACTCCCTCTAACTACTGTTTTTCTGCGGGCACCAACCTACAGGAGGCTCCTATCTCAATTCTGCAAGATACAACTCGCAAGGAAGCACCAACTCCCTTCAGTTTTCTGCAGGCACCGACCTCGAGATATCGTACTGTTCTGTGCTTCTCATACAATTACTGCTTTTCTTAATCTTCTCTGCCTCACTCTTCTATATTCTGCCTTCTCTTGATTTACTCTCTCCTTTTTTTTTGAATATCAAGATGATATTATTTATAGATTTCCTCACTTGACTGTTTGTATTCTGCTTGGAATTCGAAATGGAAAGTCATGTCTCTTTGCCTTCTGCCTTCTCACTCCTTTTATCAGCTTACTCAGAAATTATAACTGTAGGTGTCAATTTTAACATTACAGTGGGAGTTTGTTTTCTCTCGGAGACTTGCCAATGCATCACAAACAATAAAAATAATTAAACCATTTACATTCGAATTACAATGTGAATTCCAGCTCACTTATTTTGTCTCTTGGTTTGCTGCGCATTTGTCTTTTCTGTGACTGTGTTTTGACTCTTTTCTGCTCTGTATGCTTTTCTGTCCTCTGCTATGGTGTATTTGCTGCATACATGTAACAGTGCTTTTATATTAGTGCCTCTTAGAAAAATATGTGACTGCTGACTTGCAGCAAGTGTCTTGTTGATGTGGAACTTTCCGCAAGCGGAACAGACATATATCACAGTCATTGAATATTAATAATCGCCCTCCCGTTAAGCTGAGGCCCGTGGGTCTACAGACCACACGGCTTATCGCAACAGCGTTATATATATATATATAACAGCGCCCTTTCATATATATATAAGTAATTTCAACACTCGGCATACATACAACCTTCCTTTTAAAAAGGCTTAAATCAATTCTCGGCATTATATAATAAAAACTCTTTAAACAAATAAGAACTCCTTTCAGGCTCACTCGCCGATCTTTCCGATGCGATGTATCACTCCTCAGCCTCTTCCGATTGCGATTATTCACTGTTATGGCGAAAATTCAAACATATATCAGTCTTGGCTTATAAACCCATCGGGTCCGGCCTTTCAATTGCAATCGCAAATCTTTGTTAACATGTTCCGGAACTCAAACCTATCAAGTCACAGTTTATCAGTCCATCGGGTCTGAATCTCAATCGCAATCGCAACTTTCTGTTGTGATGTTCCGATGCTCCACTTTACCTCTAATGCGATTGACCATGGAACTGAAAAATTTGTTAGTCATAATTTATAAGCCCATCGGGTCCGGGCTTCAATCGCAATCGCAAGTCTTTAACATGTGTTCTGATTGACCAGTGCCGATGCGATTGGAACATGGAATTGAAGCATTTGTTAATCATAATTTATAAGCCCATCGGGTCCCGGCTTCAATCGCAATCGCAAGTCTTTAACATATGTTCCGACGCTCTTATAATCTCCGATGCGATTAGCCGGAATTCAAATATATATAAACCATCGTTAATACACCCATCAGGTCCGAACTCTTAATCGCAATCACAAGTCTTTTAATATGTGTTGCGATTGGCCACTGTTCATTGTATTTTGCCGATGCGATTGGGAAAGGACTTCAAACACGTTTGAATTATAATTCATACCTCCATCGGGTCCGGACTTCCAATCGCAATCGCAACTCATATATTCTCCGATGCGATTGATCAGTGCCGATGCGATTAGACCTGGAACTCAAATATATGTTAACCATGATTTATAGACCCGTCAGGTCTGAACTTCAATCGCAATCGCAACTTCCTGTTGGTTACATGTTCTGCTGCCCTTGCGATCTCCGATTGCGATTGGGGAGGGGTCCCACCTTCTAAACTTTGTTTTATGCGCTCCACTTATATAACATAATATATATGCCTTGGTCCTTTGCAGCATACGTAATGCACGACATTTATATGTAAGATGATGGATATATATATATGTATCCTCCATCGGGGTAAGCGATTCCCGGAATAATATTTGTGTTGTATAACGCCGATTGGAGTGTGCGATTCCCGGAATATGGTTCTGTATTATATGCATTGCATTGCCGCTGGAGTTAAGCGACTCCTGGAATAAGGATTATGTATTATATGTATAACGCCGGTTGGAGTGTGTGATTCCCGGAATTTTGTAACAGCTCTCTGCCTCTGTCACTTAGTCTCTGCCTCTGCCTCTGCTGCTTCTGTCGCTCTGCCTCTGTCTCTACCTTTCGATAACGGTTCTTTACTGTGCTTCTATGACTGTTACATTTTGACTTTCTTCTTGCTGCCTCTATTGCTTTCACTGTGCCTCTTTTTCCTTCCTCTGCTTCAGCGCTGCCTCTTTTTCCTGAGTGCTGCCTCCTTTGCCATCAATGACAATATTTCCAACACAATATCACTTTGTTAGAGATATGGTTGAGGCTAAAAGGGTGTTGCTGGGAAAGGTGGACACTTTGAAGAATGTTGCAGATGCATTGATGAAGTCCCTAAGCACTCAGAAGTTCTCTGGGTGTAGAGAAACAATGGGTGTTGAAGAATTGGGCCAATGACTAAGCTCTCCTGTGGCCCCCTGAGGAAAGAAAACAACAAGTGGGAGAGTGTTGGGTATGTGTTATATTATTTCCACGACTAATCACGTGCGACGGGGTAAGAGGGGGGGCGATAGCCCCCCTTTGTGCTAGGAGAAATGGGGGGGTGGTAGCCCCCCCTGTCGGGGTCCAGGGTAGCGCCTCGGTGAAAATTTTTTGGTCCTTAATTTCCAGAGGGCGGTCCGTGCCCATGGTTTTGTGCATGGTTTTGCACATGGTTTTGGGGTATGATGGTTTTCAGCCCCTGGTATTTTTGTAGATCCGGTTAAGGGAACTACGGTTATGTTCTAATCCAAGGTTAATGGATTAGGGTTTATGTATGCTTCGGCATGTATATATATGTGTTGTAACACTAAAAGGAATATAATGAAAATCAAGTTGGTCGTCCCGAATTGGGATCGAAGGGAAAATCTCTGTGTTTATCTGTTTTATGTTTTATGCTCTCACTATTGATTATTTTCTGTTATAAGATTCGTGTGTAGATAATTTATGTTCAGGGTTAAAACCTACAATCATTTCCTATGCTCAGGACCTTCAAAACTTGGGACCTATACACTTCTTGAGTAAGCAGTTCAGTGAGAGGTATGGTTATCTTGATTTTGGCAATCTCTCCCTCAAAGCTAAAAGGTATTTGTGTTTTGGGAATATTACATCAATTTTATTAGCCATCAACTTTTCTACATTTTTAATTTGTTGATTCTGATTTGGGGCTTTAGGCAATAGAATTTTTTTAGTGCCACTAGTTGATGTACTATGGAAGCTTGGGTCACAATCCTGTTGGCTGATTTTTTCTTTGTTTGGATCATTTTTCTTAGCCATAGTGTTGACATTTTCTATTGTCTTCTTAGGAGTGATTTCAGGAGCTTTCCTAATAGCAATGTATGTTTTTTTTTTCGTGGAAGTCTCTTGTTTTATTTTACTCCTAAGGTTGTATTGCCTATGGAATTCCATTATGGAATTTTCAAATCCCAATTGGCAGTCTTCAGAATATTCATAATTTGTTGCAGTTTGGTCTAAGGTGAAGAAACCTTGTTCTTCTTCAGTGAGAAAAACATCACCCTCATTACCAAAACCTATTAAGTTTACATGGCTTTCTTCAGGTTCTTCATTCTCTCTTCCCTCTTCATCTAGATAATTTTCTTGGAAAGGAGGCCTAATTTGTTGGTCATTGTCTCGTGGTATGTTTTGGAGAGGGTCTCTTCTGAATTTTTGAGCTCTATTTCTATTTTGGGGATTTTCTTGGTTATCCCTAGGAGGTTCCCTTTCATTCAAGTTTATTCTTTCTATCATTATCTCCATTGTTCTCATTAGGCTTTCCATTTTGGCATCGAATAAGGAGGTTGAGGCTATGTTTTCAACTTTGTAAGTGACTCGTTTTTCCGACCTCATCCTAGCTCTCTTTTCAATCAAGTTGGCTTCTAGACTAATAGCTTCCCTTTGTATTTCTACTAAAGTTGTGGGGTCTCTCTCTCAATTGGTATGTCATGTCTAGATCAAAGCCTTTAGGAAATTTCACTAGTGCTAGGCCTTGTGGGGGTTTCATGTGAGGTGGGAGGGCATTGTAAATGCTTTTAAACCTGGTGCAATAATCTTGTACACTTTCCCCTGCATTCCTCTTAATATTTTTATATTCTGAAAGGATTTGGATGAGTTTTTTCTTGATTTCCCACTTTTTTATGAAATTTTGGTAGAGGGAAGGGAGATCATGTATGCTGTTAGAAGATAAGATTTTGAACCATTTGTTGGCTTCTCCTCCTAAGATTTGTGCAAATATCCTCATTTTAATGGTTTATTCTTCCAACTCCATATAGTCAAAGGCATCATTCATTCTGTCTACATGTTGTTGGGCATTCATTGAGTCGGCTCCTGTGAAATGAGGGATCTTGGATTGGTAGTATTTTAGCAAAGGTACTAGAAGTGGTGGTAAAACCAGGGGAGCATACCAAGCTGCCATGATGGGAGCTAATGGAGGATGTACAAGAGGAGGGTTTGTGAAAGGAGGTGTGGGATGAAGTGGAGTGGTTTTCATAGTGGTGGTATGGATGGGTGTGGTGGAAGTACTTGGACCAACAAATTGATTCTGAGCAGATTTGGTATGGAAAGAGCTAAAGTGATGGAGAAGCTAAAAGTTAGGTGGAGTGGAAGGAGAGGCTTCTCTACTAGAACTCTGTTGCAAATATATGGGCTCAAGGTCAGTCTGGTCAATATCACTTTGTGACTTGGTTCTGAAAAGGTTCTTTGTATGTAATATTCCCATTTTAGCACACAACTATAATGGAATATTAAAATTTTGTTTTTATCACCTAAAAACTTAATAAATGGGTAAGGGAACCCATTATTATTGAAGACATGAATAAAATCCCTCATAATGTGAAAGATATCATCAGAGTAGCTTTATTTTTCACCCTCAAGTGTGAAAAGGGGAAAATGCATGAAGACAAGGTCAAGTTTGACCAAGTCAACAACGCTGCCATAGGAGGAGTGGATCACTTTAGAAGACAATGTAGTGTGAATGAGGAAGAGGATATTTGGTGGAGGAAACCATAATGAGTGGGGCCCATGGAGAGAGAGCTTTCACTTGTTTAAAAGGAGGGCAAGGTAGCCATTGTCATTCATGAATTGGATTATTGATTTCATTGTCTATGCAAACATTGTGCATTCTTTTGTTGTTTAGAAAGAATTGTGGGGTAATTCATGTTTAGGATTACTTCTCCTTATTGAGAGGCCTCTTGAGGATTTTAATTCATTCTCCACATATCTTGGCTCAAGGCCAAATCCACCTCCTTCATTCACAATGTTATTCCTGAAGCAGGATAAATTTGTGTTGCAAGGTGTTGTAGTGGGGACTCCACAACACCATTTCCCTAGCTCATCTTTCACAGGAGGGAGCTTTTATTCCTATGGGAAATTAGTGAGGGAGATTTCTGAGCATATTTCAGATCATTGGCATTAGGCCAAGCACTTCCCTTCACCAACAGCGCAGTCCCTTCTCTAGACTGCGTTATTTCTGAGTGCAATCGCAATGGGGACTTGCTCCACTATTTTGGAGGGTGAGATCTTCAGGGATTGGATCAGCCTTTCACTTGAGAGATCCTTTGGATGAGATTCAGCCATCATTTGCAGCATCATCAGCTATCTTCATCCATATCTATTTTCTGAGTTGCAGTTGCTACCCAACAACTCCAACATTTCTACAGATTTGCCATTTTGTACTTATTTCAGCCAATCCTATTAAGGATTGTGTATTGTTGTTTCCAGGGGTTGAGATATTTCTCCCCCTCTTTTATTTGAGTTTTTTTATTGTCATATTTGTGTATTGACACTATTTTTAAGTAGCCCTCCTTTATAGACTATGCAGTCATAGTTGGGCTTCTCATATGTAGCAGTGTATTTCATGATTATTGCACTTGTGTCTTTGATGATGGAATTTTCTAAGCTTGAGTGATCATTTCCTCAAGATCTTGTACAATTTCTGCTACCATATTATTAATAAGATGGCTATGAGATCTTATTGCATTTCCTGAAGTTGATGTTATTCACTACTATTTCCAGTCATGTTTATGGATTACTGGATCTCCACATTGGTAATATCTTGAGATATTCCCAATAGTGTAGTTGTTCCTAATTTGGAATATTACAGTGGTATCAGAGCATGATATCTGGCTCAGCCTGTGAGTGTCAGCCAAAGAAGATCAAGATGATGAAGAAGATGAGTTTTCTCTCATTTATTTTCAGATCCAGAGGAGACTTCTCCAAGGAGGTCAAGCAGATTGAAGAAAGAGAAGAGGAAGGACCGTGCACTTCCTACTCTCACAGAGAAGAAGACCAAAATCATGAAGAACACTTGTAATTTGAAATTATAAGTGAGGACCTTGCTTAATACCGAGCTAAACCTAGAGCCTTCCAAGAGACTCTATCTTTTCCACACTTTATTCAACAAAAGGAAGAAAGAAGACCCCATAGCTATGGGATGATGAGAGGCAATAGATTTCTATTGTCCACATTTGATGGTCACTCACATGTGTAGCAAAGGTTTGGATGAAGAAGATAGAGGCTTTCTCCTGATACATCCTGTAGTAGACAGAGAGGCTATAGAAGTTGCAGCGCTGCACCTTGGAGGTGGAGCAATTACTTGGTGGTGCAGTCATTCAAGCCATACAAGGGTTTCTACTCTTGTTGATATTTCTTAGAGATTGATTAGGATATTTTGCCAGAAGAGGGAGGAGCCCTCACCACCAGTTGATGAGGCATGTACCAGCACTATTGAGACCATGGAGGAGTAGCCTTCATCTTCAACAGTTTGTGATACCAACAGTGATGAGGAGGAAACTCTTGCTACCGTACAAGGAGCTTCCACATTTCCCCAAGGTATTATTAAAAATCCATCTCTTGTCATTTCAGCAAACACTTTGGATGGGTCTACATCATTGCATGCATTTGACCTAGAGCAGCAGAATAGCACTGCGCTATGCAAGAGTAGTGATGAAGAAAAGAGGAACCATTCCTCATGTGAGCACTCAAAGAGCAGCTTCATTCAGGAAGCCATGGAGGAAGCAGTGAGAAGGAGTAGACATCTGGAGATAAGAAACTCTCTCTCCTCTCTAAATGACACTCTCTCAATGAGCATACCACAACTCAAAGAGAGAATTTTAAAAGCAGACCCAAGGCCCCTTTGGTTTTGGAGGACCATGCATGAGGAGGAGATCTCAAGGACAGATTTCAATGGAGGTGCACTCCCACACATCATGGAGTGCAAGATTCCTCAACAGTTTGAGGAGTTTCTTCCCTTCTCACAGGAGAAAATAGAAGATGGAGGACATCTTCAAATGGATAACATCTCTCATGACTGTGTTGGAAATTCCTTGAGCCAGGAACATCATGATTGGAAGCTTTTTCCTACCACCTATTTGGGTCCTTATAGGGTCAAATTGATCCTCGGGAAGATTTCATTTCAAGATCCCATGAAATGCAAGGAGCTGATTTGGGATGATGGTAGCCCTCATGGGAGGAGTGCCAAGATGAAGGATGGAAGAAGGCATCCACAGTTGGTTGATTGGATTTGGATGGTGAGCTACTTGCAGATGTATGATACCGGGCAACAGGAGGCTTGGTTGTGTTGGTTACTCTTGAAGGAGTTTGGCCATCACTTGGCATACATTCCTTCCAAGGGTATAAGGATGGAGAAGATGTGGCAGGATGCTAGCATCATGGAGCAGCAAAGAGTATGGGTGCATAGTGATGATGCAACATTCATATCATACACTATGTCTTCATCAGATATCTTGTATGATGACAGCATGAGGAAGCAACAAAAACATTTGTTGTTGGGGTTATTCTTTGGAGAGAAAGAGTAGATTTGCTCTCATTTCTTGTATGATGTTGCAGAAGTAGGACATGGCACTATCATGGTGCAAATGGGATACTCCTTGACCTTTTAGGATCAGGAATTACTTCCACCTTGGGAGAGATTCCATATTTGTAGCAACATTATTAGAGGGTTGCCCATCTATGTTGAGGAATCTGAGGGCAACAACGCTGTGTCATCTAAATATTATCTAGTGCCTCATGCAGAGGAAGGAGGAGCTCTTGCTCCAAGTAGAGGGATTCTTACATCTTTGCAAAGAAGTCCCTAGGATCTCATGTATGGAGATCCAGGCACAACTCATGTTTTACATGTGCCATTGTTGAAGAGGTGTGGAACCTTGGAGAAACAAGGAGGAGATAGGGAGAAGACCCAGCATCATGAGATGAGGATTACACATCCCTATTCATTTTCAGAGTTTGATACACCTAAGAAGGTGATTTGATTGCGTAGTGGAAGCATGGAGAGTTTTATCCATTCATATATTTAGTCATCTCTTGTTGAGGATGCATCATTGCATGGAGATATTTTTCTAGAGAGACTACTGGACCAGTAGAGGAGGAGGGATGCTTCACATGTTGAGGCACCATTCATTGATTTCAGAGGAGTGGAGTGCTCCCAGGATCATCTTTCTTGCATGATATTGATAGATCAACATATGAGGAGATGCATAGATCATGTGCAGATGGAGGAGATACATAACTCTTTGGAGGAGTTAGCACAACCACCTCTTTTCTCTTTGAGGATGAGAGGAGACTCATTTTTGAGCCACTCCATTTGCATGAGCATAACTTATGGTAAGGGTATTTTTTATTTTCATGATGATTGGTATATTCATCCCTTAACCATAAATGTACAGGATGTTGCTCCAAGGAGGAGCATTCTTTTTTCTAGACCCCGTGGTCTACTTGAGGCCATGAGTACTATTGGTGACCACTCCCTAGGAGGACTTGGGGAGGAAACGTATTTTGGAGGACATACTCACCTTGCAACATACATCATTCACTTTCTCCATACATTTGAGGAGAGTGGGACAACAAGCAAGTGGTTGGAGGCCACAATTTTTGTCACAATTGAGGGACATTTGTCGTTCTCCCTTGCCACACATGACAGTAAGAATGGCTCTCATTATGGTTCATTATGTTGCTATTGTCTTTATATTTATTGAGAACATGATTGGGGGAATGGCACATTGGTTGAATGTGTCCCTTGGGGGAGAAATATCTCACATTATTTGCATTGCATGTTATAATGGGAGCATGAGAGGATATGTGGCCACTACAACAAAACATTTTTTCCATTTGAGGTGAGCCATATGATTGATTGGATGCCATATGATGGTGACTTCCAACTCGTCACATATGAGATGATTTGGAACAACATGTTTCATAACGATGGGGGAGAGATCCTTGGAGGTCTAGTCTTCATCTTGCCACTGTAGGGCAACATTATTGCAGCCCAATATCAGCATATACTCAACAATTATCCTAAGTGGAGAAGAGGATAGCGTGGGGTAGGCTATTTTGTCTACCAAGACCAGATTTTCATCCCACCTACATTGCAGGAGCCAATGGTGGAAGGTGATTTTCAGGAGTTGCCATGTTGGGAGGTAACTCATTTTGTATGGATGATTGCTTGGGGGATGGAGGATCCACATGGGGAATATGTTCCTCAACATGTTTCAAACTCCATGCCTTGGGTGGAGATTTTCTAGTTCTATCCTTGCAGTTGCTTGAGGACAAGCAACATTTGGGAGGGGATGACTGTAATATTCCCATTTTAGCACACAACTAAATAGAATATTAAAATTTTGTTTTTATCACCTATCAGCTCAATAAATGGGTAAGGGAACCCATTATTATTGAATACATGAATAAAATCCCTCATAATGTGAAAGGGATCATCAGAGTAGATTTTTTTTTCACCCTCAAGTGTGAAAAGGGGCAAATGCATGAAGACAAGGTCAAGTTTGACCAAGTCAACAGCGCTGCCATAGGAGGAGTGGATCACTTTAGAAGATAGCATAGTGTGAATGAGGAAGAGGATATTTGGTGGAGGAAACCCTAATGAGTGGGACCCATGGAGAGAGAGCTTTCACTTTTTTAAAAGGAGGGCAAGGCAACCATTGTCATTCATGAATTGGATTATTGATTTCATTGTCTATGTAGACATTGTGCATTCTTTTGCTATTTATCAAGAATTTCCAAGGAATTCTTGTTTAGGATTCCTTCTCCTTATTGAGAGACCTCTTGAGGTATTTTACTTCATTCTCCACATATCTTGGCTCAAGGCCAAAGCCACCTCTTTCAGCCACAACATTATTCCTGAATCAGGACGACTTTGTGTTGCAGGGTGTTGCAGTGGGGACTCCACAACACCATTTCCTTGGCTCATATTTCAGAGGAGGGAGCTTCTATTCCTCTAGGAGGTTATTGAGGGAGATTCCTAGGCACATTTCAGATCATTGGCATCAGGCCAAGAACTTCCCTTCACCAACAATGCAATCCCTTCTCTAGACTGCGTTATTTCTAAGTGCAATTGCAGTGGGGACTTGCTCCACTATTTTGGAGGGTGAGATCTTCAGGGATTGGATCAGCCTTTCACCTGAGAGATCCTTTGGATGAGATTCAGCCATCATTTGCAGCATCATCATCTATCTTCATCCATATTTATTTTCTGATTTGCAACTGCTGCCCAGCAACTCCGACATTTCTACAAATTTTCCATTTTGTACTTATTTCAACCAATCCTCTTAAGGATTGTGTATTGTTGTTTCCAGGGGTTGAGATCTTACTCCCCCTTTTTTATTTGAGATGTATATTGTCATATTTGTGTATTGACACTATTTTGCAATATTCCTCCTTTATAGACTACGCAGTCATAGTTGGGCTTCTCATATGTAGCAATGTATTTCATGATTATTGTACTTGTGTCTTTGATGCTGGAATTTCCTAAGCTTGAGTGATCATTTCCTCAAGATCTTGTACACTTTCTGCTACCATATTATTAATAATATGGCTATGAGATCTTATTGCATTTTCTGAAGTTGATGTTATTCACTGTTATTTCCAGTCATGTTTATGTATTGTTGGATCTCTACATTGGTAATATCTTTAGATATTCCCAATAGTGTAGTTGTTCATAATTTGGAATATTACATTGTATGGTGCAAGTCAAACTGGGGATCTTGCAAGGTTGTAAGATGTTCAGGGACAGAGATTGCTCTATGAATGGACCTAACAGTAGTTAAGTTGCTATTTTTAGAAATTTTCCACAAAATATTTTCTGGGTCATCAACTATGGTGGGAGGGTTTGGGTCCGGATGAGATCTAGTACTGGTCCTTTGTGAAGCTAGATTTCAAACTCAAAATGTAGAGAGGCTGGAAATTTAGGAATGTTTTCGGAAGGTTGACCTCTCTTAGTGCTTCATAAACTCACACAGTATGGGACTAGGCTTCTAAACCTCTCCGGGTTGATTTGACACAATCCTAGGGAAGTCTAATGAGAGCTAGTGAAGTAATAGGCCTACTGGATACTAGTGGAGTTGCTAGGTGGATGGTTTTAGTTTTTTTTAGGATATGTGTGTATGGTCCACCACCAATACTGACAAAAACCAATCTAGGTATGTTTTGGGGGTTTTCTGAGTTCCTTTAGGGATACTATTATTGTCACTGACTCAAAGGTCCCATCATGATCACCATTATGTTAGTGATAGTGATGAGGTGGCTATAAATCAATGGATACTCTTTAACAAGGGTTTCTGAAGTCCTAAGTGGTACCTAGATTGTCACTTACTCAAAAGGTCTCACCATAATTGCCATTATGTTAGGGTCCCGTGATTTAGCAGATTGTTAGAACAAATGCACAGGGTAACATTAGAATAGTCTTTGGAGTCCTAGGACCTAGACTTCCTAGACTCAAAGAGGGCTCTCTCTATTGTTTTTAAAGGATGTGAACTTATTTGCTTCTAGGGTTTTTATTTTAGGCTAGTTGTTAAGTGTAGGGTTTGTTGTTTGTTTTGGTTGGGTAAGATGGTCAAGTAGAATAGTTGGAGTGAGAGTTATTCAAATCATTGGGCTATGGAGTCTATAAAAGTCATGGATATCTCAACAATGAAACAAGATGCATAACAGGGCAAATATAGCATGGTCAAATGGATCTTTAAGGCATGGGTGAAGTGCAATGAACGATAAGTTTGTGAGCATAGCAGGTGTGTAAGGGCAATGAATAATCCTTAAAAAAATACCTTTTAAACAAGATGGTCTCAAATACTGATCAACATAAGGACATAATCATAAGAAATTGAAAAACAATAGCTTTTTTATTATACTTAAGCAAACAAGCATTCAAGATGAACAACTCAATGAACCATAGAAAGTAAGAAACTAATCTAAATTTTAGTGATTTCACCTTCAAGGTTTAGAAAAAATACAAGATAACATATAAATTTAATCAAATAAGAGGGAACTCCTAAAAATCTATGATCAAGCTACAAATAAATTTAAGTCAACTTCTCAAGCATGGAAAAAGGGCATGATTATAACATGGCCTCTTTAGCTAAAACCTAACAAGTGATACTTCGAAGAGAGATTCCAAAACAGAGTTTAAATAGCATCAAATAAGCAGGGCTAGCCATAAAACATATTTGAAAACTAGCATATTGAACCATTCATGGAATAAACACGCATAGGTAGATCTAAGGAGAAGCGAAGGATTCCTTAAACAAACAAAGAAGAGGAAAAAATAAAGGCAATAAGAAACAGGAAGGACTAAGGTGCCTCAAACAACATTTCTTAGCCTATACTCTTATGTTCTACTGCAACATAGAAATATGAACATAATGATAAACATGAAAACAAGAACTAATAGAGGCACATCACCATTAACCATGCTCAAGGATCCTGCAAGCTATCCTTCTTCATCATCAATCCAAGCAAGCCATTCAGAAACTCCACAATACCAATTTCTCCTTCAAACTCAAGAAAACCATGTATTTCTCTAAGAACTCATCAAATGCCAACCCAAATAATAAGCTCAAATGCAATATTTATCTGAAAATGAGGAGGTGCTGCTAAAATAGGGTTTAGATGTAATTTATTACAGAGTTTAATATGTTTCTGACCTTTGAGACCATGCAAGACCCAAGGCAAAAGTACCTGACTGTGTTTCTCTGGAAAAATAACTTCTAACTTAACTTCTGATTTAATATATGTGAAATATTTGATTTTGGGACTCAGTAATAACTTTACAATAACTGCTGGTAGATGGAAAATATCTCTGACTAATTATGATAATTGTTTGATGCTTTATTGAAGGAAACAATGTTGTAGGTGGAAAAATATCTTTTGAAAGAGTAACTGTCTATAGGTTTAATTAATTTGAATGTGATTTTGGGCTAATCTACCTCTTGTTTTGTCTTTAAAATCTATATTTGGGCCTTTAAAATTTTTTTTAACCTTCAACTGTCTATTTCTGTTTTTTTTTCTCTTTATTATGCTTTATCTCTTTTTGTGTATTAATCCTCTAATTAACCTTTTTTTATCTTTTGTCTTCATCCCTTAATATTTTAACTATCTGCCTTTATTTTCTTTAAAATCTGCTTTTCTGGCTACTTCTTTGTTTTAATTTTGATCAGTAATTAGCCTCTCCAATCTTGGCTTTTCTTTGTCCATAGTCCATTAACTGTTTTCTTCACTTGTATCTCTACTTCTTTGTTTGTCTTCTGTGCGGAGGTGCATTATTTCATTGAAGGATGGTTTTAATTAATCATCAATGATCATGCTTCATCAATTTGACTTTGACACAGGGCCCTTGGTCCTTCTAAGGTTGATTTAAATCTCTAGATCGTCACCCAAATTTTCATCCATCATTCCTAGACAATCATAATGCTTTGGTGGACACCTCTGTCATTAAACCTGCACAAAACTCAAATAATTAACCTAAAAACCATGTGGGAGAGGGTTTACTGCATTTTTCAGAGGTTTTGGGTTGTTGGAGGGTGCTTACATAGGAGGAAATGGTGGAGGAGGCATGGTTCCGAAGGCAGAACCAACAGGAATTCAACTAGAACGGGGGGAATTTTGAAAATTGGTGTGGAGGGACGAGCGGTTTTGGAAAATTAGAAATGGTTTATCGCGTGGCATAAGGGTGGTAATTTTTTTTCGGGAGTGGTGATGCGATACCATAGGGTGATCGCCACGTGGTAGGAAAAAACCACCCATTTTTCACGGGTTACAAGACGTTAACCCCTACGCAATTGTATTTTTGATATGCGTTGTGAACCGTTGGATCTTGAGGAGAGAGATCGACGGTTGTCACGTGCCTCGGGGGTGGTGAGCAGGTGGACAAGTCAGCGAGAGTGGGGACAGGTGGTAGGTTTTGGATTAGCACAAGATATAGTGAAGAGCAGGGCCCAGGGTTTAATACAATAAAGGCGAATGAGGCCTTTTTATAAGGTTTTTGGAGATGATTTATAATAGAAAGGGAGGAGGTGGGATTTTTTCATATCGGGGGCTTATAGTATAAGCAAGGTCAGGGTCGTATGGGCACAAGGGGGTTGGGGCTTAAGATAAAAAATGGGCTCGGTTTAAAAACATAATGTTGAGTTTTTAATATAAAACAAGGTTTTATAAGTAAAACGAAAAGGACCCGATAGGTTTAATTTTTTTACTTTAAACAATGTAAAAGAGGGCCCTTTATGTTTTTTAATATATACACAGGAAAATGAGGAATGGAGGGTTCCTTTATGAATGTTTTTGAAGGGAAAAATCGGTTTTTCAGAGGGGGGAAAAGGAGTGAATGAGAGGGTGGGTAGGGGGAGTAAAAAATAATATAAACTAGACCATGGTGAGTCATGTTGGAGCAGCAAGGTAAACCTTTTAGAAGGAAGAGAGGAAATATATAGTAAAACAGGTTGATTTAGGATAATGCAGGCAGCGAGATTTCTGAAACTCATAATATTCATGAATTTTGTTTTTTAGAAATCTACGATAAGTATTTAGTCATCTCCAAAATAGCAAAAAATTACTCATGACTAGCATTGATCATGATCGTCACAAGTTAGGTGTGGGAAGGCTAGAGCTCCTTTAGCATTGACCTTATGTCGTCAAATGTGTTATAAAAAAGGCATAAGAGTTAGTGGATTATGATGATTATGATGGAAACCATTTATTATAGCCTCATAATGGGATTTATCTTAATAAGTACTATGAATAGTTCTTAGAATTGCATGGTAATTATATATATATATATATATATATATATATATATATATATATATATTGTATAATGTTTGGGTGTGGTGTGGTTTTTCCCTTTTTTTTGTGTATCCATTGCTTTGCACGTTCACTTATATATGGCATTTGATTGGCTAATTTCAATCCCCTCTATTATATACATAGGATTCATAGACAATTCCAACCATAGTACTCAAAATTAGCTTCTGCTACTTGGGTTCTCTTTTCACCCATCAATGAGCTAGTGAGTTTAGGGGGCATTTTTTTTGGCTTTTTGACCAAAAATGCGGTTTAGTATAGTACCATTATTGAGATATTATCTAAGGCTATTTCACTTGGTATTCATCACTTTGTTCTCAAAATTGACTTGAAACTCATAGTATATAAACTGAATCATGTTTCTTATGTGAGGAATACTACATTATTTCATCATTAATTAAGGTTACATCTCATGGAATGATATTTTCATACAAATTTCTACATTCACCTTTGTAATTACTCTAACATGTTGGTTGATACATTGGATTTTTATGTATTATATTGGCATTTGTCTCATTTTTTATATTAAAAATGGATAAGTACAATCGGTATAGAAGGTATATAGGAAAACATCATAAGAAGAACACATGTAAAGTGTATTTTAAATCATAAAATATCATAAGTCGCTAGATATGCTAATGCCTCACCATAGGAGAAGTATTCTAAAGAAGCTAATCCTCTCCATGTTGGTGATACCACAAAAAAATATGAACTATATGTTGAAGGAGGCCTCAATAGTGAGAAGATAAAACCATGGTTCCACATGGTGTGCCTTTGAAGGTGTGGAGGAATCTCATCAATTGATAAAGGTTGTATACTCATCATCAACCTCTGCATGTTGTGCATGAACTTGTGAAACTCATATTTCTCTTCCCCCTTCTCTTGATTGGATGCTTCATGTCCAATATTTGCAAAAATTATTCCCTGGCGATGTAATGGTGACTCACCCAGGGGTTTGGTGGGTGCTACATATGCATACCAAAACAATAAAGTGTTAATGAATACGTATCCATCAAAATAACAAAAAAACTATATATTCCAAAACCCATAAACGTTCAAATATGAAAAAATGAAAAACCACATTCCCTTACCAATTGCATTCCACTACATGCTTTGGGATAGGACTATGTCGACGTAACTCATGAAGATGGTCCCTGCATTTACATAATAATCCACAACTATAATATGACCATTGTAGCACTAGAATAAATTATGTTTTATGTCCTCCCTCTAGTCTCCCCATTAACTTTTTCCATCACATCATGCAAGGATTCAAAGGAAGGTGATAAGTGTAAAAATTATGATGTAGATTTGGAACTACTCATGAAGTTTTAATCAAAATCATAAGACACAAGCCTACTCTACTACTCTTTAGACATTAATTCTAAATTTAGAACAAAAATCTCAAAATTGTAATAACAAATCACATACATGTGAATAGTATTTTTCTTGGGGAAAGTAATCTGCTAAAAACCCCAATTCTTGCTCAGATTAATATCATGAATAGAGATGTATTGAAATTTCTTTGCTCAACTGAGCACAACCTTCAATTGAATAACCTATCTCTCTTCTCATTGAGAAGCTTTGACCATGACTTAGTCAATTTCTTCCTCTACTTGAGCTCCTATTTCCTTGTGTTTTTCCTTGAGAAATTAGGTCCCTATTATTTAGGAATTTCGCCAAAATGGATTGCATAATTCCTTAGGTTGATCATATGACTGCATGCAACACTTGTACACTCAATACTAGTTTACAACTGATGTTACACTACCTTGGACTCTCCAAGCTCAGGGAACTCAAATTCTCTGCATACACTAGCTATTTTGGGATGATTGATTAGTTAACTAGATGATCACTGAGTGTGACTACAGTCCCACTAGACAACTAACCTTCCACTAGTTCCTTCAATAGTTATAACTAGTTTAATTAAAAAAATTCTTAGATAACTAATCTTGATTGCTACAAATTAGAAATCACAAATGCTTAACTGAACTCTAACTCCAAATTAAATTTACTAAGTAAACTGGGAGATAAAATTCATATCACACAAGTTAAATGCATCCTTTTTTTCTGCTGATGTGGAAATTCAATTTTTCTCAATTTAATCAAGGAAAAATCAAATTGAGAATTTCTTGTTGCATTTTTCAATTCTCCCTCTCAGCAAGAAAGGGATTATCAACCACCCCTATATTGCACCTATGGATTTGAAATTCCCCCTTGACATGGCCTTTGTCAAAATGTCAACATTGCGTTCCTTTGTTGGAATGTATTGCAACAACATTATCTACCTTTGCACACACTCCCACAAATGGTGATATAGGATATCTATATGCTTTGATTGATCGCGAAAAATAGGATACTGAGAGAGCCTAATGAAACTATGATTATCGCAGTAGATCACAGTTGGATCCATTATCTTACCAAACAATCCAACAATTATTTTTCTCATCCAGATCGCCTCATATGTTGCTTGAATTGTAACCATGTATTCTACTTCTACCAAGCTAAGAGCCACAGATGTTTTATTCCTTCTCTTCCAAGAAAAAATTGTGGACCCAACACTAAAAATTCCCCATGATGCAATCTTTCAGTCTAATGAACTCCCCACCCAATCTGCATCGGTGAATCCACACAACTTCACTCCCTTTGTTTTTTTTGTACCATTGTCCAAACCAGGTAGTGCCTCTGAGGTACTGTAAACCATGTTTAGTTTCCTTCCAATATAATTTGGTTGGACTAACCATAAATTTTCTCATCTGGTTGAATGCATAGGACATATATGGTAATGTGTTCATAAGATACATTAGTAAACCCACTAGATGCTCATAAATGGTAGCATCTACTTCCTCACTTGAAGTGGCATCCTCCTTCCTCTAGTTGGTCGCTAGAGGTGTCTTCGTGGGTTTGAAAATATCCATGCTAGATCTATGTAGTATATCATTTGCATACATGCCTTAAGATACAAATAATTCCCCATCACCTTGCCATAATTCCAAGCTGAGGAAGTAGTGCATGAGACCTAGGTCCTTCAATTCAATTTCTCTTGCAAGGTCCTCCTTGCAAGATCTGCTCAGTTATTCATCACCAATTAAAATCAAGTCATCAACATATAATACAATAATAAACAAATTACCTTCTACCAATATATGATAGATTTTTGCATCTGCTTCACTTTTGGTGAAGCCCAAACCAGTGAGACAACTATCGATATCGGTTTACCAAGCACAAGGTGCTTATTTGAGATCTTACAATGCTTACTTGAGTCTGCACACATGAGACTCTCGACCAAAAGTCTCAAATACTTTTGGTTGCTTGATGTATACTTACTCCTCAATAACTCCATTGACTAATTTTGTTTTTACATCCATCTGGTGTATCTTCCACCCCATTTGTGCAACCAGAGAAAGAATTGATCTAATGGATGAGTACCTTTCCACAGGAGAAAATGTTTTCTCATAGTTATTACTTTAAAATTGAGAGTACCCCTTAGCCACAAATATGGCCTTATACTTCTCTATGCTTCCATCTACTGCCTGCTTAACCTTGAAGATCCATCTTGAACCCGCAACTTATTTATTTGGTGGTCTTGGTACGACTTCCCAAACATTTTTCTTTAAAATGGATTCATATTCCTCTATCATTGCATCAACCCATACATGTTGTTGTATTGCTTCCTTGAAATAGGATGGTTTAGTCTCGACAAGATCAATCACTAGAGCCATGTAGCCAGTGTACATATATGTTGACCTTCTCTACCTCCACAAATTTGAAGGAGCTCCCACATTATCCCTCGCATATGACAGAACTCGCTTAGCCTCCATGGCTATTTTCATGCATTCTTTAGATGGTTATGATTGAGTGGTAGTATCCCTCTCTGCTCCTAAATTTTTGGCTCTCAAAAACTTCTTGAGGTTCCTTCTTTGGAGCTAAAGGCTCCTCTTCTAGTGGGGTATCAAGCTCCCTCTCAAGAGAGCACCACATCACTTTCTCCTCATCAAAATTTACATCCCTTCACAAGACTATCATTATAAGGGATGGCATGTACACATGCTATTTGCGAGGAGTTTATGTGTAACCCAAAAATACCCCTAATTCTATTTTTGGCTGAAGATTCTTCCTTGATTATTTAGAGACATGGCTGTAAAAAGAGGCTCCAAAAATCTTGAAATGTGAAACATCTAGCTTCCTCCTCGAGAAAGCCTCCTCCAATGTAATCATGCCCAGAATTCGATGAGGACTCTGGTTCTACAAATAGATTGTTATGTTGCATGCCTTAACCCACAAATGAAAAGGTAGGCCTTGGTTATGCAACTTCACCCATGATTCCCCCATAATGCTACAATTCTTTCTCCCATCCATCCCATTTTGTTGTGGGTTGTGGGGTTTTGTCAACTCTTGTTGAATGTCTTCTTTTGTACGTAAAATTTTAAATTCATTCGACATGTACTCTCCTCCATTATTTCTCCTAAGAGCCTTCACCTTCTTTCATATTTTTTTCTCCACCAGTGCCTTGAATTTTATGAAATTGGAGCATGTCTCATATTTCTTCCAAATGAAAAATATCTAGCACTTCAAGGAGAATTCACCAATAAAATGACAAAATATTTTCTCCTGGTAGTGGAGGTTATCGAGAAAGGTCCACAGACATCAGAGTGGATCCTTTCTAGGAAAACATGTGCTTTGTTGTCCCAATCATGGAATCTGGATTTTTTGTACTTCCCTAAAGTACATCCTTTGCATACATCTTGTTGCTTAAGTGCTGATTTGGGGAGGCCTGTGGTTAACTGCTGCATAATATTTAGGGTGCCATGATGAAAATGGTCAAGAATTTTGTGCCAAATTTCACCGACATAGTGGCTATGCACCTTCTACCTTTGTGTTTAATGAAACATAACCTTCCACATCTATATTATATATTTTCTTCACACGAACCACAATTTTCTTAACCTGTCCCATGGCTATGTGTCTCAAGAATGCCTTTCCTTCTCCAAAGATCACATCATAACCATGATCTTCAAAAAATTCAACAGAGATGATATTTTTCTTTAGGCCTTGAATGAACATGACATCCTTAAGCCTGGGGGCGAGACCGGCTCCCTCTAAAAGGTGATTGTACCAAACCAAAGCGTGCTATACCTTTTGTGATCCCCCATATCAATGTGCATCTGCAAATCCTTTTCTTCGAGGTCAGTGAAAAATTCTCTACATTGTCATGTGGAATGATGCACCTGAGTCCAAGTACCACACACTCCCCATGACTGTGTTTGACATGCATGCAATGACGGTAAATTCAAGCTCGAACTATGAAGCCAAGGCTTCACCTGCTGCTCATTTTAAGGAATTATTTCTTTCATTTTTGTGTGGACACTTTTGGGCATAGTGTCTGAATTCATGAAAAATGAAGCATTTAATTTTCGATAAATCTTTCTTCTTCCCCCCTTTACTATATTCTAGTTTGGATTTAGATTTATTCCCTCTTCCCTTCTTTGCCTTTCTAGCCAATGGAATTTTTTCTTCATACTCACCCTTGGATGAAGTCCCATCTCTAAAATTATTCCATATTTCCTCCTACACCAAATCAGACCATAAGCACTCCTAATTCGGTATTTTCTCCTTCCCGTTTAGAGAATATTTATAACTATGCCAACTCTTGGGAAGGCCCAGAATGGATAGGCTTACCATGTCTTCTTCAAAAACATTTACACCAACTCCATCAAGTTCATCATGACATTATGTGAATTTTCTCAGATACTACAAAACTATGTCATTCTTCTTCATCTTGATACTTCAAAGTTTATCCTTGAGTGCCAACTTCCTATGGTCACTATTATTATCGAAAAATTCTATTAGTGCTTCCTACATTATGAACAATTTTTATTTTCTGTGGATATTTGAGAAAATGTGATATTGTACTCCCTCCAATATCATTCTCCTCGCTTTGGCTACATATTTCTTCCGTTGAGCAAGGCTCCAGGAATCTGATTACGATGGTTTTTCAAGATCTTTCTTGATGTATTCTAGCAATCCTTTGTCATCCAGTATTGCCTCCATGCAAAAAAATTAGAGGTGCCATCCATGGCATACTCTAGCCTTAGTCCATTTAAAGCAATCTTGTCATATCTAAAGAGATCCTACTGCATTGTGTTAGGTCTCCGTAATTTGAAAGATTGGAAAGAAAAAATGCTACAGAGCCTACATCAAAACCACTTTGGAATCCTAGGATCTAGCCCTCCTAGATTCAGAGAGGGATCTCTCTATATTAGTTTTTTCAAAGATATGATCTTTAAGGCTTATGATATGATATTAGGCTAGTTATAAAGCACAAGGGTTTTTGTTTGTTTTGGTTGGGATGAATATCATTAAAATGAAGGAAGTCTGTTGAGGGGTAAAGGTGTAAGTAGGTTGAAAATGGTTTAGTTGATAGGATAAGTATGAAACAGTATCAATCCACTGGGATATGGAGTCACAAAAGGATTTGATTGCCCAACAAGTTTCAAGAGTGGTCTATGGGGCAAGTCATCTATGTTAACAGATCTCTTTAAGTTGATTTATGGTATGAAACATTAAGAAGTGGTGAAAGAGCAAACAAACAAGAAATAAAGATCAACTTAAGATCAAGGAATTTTAACCTAGCCTGCTTTCAGCATACTCAAAGGAAAGACACAAAGCAACCTAAGATCAGGTAAGTACTTTTAAACTAGCCTGCTTTTGATATAATTTTAAAGGAAAACATTAAAAAAAAATAATAGCTTAAGATCAAGTAAAGACTTTTAACTTAGCCTGCTTTTAGCATATTCTCAAAGGGAAACATTCATGGTGAAAATAAAAAGTAGTCTAAGATCAGGTAAGCACTTTTAAACTAGCCTGCATTTGACATACTCTTAAAGGAACTTTTCAAAGCAACTGTTGGAGATAAACTAGAGGACAGGGCCAACCATAGACTTCCCTAGTTCAACTTTACTTAGCAGCCTTTTCAAGAACATTCAAAGACAATATCTCAAGTTTTACTCAGCAAGACAAGAGCTCACCAACATTCCTTGATTGGTCACACTCTATTGAATTATCCTTAAATACACAATTATCAGAAAATATAAAGATAAAGATTTGTCAGTGAGATTTATGGTAATTGACAGTAAATTCTAATCTATATTTGCTATTCTTTATCAGAGAAGATGGACAGTATGGAAAACATGAGAAAAATAACAATTACAATAAGAAAAACATCACCATTGACATAGAACAGGATCCCATAAATCAACTTGTATATTTGATGTCCAAACCAGTTACAATCTTCAAGTCCAGTGGGTCTTTACAGCCTCAAACTCCTCATCTCAGCCTATCTTTCTTCTATTACAAAAAAGAGCTTCATCAGCCTTAATAGCTATTTCCAATCAATGAGTATTCAAAGACTAACCCAAATACTGTCTTTTAGAGAAGTATTTATAGAATAACGAGGAGGTGGAGTGAAAGAAAGGTCTATCTGTTCAACTAATACAAATTAAGTGCTTCTCGGCCTTGAAGGGCCAAATGGAGAAATTTTGAAATTTTTTTAACTCTACCAATTGATTATTACATTAAATTTCATCAACTTTAGTCACTTTTGTTGACTTTTGAGGCTTTTGGTAGGCTGGCAATTAATTCTAAGCTGTTTTTGACAAAATATCTCTGAATATGTATTTATTGTGTATTATTTTGAGGAAATAAGTCTGTAGGTGACATTTCTGGCTTTAATTGCCTCACTGATGTGGCATTTGGAGGCTTTCTTCATTGATTTGTGCTTATTTGGCACTTTGAACTTTAATTAGGCCTTTGATTTTGCTTTAGGGCCTTTATAATCATCTTTGAGCTTTAAAATTCATCTGCTGACTGTATTCAATGTTAAATATCCCTTTTTCTTTGGCTTTCAGTCTTCATTGTTGGGTTAAGCTCCTTAATCTCCCATCTTTATGTATTTAACACTTTATCTTTAAATATTTGATGACTTTCCCTTTAAACTATGTTTTTTCCCTTAAACTGTGTATTTACCCTTAAACTGTTGGATTAAACCTTTTGATCTTCAACTTTATGCTTTAATCCATTAACTTTTAAGCTCAAACCCTCAATCTTTAATCTTTTTTACTTCGCTGAGTGTGTAGGTGGCTTTGGCACTTTGGAGGGTTTATAGTGTAATCGATGTCCATGAAACACCGATTAATCTATGGAACTCAACCCTTTCGTCCCTTTTCTATGTGATTTGGCCTCTATTTGAACCACAAATATCATCACCTTTAGGCTCGTCCCTTTATGGACTGTAGGATGGGCTTTCAGCCTTAAAACTTGCCATCACACCTGCAAAAAACCAATCAAACATGTTATTAAAACTTGCGGGGGAGGAAAACACTGCTTTGGAGGCTGGCGGAGGTGAAGGATCATATGCAGAGGAGATGAAATGCAGGCGGAGGAGGTTCTGTGGAGAAAACCCACGAAAATCTGGTTTAAAAAACCATATTTGGCACGAAATATAGCTTGGCGTTTTTAGAAATACCACTGGAAATTTTTGCATTTGATACGGGTGGTAAATGGTTTTGCCTGGAGGGAACACGATCCAACCGTTTCGCGACACCTGTCCCTTACGAAACCAGTATTCTAGCGTGCCTTTCGAAGGTTAAACCGCGGTGGTAAAAACTACGCTAAACAAAACGCTGACTGTTGGATCAAGGGGGGGAGATCCAATGGTGGGATGAGCGCGAGGGAGAAAAATGCTCGGGCGGAGAAAAATAGTAGAAGCCAGGTGTAAAAAAATGATTGGATGACGATTTTCATAGCAGAAGGTAGGCCCCGACAGGGTTGTGACGTCGGGTTTGATCGGGGTCGTTGGATCATAAAGATCAACGGTGAGATTTGATGCAGAGGGTAGATGGAAAAATATGGGTCAGGCGATAAAAGGATATGAGGGGAAGTATAATGACCATTGACCTTTATAGATTGATGGTCAAGATTGTTTCGTGGAGTGATAAGGCGTGGAGAAAAGAAAATAAAGAAATGTGGGCTTTTAATGGAAATACCGATGCGATGAGGGTTTAAACATAGGCAATGGGGCATGGTCCCATGGAGGAATATGTGACCAAGGGCCAAGGAAAAGGGGCCAATCGCATCGGCGGGGGCAGGGGAAGTAATGCGATGGAAAATGTAATAGCGCTGATGCGATGGGGCTAAGGGCTTGATCGCGGGCGCAAGGTATTATGACAGAGGAAGACCTGGGATTTTAAGCCCTTAGGGAAGTAAAGACTATGTTATAAGAAAGGGCGTATTTTAGGCCAAAAGAGGGGTTTTTTTAGTGTTTTTTGAGGTTCTGGATGAAGTAAAAGGATTTTTAAGACCAAATAAGAAAGGGTTAAGTGGTTTTAAAGGGATTTTTGAGGAAAATAAAGATAAATGAGAGAGGAAAAGGGAATTTTTACAAGGAAAAATAAATGATATGGGGGCATTGTATGAAGATGAAATGGGGGAATGAAATGGTGAAAATGGAGCCCTTTAGGAAACAATTTTCTTTGGGAACAACAGTATTTTGAAGTGAACAGCAGGCTAAGGAACAACAATGTTTAAGGAACAAAATTGTTAAGGAACAACATTGTTTAAGGAACAAAACTGTTAAGGAACAACACTATTAAGGAACAACACTGTTAAGGAACAACACTATTAAGGAACAACAGGCTTTCAAGAAGTCACAAATTTTGCATGATATTTGTTTCTTGAAGGCCAAAGACTTGTTTTAGCCATCATTTTCTATGAAAAAAATTTACTGATGGCTAATACACTGAACTTCAAATTTGAACCTCCTGAGAAACAACTTCAAAATTCCTACTCTAATGTGAATCCTTCTCTGATACCATGTAAAACTTATGATGTAGATTTACAACCACTCATGAAGTTTTAATCAAAATTACAAGACAAAAACCTAATCTAATGCTCTGCATACATTATTTCACAATTTAGAAAAAAAATATTACACATGCAATAAGAAATCACACACCTGCAAATAGTATTTTTCCTAAGGAAAGAAATATGCTAAAAAACCAATTCATTCTTGCATTAATCTAATGAATATAGATTTATTACAATTTATTTCTCAACTGAGCACAACCCACAAGTGCATAACCTATCTCTTTGATCACTAAGAAGCCTTGACCTAAACATAGTCAATTTCTTCCTCTACTTGAGCTTCTATTTCCTTGTGTTTTTCCTTGAGAAATTAGGCCCTTATTATTTAGGAACTTATCCAAAATGGATTGCGCAATTCCATAGGTTGATCTTGTGACTGCATGCAACACCTATACACTCAAGAGTAGTCTACAACTGATGTTACTCCTCCTTGGAATCTCCACCAAGCCTGAGGAACTTGAATTCCATGCATGCACTAGATATTTTGGGTTGATTGATCAGTTACTAGATGATCACTGATTTTGATTGGAGTCCCACCATAGAACTATCCTTCCACTAGTACCTTCAATAATTAGAGCTAGTTTAAATGAAAACAACCTTAGATAACTGACCTTGATTGCTACAAATTATCAATCACACATGATTAATTGAAATCTAGCTCCTCCAACTCAAATTTACTTAGTAAACAAAGTGAGACAAGACAAGTCACACAAGTTAACATCATTCAAGTTGTCAGGTGATGTGGAAATTCGTATTTTCTCAATTTAATCAAGGCAAAATCAAATTGAGAATTTCTTGCTGCATTTTTCAATGATAAGGTGTCAATACTTTCAGCCTTAAGATTAGTACTTGCTGTAGAAATAAAGACATGGATATGGTTACATAATTAAATTATTTTTGTCTACACATCTAACACCACGTGAGTTGGTATTTCATGTTTTCCAGTAAAAAATCTCATCAATTGAATAATTTTTTTTCCATATAATTCATTTTTATGTCCATTTGAGCTTTGGAGGCCAAGTGAGGCCCTATGTACCTTGCTACCTAGTTGGCGGTGAAGATGATTGTGGGCAGTGTGAGTGTAATATTCCCAAATGGGAAAAGCAGGAATATAGTGAAAAATTCTTGAAATAGCAATGTAAACATCACATCAAATTATGACACCAATATGGAGTCTTCTTATTCATCATAACAGCAGAAAACATGTATAATATAATGGGCCCCAAATCATATAACAAGATACAACAAGCCTTCAATAGATAAAACCCTCAATGATGAGGTGCTGCTACTATATCAAAATGTTGCAGACATTGCTACAGTGCAGTCATAGAAGCACTTCTACAAAAAATGAGTATACACAAGATAAAGGGATGAATATGCCTCAAATATAATGTAAAATGAATATCAAGGCTCTATACAACCTCCAAAAAAGAACCCAAGGGGGTCTCCAGGAAAAACACCCAATAATACAATATGAGTTGCAACCCTAGGGCTAAGATTATGCTTCAACAAAATAACTGAAGAGCTATGGCTGAAGTTGATATGAAAATAAGTATGCTCTCCTCCAATGGATCCTCCGGATGAAAGGCTACCTCATTAACTGAAGAAATCACTCTCCAAATCACCTACTGCAAATACCCCTGCAAATCCTCCCTAGAATAACGAAGATCCAGACTGATACTACGATGTAGGGAATAAAAACATTGTGGCATAGTGCCAAATATATTAATGAAGCTCCAGGGCCTTCTTGACTAGCCTCCCAAGAGAAAGGAACCTTCCTCCAATGATATCTAGCTCAGAAATCACCCAAATCAATCCTCCACAACTTCTACCCTGCAACACAACACAACCTTAATAGGAGCTACGTTGTACATTAAGACTGAAGCCTTAGCCTAATGCATGAATGTGGAATGTAGTGAAAATGCTCTTTCTTAGAGGTCACTCAAGGATATAGGTGGGATTCGCGCTCAAGAAAACCCTGTGCTAAACAACACTGCAATCTTAGCTAAACAGCTGAAGAGAGCAACAAGTCTAAGCATACCATAAATCTAAAATATCAAATACATAAACACAATGATCCATGGTTTCCATCCTCTTCCTTATATAAGTGGTGAGCTTCCTCACCCTTGGCCCCACTCATTAAAGGCACTACTTCCATGCATGGAGTCTCCACCCAAAACTATGTTGTCGCATAATGAATGCCACTCCTCTATAACAATGTTGTTGATTTGGTCAAAGTTGACCCAGTCTATGTGATCCAGCCCCTTTTCACACACAAGGGTGCTTAATTAAGCTGCTAAGATGTCCTCCTTTCACATTAGTAGGGATTTTATTCCTATTAAGGATATTTATGGGTCTCCATACCCTCTTATTCAACAAACAAAGAAGCAAAAGAAAAAATTAATATTCCAACTTGCTCATGGCTAATTGGGAATATCATATTCCTCCCCTCCCAAATGTTGCTTGTCCTCAAGAAACTGTAAAGGTGAGTGCTGCAACTCTTCTCCTCCTCCATTTGTGACACCTCCATGTGATAAGCTCCCCTCATAAGCCAAGTGTCTCCCAACTGATCCCCCCATGAAATGCTCCTCCCAATTTCTCATGAGATGCAAATGACTCATCCCACAGGGAAGCAAAAGACCCAATGAAGTAATCATGCTTTTCCCAATTTTCTCCATGAAACATGTACCATAAGAAACGTGGAGAATCTCTTTCCCAAAGGGCACATCCAATCCTTCCATCCTCCCTCCAATCATTCCCATAAAAATAATGACATCATCAATGTATGGGATCAAAACCAAGTATACATAAGTTGTCTTATGAAATAATGGAGGTGGATCAGAGTCCCACATGTGGAACCAACACAATATATCTCCTGACTACCTTGGATCATGATGTGGTAATTGGTTTCCCCTCCACTTACTTGTTTCCATATTCTTCTCACATGCTTTGAGAAGGTGAGAAATGTTTGGTGCCTTTGAAGTGCACCCAGGATGGTAAATCATCTCCCTATATCCTCCTAGGTAGTGGCCATGCTCAATAATGTTTATGGCCCCAAGTTGGCCATGAAGTTTATAAGGAATAATTCTCCTACTTGGAGCATTGGCCTGCACATATATGGTAAAGGAATGCAAATAATTATCAAGTAAATCATTATGCACATAAAGATGATCCTTACCATAAACTCTACTCATACAAATGGAGTGGTCTATAGATAGATCTCATCTCATTCCCATAGAGGAAAGAGCTGGTTGTGATAACTCCATCAAAGAGTTATGTATCTCCTCCCTCTCCACATGATCCATGAATCTCTTCAAATGTTGATATATCTCCTCTTCAAAGCCTTCCAAAGTGTAACCCTCCATGATGGTATGGTTTGCTCTCATGGAATAAGTATGGCTGAAGAGAAAATATTCATGTGTTATTTGTAGTAACTTCTCCTTGAACTTGGATGTTATAGATAAGAATATCCTACCATGAAAGCAGATGACCTCATCTCCGACTGAATATCCCTCCTCTAAAAGCTAGTCATCAAGTATCATACAAGTGAAAAGATCCTTGGAATAATCCACCAACAAATGGGATTTCCAATATGGATCTATCCTCCATAGTGACAAAACCGATGATCTATCACATAAATCATCTATCATATCATTTCCCTCTTCTTTCACATCTCCCATGCCAAAGTCACATAATGGAAGGCTGCTATCTCCCTCTGTTGCTACTTTCTCAGCACAAGATCTAAAATGAGAGTGAGTAATGATGATGTTGGGGGAGTGTCTCCCACCTCCTTGAGTCTACCCAAGACTCTTAGCACTGTAACATGACATCCCAATGCCCCAAATCCTCCTGGATATATGAGTGGTGCACCATGATGTAAGATATTCCCCACCAACTCTGGATCGGGTGGCCTCCCAGGTGGTTTTCCACAAAACAGTAATGTCTCATGGGCCAAAGTCAGGTGCATAATAGATGGGACTGTTAGGTCCTTGCTTCCACTACAAAAATCCATCTTTGTTTTCTGTGTGGAAGTTGTTTGGGAAGGATATATGTGCATGCCCTTAATCATCTAATTTTTGCCACTTTTTCTATCCACCCATTCCATCTGTAAAGTCTCCCAAGCTGTGGTGACCTTCCCTAAAGTAATAAACCACTGCACACCCAATATCACATTGGTGTCAGGTATGTCAACCACAATGATGTGATCAATCAATGTATATATCCCCATGGTGATTGATAAAGATGGAAAATAATGCATGCACTATATAGTTCTAGCTATTGGGACCAAAATAGAAAATCCCTCAAAATCATCAGTGGGTATTGCCCTCCTCTACAGTATTTGGGCATCAATAAGTTATGGGTAGCCCCACTATAAATCAAAATTGAAACCCTCTGATCTAATATGGAACCTCGAAACCTTAAGGTCAAGTACTTGGGTACTCCTCTAAATGATGCAAGAGCCCCTATAATTGGAGAAATTCCCCATTCCCACCTGTTGGTGGTGGTGGATCATCTCCTTCTATGCCAGTGCTATGACCTCCTTCTGATTATTCTTCTTCTTCCTCCTCATCATCTAAAAATACCTCTATATAGTGTGCCTTCCTTGATGCACGTCTATGTTCGGGTGCCCATGATTCTTGGCATGTGAAGCAAATATTCCTTCTCCTCAAATCTCTTTGGACATCGTCACTAAGAGGTACTTTGTTTTGGCTCTCCTTTGAAAGAGGAGCCTTCTCATCTTTTCCCTTGGATGGAAAAGTGGGCTTTTGCTGAAATGTTGCCTTTGCATTTGGCAAGGCATCTTGTAGATCTTTAGCCCTTTCAATGGCATCTTGAAGGGCAGTGGGCTTGGTAGGCTTAACCAACCCATGAATAGGTTCTGCTAACCCATCTATAAACATATAGACCCTCCTTGCTAAAGATAAATCAAGAACTATGACAGAAAGTTTTAGAAATTCAGAAATATCAGTTTTTGGATAACCTGATTGTCTGAGCTTTGCTAGCCCCATGAAAGGTGCCTCCATGTCTCTCTGATCAAACCTCTCCACCAACCTCCTTGTGAACTCTGAATATGCAGTCACATTTACATGACCCAATGTAGGCAAGCCATGAAACCACCAATCATGTGCTTCACCCTCAAGGTGCATCACTTCTATCTTGATGGCCTCCATCTCTGATACTTGGTTCAAATGGAAGTAGATGTCAAGCTTCTCTACCCATTATTTGGTAGTGCATCTTGATGACCCATAAAAGTTGGGGAAGAAAAATATACCCATAGTTTGGTGTAGATCATGGTTCTGAATGAATCCTCTACCTCTATTGTAATGTTGGGGTATCCTATTGTCCTTGATCTGACAAAATTCTTGAAAACTAAAATGATCCTTGAATCTCTAAGATTGAGACTCATACTCCATGAAATAGTCTTCAAGATTTTCTTGCTCTTGGAACCCTCCATTTCCCACCGCTAAGAATGTAGGCATTGTAAAGCGTTGTGAAAATTGTTGCTACTTCACTAGTTGATCACTCCAGTGATGAGAAATGTCACAGCCGTCACCAGATAGAAACCCTTTAGGGGAATCATTATATCTGTCCATACTTATCTCCTTTATTTCTATAGAAATGTCTTGCATATTTCTAAGAAGAAGCTTTGGATACTCCTTCTCATCATCTCCTCCCGATAAAGGGGTTTTACCCTTATCTTCCTTATCATGTGTATAATCAAACCTTCAGTTTCTTCTTTTGATATACCTCTTCTCTTTATCTGTGAGAGGATCTCCTTCTTATGATGACATATTGGCTTAATATGCACAGGATGAGCCAATATTATGCTCTGATACCACTATAATATTCCCAAATGGGAAAAGCAGGAATATAGTGCAAAATGCTTGAAATAACAGTGTAAACATCACATCAAAGTATGATACCAATATGGAGTCTTCTTATTCATCATAACAACAGTAAACATGTATAATATAATGGGCCACAAAGCATATAACAAGATACAATAAGCCTTCAATAGATAAAACCCTCAATGATGAGGTGGTGCTACCATATCTAAATGCCGCAGACACTGCTACAACGCAGTCATAAAAGCATTGCTACAGAAAATGAGTACACAAAAGATAAAGGGCTGATATATGCCTCAAAGATAATGTAAAATGAATATCAAGGCTTTATAGAACCTCCAACAAATAACCCAAGGGGTTATCCGGGAAAAACACCCAATAATACAATATGAGCCACATCCCTAGGGCTGAGAGTATGTTGCAATGAAATAAATGAAGATTTATGGCTGAAGCTGATATGAAAATAAGTATGCTCTCCTCCAATGGATCCTCTAGATGAAATTATATCCCCTTCACTGAAGAAATCACTCTCCAAATCACCTATTACAAATACCCCTACAACTCCTCCCTAGAATAACGTAGATCCAGATTGATATTGCATTGTAGGGAATAAAAAAATTGTGGCCTGGTGCCAAATATATCAATGAAGCTCCAGGGCCTTCTTGACTAGCTTCCCAAGAGAAATGAACCTTCCTCCAATGAGATCTAGCTCATAAATCACCCAAATCAACCCTCCACAACTTTTTCCCTGCAACACAACACAACCTCAATAGGAACTGTGTTGTACATTAAGACTGAAGCATTGGCCTAATGCCTAAATGTGGAATGTAGTGAAAGTGATATTCCTCAAAGGTTTCTCAAGTATAGAGGTGGGATTCCCACTCGGGAACACCCTGTTCTAAACAACATTGCAATCTTAGCTAAACAGTTGAAGAGAGAAACAAGTCTAAACATACCATAAATATGAAATATCAAATACATAAACACAATGATCCATGGATGCCATCCTCTTCCTTATATAAGTGGTGACCTTCCTCACCCTTGGTACCACTCATTAAAGGTACTACTTCCATGCATGGAGTCTCCACCCAAAACTATGTTTTCCCATAATGAATGCCACTTCTCCATGACAGTGTCTTTGATTTGATCAAATTTGACCCAGAGTATGTGCTCCAACCCCTTTTCACACACAAGGGTGCTTAATTAAGCTGCTAATATGTACTCCTTTCACATTAGCAGTAATTTTATTCCTATTAAGGAGATTTATGTGTCTCCATACCCTCTTATTCAACAAACAAAGAAGAAAAAGAAAAATTAATATGCCAACTAGCTCATGGCTAATTGGGAATATTACAGTGAGGTTGGTCACTTCCTTGATTAGTATTAACTACTTAATTTGCATGCTCTTGGGCCACATTACTGAGCCACATATTCATTCAAACTCTCCTTAGTTGCAACCCTCCATCATCCACTACTGTTGGGCCCATTGCCTCAATAACTTAGTGAGGAAGTAAATATCCTCCACTTCCAGTTGTAAAATATCTCCTTTTTATCAAAGAAAATTGCAAGTTTGTTTTCATTGATGGCAAGAATTGTAATTGATTTCATAGGACTAAAAGTTTAGGGGGAATATGTTTATGTTGTTAATAATGTGTTTTTATTGTTCAAAATGTCATTTGGTGGTTGAATACTATCATATGTATGATATAATGGCATATATTTTAAGGAATTTCATCTATAGTTGACCTACTCAAATTCAATTTGAAAAGTGTGTAGTTGTATAGATATTTTAAGAAGCTTTCCAATGATATATGACACTTATTCATACTCTCAAAAAGTGAGGATAAAATGGGTTTTCAAGTAAATACATCATTGGAAGATAGAGAATGATTCAAAGAATATAGGGAATCTAGAAATATGGGGTGCAAATAAGTTAGCGCATGGCTGAAAGAGTTAGATTGTAGATTCATTTTAACATATCCAAAAAGGAAATAATATCTAGGAGGTTTTGTATCTGAATAATTCAGGGGTCGCACAAGGAAGCCATTTTAATGAAGCACCTGGATCCAGATTCCATTAAAGGTGTTTGGGTCATAGTTCTGTGTGCTTGTGGTTATGTAGAGGAACTTGGTGTATCTAGGAATTTAGGCTCGTTGAAGGCACAAGAAAGAGTTATGAAAGGAATAATTCAATACTATATTTCTTTAGATTGACAATGATGTGGTAGCAACAAATTGTGGTAGCCGATGAGTGGTGTGATGATGATTTGGGAGTAGATATGGAAAGCTAGGTGGAGATAGGTATAAGTGATATGGAAAGGTTCCAATATTTTTTTGGTACCATGTGTTAAAAAATAAAAAATCAAACCCCTCTTTGTCATCAAATTTCATACAATAAAGGGGGTGTTGAGATGAATATCCATTGTTATATTTGTAGATATTGGAAAAAATTTGTAGGAGAGCTAGTGGATGTGCAAGGGATTTATCCACATAAGTGAAAATCCCATACCCCCTCCATTAACCATCTATAGGAAAGGGATCCCTAGGATGAAACTCAACCATTGATTGAGAACAATTCAAATTAATTTATGACCAAATTATTTTAGAGATGAAAATGAGTTATTAGGGAACATGTTGCAGTCTAGTCAATGGCGACAAAGAAAGTGACTCATCAGGGTGATGCAATACGACGGGTGATTTAACATGATAAGTGGAGGATAGCATGGTATAATAAATAAAAATAGATAGTAGGATGATGACAAAACTTAATAGGTGACATGTATACTAGACATTAGTAGACACATGGTAGAGTATGATAAGTGACACATGGTAGGAAACATTGGTATTTTGGAATGGCCATGTGGGACCTTTTTGGGTTACATGTGGCATCATCTAGAGGTTTCCACATGGCATAGTGATATCTGAATTTCACCATGATAATTTCAATGCCAATATTCCCTAATATAGTTAAGGACATGGTCTTGAAGCCTTGTTGCAAGGGTGAAATTAATGAGCCCCAAAGGGCCTAGGGGTTGGAATATAAAGGCTAAGGACATGATAATGAGGTATTGTCCTATGGGAAAATTTTCACAACCCTCATCAGTGTGAGCATCAACTTTGGAAAAATGTGTCATTGCTGGTCTCATGATATCTGGAATTGAATCGGTCAAGTTAGTTTACCATTGTAATTATCCGTGGTTTTTGGGCCATACTTGATATATATATATATATATATATATATATATATATATATATATATATATATATGCACTTGAGTGATCAATTGTGTAGTCTGTGTGCATAATGTAAATCATAAGTATAGAGTCAACAATCATTTTGGTTGTTTAGGGTGTGGTACTAGCCATTTGGGTATATGTGTCATAGACCTAGCATTCAAGGGCTGAGATAGAAATTTGAAATTTAGGCACCAAATTTGGCTAAAGATTAAATTTTGTAGGAATAAAGAAAAAGTGAAGATATATAAATAAATAGATAAAACATCTTGAAGAAATTGTTATATTAATGAGAAACAAAGAGAGATAGAATTGTTATTTATGTTGTGTAGCACAAAAATTTTGATGTGTATGAGGAAGACAAGTGTGATTTGTATGTTGAAATTAAATATTGCAAAGTAGTAGCAGAATGCATTGGGTGAGTGATTAGTAAAGGCTAAATATATAAATAAGTGGATATTGGAGTTATAGTAAGGTTGAGAATAGTGGCAGTGAATTGATGCAAATAATTAAGGTGCAGAGAACTAAGCTAAATAGAGAAAGAATATTGATAAATGCATGAGAAAATTTCTTGAAGGGAAGATTGGTTGCAAAAAATGGATGGATTAGAGCATATTTTATTGTTGATATCATATTTGAGATTGCAAGAAAAAGTTGCAAAGTAGAGACTCGATTAGAAACAAATGTGTTGATAATGTGCGTATGTTTGAGTTGAAGTTGAATATCTAGCTATTTAAGATTCAAAGCAGTGATTGAAACATATATAAATTTTAAGTTTAAAGTGAGCAGAATACTTATCGACTTGAGTTCAAAAATGGATGAAAAATGGATCTGCTAGGTTCTACATGTTGGTGCATGCACATTAAGGATTTGGTGCTTCCTGTGGGTGTTTGAAAATCAAGGAGTTGGTTCTTCCTTTAGGTTGGTTCCTATAAAATATTTGGGAGATGGTAGTTCCTTTAGGTTGGAGCCTGTAAAGACCAGGGAGTTGGTGCTTCATTCAAGTGGGTTCTTGCAAAATCAAGGAGTGGATGATTCCTTCTAGTTGGTGCTAATAAAAGCTGATGTAAAAGTAGGTTGCAATCTACAACAATATTCACACATACGTTTTGTGGTTTTCTCCCTTTATGGGTTTCCACGTACATCTGGTGTATGTACAATATAATTTAAATTTACTTATAATGTGTGATTATTTTAATTTAATGATAATATCATTTTGTAGGAAATGATATATTTTATAAGCACTTGAATGAATTGACTCCAAACATCTTTGGCTGCACCATATTCTTAGGGTGGAATTCCCAAAGTTCCAGATTAAAATATGAGACCATTAGCAAGTTGTTTGGGTTGTTCGGTGACAGTTCCTTCAAAAAAACCAAAGTCACCTCAAAAGTAGGAAAATATTTAAAATATCAGTGGGAGCAATATATGGTTCATATTGAAAAGAACCCTAAGTACGATCATCCTCCAATGATTCCAGATAGGGAGTGGAAGGCCCTTGTAGATGATGCAAAGGAGAAGTGGGATCGAAAATAAGGAAAGATACTAGCCAACTCAGGGAGGTATCCAAAACTTCTAATAATGGAATTATAATGCTTTATCATCATTTCAACATCTAATTACGTAAATGGAAGTACTTTTCAATATAGGCTCCCAAGTACATCCAAAGACACAAAATCCATAATCGAGAAACACAAGAAACAAATATTTTGCCTAGGTGGTTTCTCCAAACTGGCTGCATGAATTATATGTATTAAAAAATCAATTGCATCCAAATAACAAATTGTTAACAATTTTAACTTATTTGCAAACCAAAATTCATGTTTTATGACAAATTTCAAGTGCTAGAATTCAATGAATCTCCAACCAAGGACTTACTTGAGTTTGGTTACAAGCATGAATATCAAGCTATGGTTGAATGCCAAAGAAGTTCGGGGAAAACACAATCTTTTGACACTCCCATTGACACACAACTAAATAAAATAAACAAAGAATACTTATAATTTATCATTTTAACAATTTATTGATTATTATTTTTGGGCATAAAGTAAAGTTTTTGTTTATTTTAAATAGGAAAGAAAGAAAGAAGCATATCCTAGTGTCAATTGAGTGGCACCTAATGAATGTTTCCTACATCTAGGTAATGGATGTATTTCATGTTCTACAAAAAATGTAGTATGTATTACAATTAAAAATATTTAATTGCAAATGGTTTATTAATTATCAACTTTCCTTTTCAACTCCAGAGCATGTATAGGATGACGCTAAATCATAAGAGGAACAAATGGATGCATTTGAAACTACTCTACTTGACATTGCTATTGAGGAAGGTAAAGAACACTATAATTCTCTTTTTATTAATGAAATACTTGTAATAAAAAAAAGATATATATCAATTTAACATTTATTTATTGGTGTAGTTGATTATCCACCCCTTTTGTAGTAGTCTTAATCACATCATGAGTACATGAACATGTCATCAATGAGATCCATAGAGGCCGTAAGAACTAAATGGAAAGAAACAATAGGTGAAGTCATTTTTGAGCTCCTTTCAAATTGAAGAAAAAGAAAAGTAAATTATTTTCCTAGTTATATCGTTGGAAACATCATGCATGTTACAACCCCTTTGGGAAAATTCCCCTCCTATAAAAATTATAATAAAGCTATAAATAAAATAAAGAAGGCTGAGATGGGACACAAATTTTAGATCTTGGGGAGGGAGACTACTTGGGATTAGCATAAAATATGATTGATAAAGTTTTGGTTATTGGGTGGAGATGGGTGAATCTCTAGAGTTCCAGTGGCATTAAGTGAGAATCCTTTGAGAATTATTCCTCAAGCTCTGAAATTTGGCTCGAGGGTGACAACAATAAGAAATATTTGGCTACAAATTTTTTATGGTTGGGTGGAAAATTAGAGTTCCAATCTCAATTTCCAAGTCCTTAGAAAATAAGATAAGTATTTCTTATAGTTTGTGAATGCTATAAGAATGTTTAATATGTCGTTTAAATTCCTTTTGAATGCATGGATTAAGAATGATAAAGGTTTCTAGTCTTGTGATTTTGAGGAGTGGTTTAACTCTTGTCCGTTGACACAATAGTACTCAATATGCTCTATATGTCAGTGAAATTTATAAACATAATGTTGTGTTAGTTAAATTCCATTAAACATATGAGATATGTTTGATCCTTGTGTAGATATGGATATGACTCTGTATAAAATTTATTAATGTGAATTCTATGGGATATGGTGTAGGAGTCTTGTGATTGATACAAGAATAAACACATTTGATAAGTATGCATATACATATAAGGCTATGTTGGTCCTGTGGGATTTTTGTATATATGTGCAACATATGTTGGAACTGTTATTGATACAATTTATGTAACTTGTGACTAGAGGAGGTTACCAGTATATGGACACATGCATAATTAAAATTATATTATATGTATATATATATATATATATATATATATATATATATATATATATATATATATATATATATATATATCAACCTCCATTTTTTGTAAAGTATTTTTTTGGTTGTTGTCAGCTAGGCTTGCAATGGTTATTTTGCTGTAATATTCCTACATTAGCATGCAACTAATAGGAATATTAATTTTTCTTTTAAAATCTAATTAGATGAATAAATGGGCAAGGAGGCTCATAAGTTGCTTAAGTAGGAATAAAATCCCTGATAATGTGAAAAGGGATCATGTTAACAACCAGATCAAGCATCCACATGTGTGAACAGGTTCTAAAATGTGTGGAAAAAGTCAAGTTTGACCAAGTCAACAACATTATTATATGAGGAGTGGATCCTAAATAAAGACAGCTCAATGTGAGTGAAGATCAATCTAGCTAGTCAAAATGAAGACACCTTGAGTGTGAAAAGATACAATGCATGAAGATCTAGTCAAGGTTGATCTAGTCAAGATTGATCCGGTCAATATTGACTAAATCAAACAACGTTGCAAAAATATGAGTAAGACTAATGGAGATAGCGTAATTTTGGTGGAGGAGCCTTTGCATGGAAGCAACCTCATAATTGGGTGCGATCCTTGGTGAGGAAGCTCACAAACTATATAATGAAGGGAATGGAAACCATATGAGGCATGATTGAATGTTATATTTGGTATGTGGTCTGTTTAGACTTCTTTGCATCCTTTGGCTATTTAGCTAAGTTCGTTCCATTGTTTAGTGCAAGGGTTTTCTCATGCAGTAATTCCCCACTCTTGCTTGGAGATCTTGTTTAAGAAATCTGAGGAGAGCATTTTGTGCTATATTTTCACCTACCTAGTGTTAGGCCAAGAATTCACCTTCAGCAACAGTGCAGTCCCTTTCAGAAGCTGTGTTATTTATTAAGGTATTGCAGTGGAGGGGTTTAATCCCTTGTATTTTGAGCTAGTTTCCCTGAAGGAGGTTCATTCTACTTCCCGGAAAGCTAGTAGGAGCGTCTAATGCCATTTATTTGCATGATCAGCCATATTTATGTAGTGCTTCAGCCATACAGTGTGATTCAACCATAGATCTGTAGCAGGAAATTTCATGTATATCATTTCTGTCAAGAAAGCCTTCCCAGGTCATCTTGGATCTATGTAAAAGAGACTCAGTCTCTGTTTTTGGGCCTATTTGATTAATACATGAGAAGATCTATTTTTTCTCTATATTTATGGGTATAAACCCTCAAATAAATGTTTTTTCACTTTCTGCAGTAATTTATGTTTGCAGCAGTCTTGGGGTTTCAATGTTTTTGGGTTGTTTTGAGCATGGGAGGCCTGTTTAACTAGGCTATAATGATTTGTTTTTTATTTTATTTCAGATATGGTTGTAATAATTTCATATCTAAAGGATCCATGGGCTAAATTTTTCTATTAATGCTTATATTTCTGAAAAATACATTTTTCATGCATGTATTTCTGATTTTCCCATTTTGGGATATTACAGTGGTATCAAAGCCCTAATCTTGGCTCAGATTATGTTCTTCAACCATTATGGAATCATCTCATGGGAAGGATAATATATACAAGAGAGATCAAAGCAAACCCTTATTGGCTGGAGGAAAGAGGTTCTCAAAACTTCTCTTTCAAACTCTGCAGGATATAAGCAAAGACATCAAAGAAATGAGGAGGGAAAGGCATGGTAGTCCCTCAACAAGAAAGGTACATGAGGAAAGATATATCTCCTCATATTATGGGTGTGAGCATTCAACCACATCATCAGATTCGTAGTGCTCTATCAGTAACTTGTTCATGACAAAGAAGATGGCGAAAGGAGATGTGCCAAAGAAGGAGACTCTTGGTGATTATTTGCAAGAGTATGAAGCTCAATCTAAGAGGTTAAAAAATCACTTGAACTTACAAGGGTTTTTCAAGATCAAATAGGAAAGAAGCACAAGGAGCAAGCAACATTGTGTAGGTATATTATTTCTATCTACTTTTGATGGATCACCTAAATGTCCAGTGAGGGCTTGGTTGAAGGAGCTAGACACCTATGTGCAACATCATCAAGTTTCAAAAAAGGAATTCATCAAAGTAGCAGCGCTAAATCTTGAGGGTAAGGATTATTCTTGGTGGTTGTTTGAATATTTTTCCCTTGAAGAATGAAAATACATCTACTTATGCAAATTTCATTAGAAGAATAGTGGAAAGGTTTGATAAAAAAATTTGTGAAACATCTTCTATGAAGCCTATCAAACCAAAACAAACAAAAACTTTGCATGAGTTGGAAGGGTCTATAAATCCAACTCCATTTCATAAAGCCATTAAAGGGGAAGGAAATTGAAAGAAGATATTTCTTCTCAAGAGGAATACATGGAGATTCCTCCTTCAAAAGAATACCAAGATCTAAGGTCTCTTATCGATGGTGAGGCATTTTCAACTATTGAAGAAAAGGAAGAGAAGGCTAGATATAGAAACGCATTCATGACAAGGGCACATCTAGGACCTCATGAAAAGGAAGATGGAGCACTTGCTCCAAGGAGAGAAACCCTTACACACTGGCAAGGAGTTCCAAAGAATCTCACATATGGAGATCATGGCACAATCCATGTGTAGCATGTTGCATCATTATCAAATGGTGAGATATTGAAGATAGAAGAAGATAAAGGGGAGGGCAAGCATCATATGATGAGGAGTACACACCCCTATTTATTTCAGAAGGTTGATACACAAAGAAGGTAGGAGGATCTATGCAGTGAGGGAAAGGACAAATCTGTCCACACACATGTACATCCTGCTCTATACCTTGATGTCTCTTTGCATGGAGACATTCCACCAGGGAGACCCCCTGATTGGAAGAAGAATAAACTGTTCTCTCAACTATGGGTAGCATTTATATATTTGGATGAAGAAGGAGCCTTGGGAGAAGCTAGTACAATGCAGAGAATCTTTTATGGGTTCAAAAGAGAGGTACGCAATTTTCTGAAATGGACATTGCTATCTCCCACACAACAACTTGCGCTGGAAAAGGAGGATTCATAAATCTATGATGACATGGACATGATTTCACATGGCCACTCCATATATTTGGGGCAGCGAATGATAGTCTCACTCACAAAGGATATTTTTGAACATGACAAGAGGATATCAACTCTCTTGCATGCATGGGCCAAATTAAGGAAGTTTTGGAAGGAAAAAACTTTTCAAGGAGAGGTTGAATTCCATATGCTTCAATCTTGTCTTGAGCAAGATCAGCTGGAAGAGAGGCAACAAAAGAAAGTTGATAGTTCTCCAACATGTGACTTTGGCATCAAACATGTCAAAGAGGAGAGCCATGTTATGACATGGGTTGAATTTCATATTTCTACAACTCTATCATTGTTGGGAAGCCTAGATCCTTCTTGGGAGTCCCAAATTTTGATGGAATATTCCAAGGACCTCTTCACATGTAAGGTTATTGATGAGCAAGTGATGGATGGGAGGTATAAAGTAGTTGATGGATTCATTTATTTCCATGATTAGATCTACTTAACTAAATATTCCAAGCTCAAGTATAAATTACTTAATGCAGCCTATGAGATCTTTCTTTCTAAACCCACTAGCTTCATTAAAGCATACCATACTATCTTAGATGGATTCATGTGGGTAAAATTCAAAGAGGAGATGCACTCTTATATGAGGAAGTGCATAATTCGTTTGTTTGTTGAGGAGGAACATAGCTCTTGGAAAGAGTTATCATTACCACCTCCTTATTCATTGGGTGTGAGAGGGAGATCATCCATGAGTTACCTCACTGATTTGAATCAATTGTATGGTGAAAATTGTATTTTTGAACATCATGATGTATCTACTATATGCTTGTATTTTCTTAACACTCATGTACATGACTTTTCTACAAGAGGGGGCACCTTTTCTTATGGGCTTCATGGGCCACTTGGAGCTATGGACAATGGTGATGTTGACCATTCCTTAGAAGATGTTGGAGAGATTATGTACTCTTCATGGTGTGATTCATTAACACCAGCCATTATATACCTTCTCCAAGCATGCAAGAAGGATGGCCGAGCAGCAAACAAGTGTTGGGGAAAAGATTTTTCGTATCATATTCTATGGCAGTTAGGAGTAAAACTGCATTGGTTGCACATGAGGGACCATTGTCCTTCTCCTTTTCTACATATGGCAGCTAGCATGACTCTAATTATAATTCCATATGCTGAAAATGTTCTTATATTTGTTGAGGACATGGATGGAGGAGAGACACATTGGTTGGATGTGTCCTTGGGGGAAGAAATTTCCCACACTTTTTGAACTACATGTTTCAAGAGGAGCATGGGAAAAGTTATGGCTACCATAGTAGATCTCTCTTTTCTTTATGAGGTAGGCCATATGGTTGTTTGGAGCACTTGGGACATGCTTCTCATGAGAAATTGGGATGAGATTTTATATGAATTACCAAGATGGGAGGTGATTCATTTCATTTGGATGATAACATCGAGGTGGGAGTCCTTCATTGATGATGAAATTCCCCATGATTGTCATCACTTCTATCTTGAGGAGGCCATTGATCAGCAAGAAGGTTTCCATATAGAACTTCCTTTCTTTCATGATGAGATCCATTTGGTTTATCCACAAAAGGCCAACTTGCACACTTGGGAGGAGCCATTGGGAGACAGAATTATTGCAAAAAATCAAAAGCAATGGTGGAGACTGTTGGATGAGGATGCCACAAGAGGAGGAGGGGGGATTTTGCAGCACCCTTGCAGTTGCTTGAGGACATGTAACATTTTGGAGGGGAAGATTGTAATATTCCTACATTAGCATGCAGCTAATAGGAATATTTATTTTTCTTTTAAAATCTAATTAGATGAATAAATGGGAAAGGAGGCCCATAAGTTGCTTAAGTAGGAATAAAATCCCTCATAATGTGAAAAGGGATCATGTTAACAACCAAAGCAAGCATCCACATGTGTGAACAGGGTCTAAAATGTGTGGACAAAGTCAAGTTTGACCAAGTCAACAACATTATTATATGAGGAGTGGATCCTAAATAAAGACAACTCAATGTGAATGAAGATCAATATAGCTAGTCAAAATGAAGACACCTTGAGTGTGAAAAGAGACAATGCATGAAGATCCAGTCAAGGTTGATCTAGTCAAGATTGAATAAATCAAACAACATTGTTAAAATATGAGTAAGACTAATGGAGACACTGTAATTTTGGTGGAGGAGCCTTTGCATGTAAGAAACCTCATAATTGGGTGGGACCCTTGGTGAGGAAGCTCATCAACTATATAATGAAGGAAATAGAAACCATCTGGGCCATGATTGAAGATTATATTTTGTATGTGGTCTTTTTAGACTTATTTTCATCCTTTGGTTGTTTAGCTAAGTTTGTTGCACTGTTTAGTGCAAGGGTTTTCTCATGCTGGAATTCCCCACTCTTGCTTGGATTATTCTTTAAGAAATTTGAGGAGAGCATTTTTTGCTACATTTTCCACTACTTGGTGTTAGTCCAAGTAGTCACCTTCAGAAATAGCGTATTCCCTTTCAAAAACCACGTTATTTCTTAAGGTATTACAGTGGAGGGGTTTAATCGCTTGTATTTTGAGCTAGTTTCCCTGAAGGAGGTTCATTCTACTTCCCAAAAAGCTAGTAGGAGAGTCTACTACCATTTATTTGCATGACCAGCCATATTTATGTAGTGCTTCAGCCATACAGCATGATTCAGCCATAGATCTACAGCAGGAAATTTCACGTATATCATTTCAATTAAGAAACCCTTCCCGGGTCATCTTGGATCTATGTAAAAGAGACTAGATATCTGTTTTTGTGCATATTTGATTAATACATGAGAAAATATATTTTGTCTCTATATTTCTGAGTATAAAACCTCAAATAACTACACTTTCACTTTCTGCAGTAATTTTTTTTTGCAACAGTCTCGGGGTTTCAGTGTTTTTGGGTTGTTTTGAGCATGGGAGGCTTGTTTAAATAGGCTATAATGATTTGTTTCTGATTTTATTTTAGAGATGGTTGTAATAATGTCAGATCTAAAGGATCCATGGGCTTCATTTTTCTATTAATGCTTATATTTATGAAAAATGTGTTTTTCATGCATGTATTGCTGATTTTCCCATTTTGGGATATTATATTTGCATTGTATAATTTGAGGGTTGAATGTAGATCGACCTAAGGCCTTGTGGTTATTTGAGGAGGGTAATTTCCTATAGAATGATCTACAGGCTGGTATATAAATATGTACGATGCAATGGAATAAGGAATGGATTGTGTGTCAAATTTTCACCATCTAGTTTTGTATACAACGATATAAATAAATAAATATAAAAAATAATATACATACATACATACAAACATACATACATACATACATACATACATACATACATACATATATATATATATATATATATATATATATATATATATATATATATATATATATATATATATATATATATATATATATATATATATATATATATATATCATGTCATTGGATCTAAGGATTAGCCCATAGCATCGACAAGGCCAACGCAAATATATGTATATGTATATAATTGTAATATGTTATCATGTCATAGGTTGAAGGACACTGCTTGGAATGACCTCAGTCACATGGAGGAGTAGGTGACCTAGTGAGAGGGGCTAGGGGCTATGGAACTTATGCATAATAATTCAATTTGCCTCAAGTCAGATTCATATGGGACTACCACATAGGATTGAGTTAGATGCTAAGTCAGAATAAGGTCAGAGCTACCAAGACCTTTGGAAACGTTCTAGGCCATATGACGAGGTAATAGGCCTTGGGGTAGGAAGCCTTGTCACTAGCATAGATTGATGATGGTAGTGATTTGTTAATCGAATTTCCATTATGAAATACAGACCCCACCCCATTGTGACATTGGAAAGGAAATGGGGGGTTCTCGCATTTAACTTATGTCATCATATTTGTACAAGGCACAAGGTTCGTCAAATAAAAGAATTAGAACTATGCTCCAGAACTAGGAATGTGAAACCCCCTCTCCCCTCACCCCGCCCCCCACCCCCTCCCCCCCCACGATGTGGAAAATGCGTGTCTACATTTGTTTTTGGCCATTGATCTTCCTGTGAATCAAACCATTGATTAGACGGGGTGGAACCTTATGTTAGTATGTGGGAAATGAATTTTACAAGGAACAAGGACTTGATGGCGCTTGTGGCCAACATGAAAGATGATGTGGCCTAGGAGTATTGTGGCAATATTATGGTAGGATACATGTCACTTGGAATTGGAGTCTTGGTGGGGCCAAGCTGTGACATGTAAGAAATTGACATGTGAAACTCTCATAGAAGGCCACATTAAGGACATGATGTCACCATGGTGATTTCTTAAAGGTTTAGGCTAAAGGATCTCCAAAAAAAATGACAAGGGAAGAGAATGTCATCGTGACATCACCCCGATGGTATTAGTTGATGATGCCACATTGAAGGAAACAAAAAGGGAGCAATAAGGGAATGCACATAATTTTATGTCCCTAGATATAGAAAGTAATCATCAATTGATGAGAAGTGGGAATTATTTTCCATCTTCCCTCATGCCTTGGAGGTTTTGAGTGGAAGAATTTTTTATAACTTCGAGGATTTTACTCCCGTGGTGACATGGCACTACGGCCCCTTCTATTGGGTTTGTGGAAATTGATATTTATATGTGGGCCAAGGGGGAAGGAATAGAGTGGTGTAGTATGTGCATACATGAATAAGGGATTCCCCATCACCCAAATAATTTTTCAGGAAGGCGTATATTTCCAAAAGGGAGGTCACATGGATTACATACATATGTATGTATATGTATAGGAAGGGACCCTTATGTAACATGATGGGTCATGAGTTGGTTGGAAACTATTGGTAGTATTGTCACATTAACCTCTTGGAAGGTGACATGGAATTGATTTAGATAACCACATGGGAGGTCAGGATGATGTGGAAAGACCTAACTAGTCAATATTTAACTGGATATATCTTTTGATCTGGGAGTTATTGAGGCAACCTTTATATTATTTAAAAGTGTAATTCTCCATAATAATAATAGTAATAGTGATCATATATATATATATATATACAATTAACAAAGAAAAATATATGAATAAATAAATAAAATAACAAAGAAAATATGATAATAATAAAAAATAACAATTTGGCATGAAAAAATGGAGGGTATACATGGATGTCCCTTTCCAAAGCACTTAACTTACAATTTTTAAAAAAATTGTTAAAAAATGATTTTTGAAAGAAGTGTCTCTCTCGATAACATTAAATATGACCAAGCATCCATTGTCATATAATATCTATCATTGGTTCTCAGAGAGTGAACCATTGTATCGTTAATTTTAGGATGTCATTTTATTTATGGGTTCATATGAATTTTATCCTATTCCAATACACATCATTGATTTATGAACAATCTTCTAAAACAAGATGAATGTAGGGAGGATTGAACTTGATCAAATAATGAATTATCAAGTATTAAGAACAAAAATTAAACCTTATTGATATGGATAAATGCAACCTAGGGAATTTGTGACAAATATCATTTGAGATAATCATCATTAACCAATAAACACCTTGAATAATTGCTAGCATAACATTATGAAATCAATTCCCAACAATGAACCTATCACATGAGTTCTCTGAAATTGATTCCCAACAATGAAGTTATATTTTCAAGCTTGCAGATGACACATTTAAACATGATGTTGATGATGATGGTTATTTTGTGATTGGTCACTAAATGAAATTGTTGAGATTTTGCCTTTTATTTTTGGCACAAATCTCATGGATAATGCCAACAATAGGTTTTGTTGCAAAACTGATGGCATCAAATCAGTAAGAGGAGATTCTATATCCTATTTTGTTGTGATAGGATGGAATAGAATTTATTATTCAGTTTCTTCTCTACATCTATAAATTGCAAGCTCATAGAGGCAGAACATATGAGAATGAGGTGTGAGGAAGATGAAGTGCAGATGTGATACATCTACTGTTTTAATATCTTGTTGAATAATAAGAAAGCCGATACCTCTATTTGGTGGATGTAGCCCAGATTGGTTGGGTGAACCACGTTAAATTTCTTTCCTCATTTACTTTTGTGTGTGATTTATTTTGTTTTCCGTTGTGCTTAATTTTAAAAATTGGTATCAGAGCAAAGTTGAGCCGCTGCCTGCAAGATTGATTGTAGAGTTGTTGCCTGCAAAATCGATATGTTGCCTGGTATAAGAGTCACTGCGTGACAGTGCTACAGAGCTCAGGGAAGTCTTCTATGGAAGTCGTTTTGTTATATGTGGACCATGGCTGTTAGCGTAGAGAAGAATTGTTATTGATCTGTGTATATGAAGCCCAATGTTCAATCCCGTGCCTGCTGAGTCATGTTCGCAAAGTGAGATTTTTTTATGGGCACGTGAAGAAGCCCGGTGGCATATTTGCTACATTCGGTTCTTAGTCGGAATTTTCCGTGTGAGAACGGTTGTGTGAGAGTAGAGAAATAAATAGTGGTTTGAAAAACTGTTTGCATGAAGGAAGTGTCGAGGACTGTGAGCAAATATAAGTTACGCAAGACCGATGAACGCAGATCTGTTTTGAGTGAGAAGATAAAAATATGAGTTTCAGTATAGTCTTGATTAGTTGGATTGGGTCACAAAACTAGCGGTGAAACCACAGCTAAAAGACGCAAGACCAGAGCCAAATTCATCTTCCTAAAGAGTCGAGTTTATGTTTGTGCAAAAAAAAAAGAAACAGTGAGCTGGAGACAGGTATTATTCTTCAGTACGTGAATTGAAGGAACCACAACGCGTGAATAGGAAGATTCACTGCACGTGAGTTGGTACAAATTTATGCATAAACTGAGGTAAATAACAAATTAAATCACTAGGAGAGCCGTTTGTTTGCTGTTTGGAATTTTTTTTTAATTTCCTTTTTTTATAACTGCATGTTTGAAAAGGGAAATTTTATCAAATTGTTGATTTGATTAAAAAGGAAATTAAGGTTACATAGAGAAAAAGTTAAACATGGAAATGTGCTTGATTTGAGATCGAGAAGTTTAATGGGAAAAATAACTTCGAAATCTAGAAAGTCAAGATGCACGATTTACTCGTACAACAAGGTGTGGCGAAGGCACTTTTGGGAAAATCCAAACAACCTCTCGCCATGACAGATGACGAATGGAGTGACATTGATGACAGAGCACTAAGCGGCATAAGATTGTGTTTGACAGATGATGTTTTATTTAACATTGTGTCATAGAAAACAACCGCTGGTCTATGGACAAAGCTAGAAAAATTGTACATGACTAAATCCTTAACCAACAGGATTCTTCTGAAAAGACAGTTGTACAGCTTGTGCATGAAGGAAGGTACAAAAATAACCGATCATTTGAATACTTTTAATACTCTCTTGGTGCAGTTAGATAGTATAGAAGTAAAATTTGATTCAGAAGATAAAGTTGTAACTTTATTATGCTCGTTGCCTGAGTCATGGGATCATTTTGTTACTTCTATAAGTCTTAGTTCATCAGAAACTCTTGAATTTGATGATGTTGTTGGAGCAATGCTATCTGAAGAAACCAGAAAAAGGTTAAATTTAGAAACCTCTACATCAGAAGCAATGATAGTTAGAGGTTGATCTAAAGAAAAACTCTTCAGTCAGAAAAACAACTCTCGGTCAAAATCGAAAGGGAAGAAGAGTAAGCTAAAATGCTGGTTTTGCGGAAAATTGGGATATTTGAAGAGGGATTGTTGGAAGAGACAACAAACATCCAAAGGAGACTCTTCAAAAAAAAATAAAGAAGCAAACACGACAGATACAGGTTTAGGTTCAGCATCCAGTCCAGGTATAAGTGATGAAGTTCTATAAGTTAATTTGTTAAATCATGATCAACATTGGCTATTAGATTTTGGTGCGTCCAATCACATGTGCATTCATAAAGAGTGGTTTAAATCTTATAAGTCAATCAATGATGGAGTTTTTTACATGAGTAATGATTTCTCATGTAATGTTGTGGGAATTGGAAGCATCAAGATTAAAATGTTTGATGGGACACATAAAATCTTAACTGATGTAAGACATGTGCCTAAACTCAGAAAAATATTATTTCTCTAGGAGTGTTAGACACAAATGGATATAAACCTTTTATTCAAGGTGTAGTAATGAAAATTTACAAAGGAATCCTATTAGTAATGAAAGCAAATAAGGTTGGAAATATTTTTCAGTTAGAAGGAAGAACAGAGTCGGATCATGCTTCTATTGTATCTGAAAACGACAATGATTCTATTTGACTATGGCATCAATGGTTGGGCCATATGAGTGAAAGAGGATTAAATTTTTTATCTAATCATATGTTACTTCCTAGTTTAAAGTCTTTTAAGTTAGATTTTGCAAACATTATATATATGGGAAACAAAGCAAGAAGAAATTTAAAACTAGAAAACATACTAGTAAAGGAATCCTTGATTATATCCATTCTGATGTTTGGGGTCCATCTCCTACAAACTCATATGGAGGATCATCATATTTTTTATCTTTTATAGATGATTTCTCTCGAAAATTATGGGTCTACATGTTAAAAATAAACTCTGATGTATTCACAGTTTTCAAGCAATTTAGAGAATTAGTAGAAAATATCACTGGAAGAACCATTAAATGTTTAGGAACTGACAATGGTGGTGAGTTTACTTCAAAGGCATTTGATAATTATTGCAAGGAAGTTGGGATTGAAAGACATAGAACTACTGCTTATACTCCTCAGCAAAATGGAGTTGTTGAACACATGAATAGGACTCTCTTAGAAAGAGCAAGAAGTATGATTAGTAACGCAAATTTGAAGAAGGAATTATGGACAGAAGCAGTATCTACAACTTGCTATTTGATAAATCGATCACCATCAACTACAATAGGATGCAAAATTCCTCAAGAGGTATGGAAGGGTCATCCTTGTGATTATTCTAAACTGAAAGTTTTTGGTTGTGATGCATATGCTCTAATTCTGAAACATCAGCATTTTAAATTAGATCCTAAATCAAAAAGATATATCTTTGTTGGATTTGGTGATGGGATTAAGGGATACAGGTTGTGGGATCCTACTACTCACAAGATCATCATTAAAAAAGATGTTAGATTCAATGAATCTTCACTTGATAATCCAAATGTAGATATTAAATTGAAACAAGAAAAATGTACCTAAGTTTCAACATATTCAATTTGAAACCAATTCAAATTCTGAAGATAGTAAAGATGAACAAGTTTCAAATGAAGATCATGAAGAAATTCCTACAAATAATAATCAACAAATTGTGGAAGAACCATAAACATCTTTAAGAAGGTCCACGAGAATCAGACATCCTCCTAAAAGGTATGATGATTATGTTACTTTAGTTGCTTTAACCGCTAATGATGATGAACCTTTATGCTATCAAGAAGCTGTAGAAGGTTCTAACAGTGATAAGTGGAAAGAAGCTATGAAGGATGAGATGAAGGCATTAGACAAGAATGCCACATGGGATCTCGTAGAACTTCCTAATGATAGAAAAACTGTAGGATGTAAATGGGTTTACAAATTGAAAAGGGGTGTTTGGATGTCAAAGAAGACAGATTATAAAGTGAAGACTTGGTTATGAAGGTTTTCTAAATCAAAATTGACTCATTGAGATATTTTCACGATTTGTTAAAATTGTTCAATATTTGGATTGTATTAGCATTAGTTGCTTCTTGCTTTAGATTACTGCTAAGAATGTTAAGACTACATTCTTACATGGAGATTTAGATGAAGAGATTTATATGGAACAACCTGAAGGGTTTGTTCAAAATCGCAACAAGAAATTTGTTTGCAGGATCAAGAAATCATTGTATGGTCTGAAGCAATTGCCGAGACAATGGTACAAGAAATTTGATTCTTTCATGATGAGCCAAAATTATATAAGTGAATATGATCATTATGTTTAATTTAAGAACTTAAGTAATGGTATTCATTATCTTAGTATTATATGTTTACGATATGCTTTTAGCAAGCAAAAGCATAACTGAGATAAATAGGTTAAAGGCTCAGATGGCTAGGACGTTTGATATGAAAGATCTAGGAGCAGCAAGACAGATTTTGGGCATGGATATTTTCAGAGACAGGAGCAATGGTAAGCTGTGGTTATCACAACAAAAGTATATTGAGAAAATACTCTTAAGGTTTGGTATGAACAATGTGAAACCAATTTCAGTCCCTTTAGCTTCCCATTTTAAGTTTTCTTCAAGTTTATGTCCTAATACAAATGAAGAAAAGGAATATATGTCTCGAATACCATATGCTAATGCAGTAGGAACTTTGATGTATGCAATGGTCTATACACGACCAAATATTTCACATCTAGTTGGGGTTGTCGATAGGGATATGGCAAATCCAGGGAAAGAATACTGGGTAGAAGTGAAATGGGTGCTTCGGTATTTGAGAGGCACAAGTGATTATTGTATCACTTATAATAGAAGTAGTGAATTTGTTTGCGGATATGTTGATTCCGATTTTGCAGGTGATTTGGATAAGAGAAGGTCAACTTTAGGATATGTCTTTACTCTTACAGGTGGAGCTATTAGCTGGATGTCAAAGCTATAGAACATTGTTGCTTTATCCACAATAGAAGCAGAATATATAGCTGCTTCACATGCTTGCAAAGAAGCGGTTTGGTTGAAAGGTTTGTTTGGTGAGTTTGGTAGGTTGCAAGACAACATTAAGTTATTTTGTGATAGTCAAAGTGCAATTCACTTGGCTAAAAATCCGGCCTATTATAGTAAATCAAAGCATATACCTATACCATTTTGTAAGATAGGTTATAACTGAACGGGGAGTCTCTCTTGAAAAAGTGCATACAAAGGAAAAATATGCATACATGTTCACGAAACCAGTTTTATTAGAGAAGCTACGATGGTGTTTGGCTTCTCTTTGCTTGTAGAGAAAATGAAAAGAATAAACAGGAACGAGGTATCAGGCTAATTGTTGTCAAGGTGGAGATTGTTGAGATTTTGTATTTTATTTTTGGCACAAATCTCATGGATAATGCCAACAATAGGTTTTGTTGCAAAACTAATGGCATCAAATCAACAAGAGGAGATTTTATATCCTATTTTTTTGTGATAGGATGGAATATAATTTATTATTCAGTTTCTTCTCTACATCTATAAATTGCAAGCTCATAGAGGCAGAACATATGAGAATGAGGTGTGAGGAAGATGAAGTGCAGATGTGAGACATATGCTATTGTAATCTCATGTTGATTAATAAGAAAGCCGATACCTCTACTTGGTGGATGTAGCCCAGATTGGTTGGGGTGAACCATGTTAAATTGATATCTTCATTTATTGTTGTGTGTGATTTATTTTGTTTTTCCGCTGTGCTTAATTTTAACATAAATTACTGTCGCTATATAAAATGGGGATTTTTAAAGTAAGAGCACATGGCTTGATACTTGGAATCTCCATTACTAATACAAAACTTCATAAAATAGATCTCGTAAAAATATGTGATAAATTTAGGGAATTTTCACATATATTGCAGGGAATATCATTCACCCACTCAAAAAGTATAATGCGTGAACTTGAATATGAGGTGAAGCTATGAAAGGGAAGAAAATTGCACCATGGGATTGGAAATTTCATATTATAACCATAACATTCGATTAAAGCCTACGGGTTTCTTACATCCTAGATTAATATGTGAATCATGTGTTCTGGAGATATGAAGTATTTAAACCAACCCATAGGAAAAAAAATGATATTTGCATTAGCACTCAGAGAAATGAATCCAAAACTCACCTTATATGAAAGGTCACAAATTTCATCATGGATATAACCATTAATAGATCGAGATCTGATATAATGCTTTAGAAATCCTAAATGTCAATGAAAAATTCATAACAATGCAAGTTGTATCATTCAAAGAGAAGATCAAATCAAATCCATGCTATTTGAAATCTACTACACAAAATTTATACATGATTCATTGATCTGATCTAGATCTATCTAGGAGAACTATGTTATTTCTAGATATGGATTAAGATTCCTTGTCTTAAGCCCATTCATCTTAAATCCCTTGACTATGAATCTATTAATTTCCCAAAAACAATTAATGAAAGTAAACACCCTGAAAATCCTTTTAAAACCCATTGAGGTTGGAATTTAAGATTGATACTCCATATGTTTAGTAGAAGCTTGATCCCTTATAGGAATTTATAGTTATTGGTTTATGAAGAATTCTTAATATATGACTTCATCTATCCGAATTGAAATTCATAATTGATATGGAATTCTCAAATTGTCCCATTTCGAGCACTTGCAAGCCTCATTTCTATATATTATGATTTTTATTTTTACCATATCTATTTCATCAAATAAATATCTACATCTATAAAATGAAAACATTAGATATAAAATTTTATAATTCTTTCAAGTAAATAAAACTAGATTTAAGTGATCTAAAATAACAACAATAAATCTAATTAAATATTGCAGTAATAATTTAAAATTTTATTCTCATGGGTAACTAGGGTTTTAACCTCACTCTCATACCATGTGTAACATCCCATAAATTATGAATACAACAATGTTAGTCCTAATGCATTGGTTTAATATTGAGATGTAGTGATTAACATGGAATCCAAAAACAGGTTGAGAAGGCTGGTTTATTTAATGATCTCACAGGAGCACATATCTATGAGGGAGATTATGTAACATCATATGGGTTTGGGACATACTCAACCAACACTACATATTCTGGTGTATCTATTACCTTGTATAAGACTTCATGGATAGCTCTTGAAGAGCTATAGGACCATCTTAAGGAGGTCAAGTGGTTGATGTTGGATTGGTATGCTGAATTCTAGAGGGGGCGTAAGGACTGCTATGCCTAGGGATGTGCCCCTTAGTGAGTTGTGGAGGGAGTTGGGCGAAACTTGTGAGATGTATAGATTCATTTAGTACAAGGACTAGATGTCTGCCTTGGGGCAGATGGGGTCTAATCCCTGGGGTGAGATTTTGGGTTATGGTATAGACTGATGAGGCTATATGGCTCATTCCAAAAGTTGGGAAAGAGGCTTCAGATTCCTAAGGATTTCCTTGTTGTTGTGTAAATTTCGATGTGTGCTAATATACTAGTTCATCAAAGGGTGTTTGGAAATAATGGGGTAATAATAATAATAATAATAATAATAATGATGTAAAAAAGGGGAGTATGTGATGCCCCGTAATAATAATAATAATAATCATAAAGTGAATAAAATACTATATATATATATATATATATATATATATATATATATATATATATATATATATATATATATATATAAAAATCAACGAAGTAGAATATATGAATAAATAAATAAAATAAAAAGTTGGCATGGACACTGGGATGGTGTACATGCAGATCCATTTCCAACCCCCTTACAATTTTTAGAACAACTTGTTTTATTTAATGGTGGATAAGGGGGAAGAAGAGTCATTCATTCACTCATTTTGGAGGAAAGAAATGTTATAAGAAGAAAATCACTGGTATTAGTAATTTGGTTGAGGGCTTGGGGGTGATAGATGCAAGAGATATTGGTTCCAGCTTATCTAAGGTTGGGTGGAGAGTTGTCCCCAACACCTTGTTGTGGGTAGCGGTCCATATCAGCGGAATTAAACTAGCATCACAACACTATAAATGTCATTAATAACCTTCACTCCTCAGGTACACGATACTATTTAAATTTTATTGGATATGTTAAGAGCTTGGTTGTTGTATTTTGATGTATGGTTCATTTCTAGGATGTTACAAAAAATTCTCAAAGAGATGAAAAATATTAGTATCCATTTACGGGTTTAGAAAGGTTTAAAAATATCAAAAAATTTATACCCCATTTCCAAAATTCAAAAACCTTAGCATACTGCTAGAGAGGTGTTTAAATATTTTTACAAAAATTAACAAAGTGTAGTCTTCATCCTAGTTTTTCTCAACATAAAATATAAAACTATTAAAACAAAAGTTGGTTTCTATATTCAAACTCAAATAAGCTGCTGGCCTGCTGGAGAAGTAATCTTTGAAGAACCATTGGCTGATTGCTAAGAACTATGTATTTTTACAAGATTTGTGAGGCCTGGAGGATAATTTGGTCGAACATTTACTTGATAGTTGTATACATGAGCCTCAACCATGGATAACATCTAAGTAATATGTTCATTCATCATATTAGTCATATGAATATAATTTTGTGGTTTAAATAAGAATTCCTACGCTAATTCAATATTAACCTTTTCCATCTACTCAATCTTTTTTTTGAGACTATTGTTTCGTAATATTTTATTTAATGTTTATTCATTTGGAATATTCCCCTTTGATTATTATATCAACAACATGGTTTATTTTAGAATTTTAGAGTTAGATTGCACCAATGGATTAAAAATTTGTTTTTTTTTCATAACTATTCTTTTAGCTAAGCATATGTGAGCTTTCTAAGCATGAATAACTATGGTCTTCTTCATTTCAATAATTGTAGTCAAATCAATAAAATTTCTCTTTCGACCCTTTTCCATAGTATAAGAGTAGTTATTTTATTGTTAGCCTCATCATATTCCATTTCCATATCGACCAACTCATTAAGAAAGGAATTAGATAGTCTTTCTTGTATGTGAACTAATTTAGCTTGTCACAACACAATTCTTTTTCATGCGGAAGTTGATGATTGGTATTAATAGATTCATGTTTAAATTGTGGTAATTCTACCATGACACCCTCATCCATCTGGAATGTTTCTTGTAACGCATTTATTTGATCATATTTATGTTGGCCTACAAATTCAAACTTATTATGTTGGCCTACAAGTTCATCTTGCATCTAGTCCTTTATCTAGGAATAATTTTGTTCGAAATGATGGATTCTATCATATTTCTTCTAAATGAGTTATTTTAACCTGAAATTTGCAGCCATATTGGAACTTACATAAGCTCCTATGTGCATATATAACTCCTGAACAACTTTCTATGATTTTTGTGAAACTCCACCCCAAACTACCTGTAAAGGGGTTGCCGACAAGAGTTGTGTTTCTGCTACCATCCTCTTCTTTCTGCTTATTTTAACAGCAACGTTTTACTTTGGGATGTAAAATAATTTAATGGATGGTATATGCTCTATTTCAATCAGAGATACAAAGCTTGGTAAAAACTCCATATGCTCTAAAACCAAAATTATGCTGATAGGAGTTTTAATTATAACCGTAGGATCAGTAAGACTGGTTTCAAGGACAACTAGAGGAGGAGATGCCATTTTATTTCCTAAAGTATCATTTACATGTACTTTAGGTATAGTTATTTCCCTAATTTTTTTTTATGTACTTTTGAAGTCATTTTTTCGAACACCTCCTGTTGTTGATTCATGATAAAGGCTTCTATCTATCTAGGATAATCCCTTTGAGCATCTCGGTGGTAGGTTAAGAAAAAAAAAATTATTCATTTATTCATGGATCTTATTTTTTAATGAAAAATTCTTGTGTTGTAGAGCCTAAATACTTTGTTTCTATTGCTTCTCTTGTTGCTTGTTGCAATATTAGTGGTAGTGAGGCTCTTCTAGTATCTATGAAAACTAAAAAATAATCAAAAATATCTAGAGGTAGTCTATTGGCTTTCTCACAGACCTCTTTATAATAATTTTATCTATAAAAAAAATCATTTTAAGCACATGTTTCAAGTTTTAATCCATGAATCAAAAGTTACCCTAGCAATTTCTCCATGAGGATCATGCAATTTGAGAGGAACTGTAGCTAGCTTGAGTTCATGGAAAGTAATAAGTTTTTTTTTAGATCTTGTAAATTTTGTAGAGTATAGATACCACTTATAACTAGGAACAAAGGCCATAGTTTCTTTGAGGATTTTTTTAACTCGACTATTATCCCTATTTTTAGTGTTTGATAAGCCACTTCTATGTAAAGAACCCTATGAGGAATATAAAGGGGCGAAGCATAAGGAGGACCATAACAACCATAAACTGTAATATGTGTGAAATTATCCTTAGAAAACCAATCTCCAATTCTTGAAAGGAAGTCCATGGCTTCTTGATACATTCTGGGGGGTTTTGTATTAAAGATAGACTAAAAAATTGGAATCATTATGAAATGAAAAATTTAGTAGAAGTGGTTGAAATAATCATCCTCACATAACTTTTTGTGATATAAGTGAATAGGAAAGGGATAAATAGGTGTTTATCTCCAACTCATTTCTATAAAGGATGTGGAGAAATAAATGGAATCCATGATAAAGGAAGCCATATAAAATGGGGGATTATAGACATCAATTTTATCATGATGAAAAATATTAATATGAAGGGAAATTTTATTTGATAGGATGTTAGCCTGATTGAGATTATTTACCTCTGAAGCCCTTTGGAAAAGAGGTACCCAATCTAAGGGAAAATATGAAACATCCTTCTTACCAAAAATTTGGCACAACATAGAGGCAAACTAGGAAAAATGAGTGCTTAAATAAGTAATAGCATATTCAATGGAAGACTCTTCTATATGTTATTCAAGTCTCTTATCCTTTGTTTTATTAAACTAGGAAATGCTATTTTATACCGAATTCATTCTTATTTTCTAAAATCTTCCACAAATTTAGCATTATAAGAAGCTTCAGGGTTAGGAAATTTGTACATGAGTTGAATGTATTCTAGTCTAAAAGAGCTAGAAACTGCACTGTGAGGAGTGAAAATTAGCCACTTGTAGGTTTATTCATGGCTGATAGCCCATGTTACCATATCAGTATATGGATGTAATATAGGTTGAGAAGCTATCTTGTGCAAATATGATTTAGCAACGTTCATATGTGTTCCAAAAAAAATTCCTTTAGGTCATTCTTCATCAACTACAATGGTAGGTACTAAAACCTCTTCACCTAGTAGTTCTTCCTCTAAAAATCTGTAATTATCATCCCATGAATAAATTCCAACATATGTTGTAATTGTTGTGTTTGAAAATAATAAACTGTTCCATTTCTTAATGTCCATTTCATCAAGAACTAGGCTTGATGGGTTCTGCACAGGATCTTTTCTTTTTGGCTACCTCCCCATTTTTGAGATTTTCATATAATTTGCAGAGTTCACAGGTTCTAAATGTTGGAATTACGAATAATATATTATCCTTGATGTCAACCTAGAGGTAAAATTTGGTCCTTGATGTCAACATGTATTTTCCTTGATGATTACAAAGATTTGCTAAATTATTGCAAATGACATGAATCTTTGCACATGTATTGTAGAGGATAAGGATTAGTATTGGAATATTAGTCACAATATGCATGAATAATGTGAAGTTTGAAATATATATTTGAATCTTGTGAAGAAAATTCGTGTACATACATAGGTATTATAAAAAATAGTCACATACACAAACCCACCCGTGGAAAATAAAAAAAAACCATGAGAATTTCTCATCGTAATCTCCTATTGTTTTGTGTCAGTAACATCTATTTTATCGCACCAAAAATTACCAACAACAAACCCAAAAGGATTTTCCTATGGTATTGGAAAACAAAAGGGATATAAAAGGAGAAGGATATTGAGCAATAGAGTGTGTGCATTTTATGAACTATTCATCTGAGATCTGATATGAAACAAGTGTGCATCAGGGAGAAAGGAGATGACTCAAATATGAGAGATCTGAAAGTGCTAATGGATATGCTTGTTTGATTTGGTTATTGAAGAAAGTTGATTTGCAGTGTGTGTTCTTTGGAATGACATTTTAAGTCTCACGATGATAATGCTGTGATTATAGTTGCAGTGGTTGTTTTCAAGGTTTGATGTGTTTAATTATTAATGTGTTGAGATTTGTATTTAAATTATATTCCTGAATATCACGTACATACGCGAATATTCTCTATATAAGTTTCACACACATTCTAATTCAATATGGTTTGATTAAAAATCGTTTCTTGTCATTGGCTCTGGTAAATAGCTATCATTATACTGTATGAGAGAGTTTTAGATGACAATTTTTTTGTTGTTGATTGATGAGTATATTGATAGTTGATGAGAATTTTTTGACTTAGAGTTTGGCACCTTGATATACTTGTTGAAGAGAGGGTTTGAATCGATTTTGTATCTTGATGAACTTGTTGGAGAAAGTGTTGTATTTAGAGGTTATGTTTTCTATAAAAAGATTTTGATAGATATTAATGTTTAATTAAGATATTTATGTGGGTATTATGTAGAAAATGTGTGTATATTTGTGGGTTTCCTTAATGAAAGTTGTGTATATTTACTGATCTAATTTTGGATAGGGTTTATGATACTTCTTGACTGTGACAATGAATTGGTATTGAATGGTTTTTGCTACTATTCATTAAGGTTGTCTTGATGATCATGCTAACAATTATGTATAGTGTGTTGCTTGAGTCTCTGATGGGAACAAGAATTTGACTTGGTTAGTTTTTGGTATCTTGATATTTAGTGAGCTATGATCAATTTTTGGTTCAAAAGGGTAAGTGGTCTTAAAAATTGAATGTTTGGTTTTTATTCAGTGATCAATTTATTACATGATTCAATATTTGGTTTCTGAGATTGGTTTTCTAGTATTCATATTATTTTGGGTAGTGGCCTGTAGCTTTTGATTGTACTTGAGACAGGTGGATCCAACATGAAAATTTTGAAATGTGGTCCACAAAGGTGTTGAGGGTTGGATCCTTTAGTGAGTGAGTAGGAGCTGAAGAATTTTTAGAGGTTGTAGCCTCCTGTAGGTAGGTTCTTGTGTATTAGTAAGAGTATGCCCTAGTAAAATATGTACTAGATATTTTCTTTATAATAATAAAGAAGATATAGACAACAAAAGCAGTGGTTTTATCCAAAATTGGGTTTTCACCTAAAAATCCCAGTGTCCTCATGTGTTGACTATGTGTTATGGTTTTTTTTCTCTTACTACTCATGGTTAATGCATAATGAATTATTAATTATATAATGGTTAAGTTAATCATTGATGGAAATTGTGAAAAATTAGTAATCTTCACATACACATTTTTCATTCACTAAAGTTTCATACAAACGTGAGTTGTATGAAGAACAATAGAATATACTTTTACTTTTATAACAATTGGTATCAAAGGAGTTCACTCACAAGAAGCTTGATTTCTTATAGGGAGATCCAACATGATGAGCAGTCGAGAAGGAATTTTATCTACCAAGTCATCCTTGTTTAATGGAAATAACTTCATGTTTTGGAAGGTTAGAATTATATCATATTTGCAGGAACTAGGGGCAGATGTTTGGGAAATTATTGAAGGTGGATAACAATACCCTACCTCCATTCCCATAAATGATATAGGAAAGGAGTAGTATGAGAACATTGGAAAGGCATAAATTTTATCTTGGGAGTGTTAACATAATACTATTTCATGAAATTCATGAAACTAAACATCAAACAAGTAATATGGGATAATATTGTTCAGGGATATGAAGGTGACACTAATTTCAATGCATATTTTTCTTCTATTAAGGAAATGCAGGACCTGAAACAACTCACTCTGGAAGGACTACTTGGTATTTTGATACCTATGAAATGAGAAAAGGAGGGAATACATCAAAAACTAGAGAAGCTTCCTTCAAGTATACCAGTAAAGGGAAACCGAAAAAAGAATCAAATGATGCAAACAACATTTCAGAGGAAGAAGAGGCGGACTTTATCAAGAATTTTTAAGTGGGGACCAATAAATTCAAAGGTAAAATTTCCTTTAAATGTTTTTTTGTAGAAGAATAGGTCACTGTGCTGCTAAATGTACTTATAAAGTAAATCATGATAAGAAATAAAAAGGAAATAATGTCTCCAAGAAAAATATCAAAAGAAGTCTTACTAGGAAGAAAATTTTATATATACATGAAGATAATTAATGTTCTTCCAATGATGAGGATTTTTGGGTATGTTTTATATTATCTCCATGACTAGTTCCATGTGTGAACCCAATAATAGTTGGGCAGACCTACCCATGGTTTTGTGCATGGGGTTTGTACATGGTTTTTGGCATGGTGTTTTTCTCCCCATGGTATTTTGTAGATCGATTCAAAGGAACTATGGTTATGTTCTAATCCAAGGTTACTGGATTGGGGTTTATCAATGCTTCAAAATGTATATATATGTATTACAACATTGAAAGGAATATAATGAAAAATCTATCTAATAGTCTCAGTTTTTGGATCCAGGGTAAAATATCTGTGTATATTTGTTTTATGTTCTCGCCATTGTATATTGTAATTTTTGTATAGGTTTAAAACCTACATTTGGTATCATAGCTAGGTTTTGGCTTCAAGGGGACTCCTTTGTTGTTAAGGGGTTTTGCCCAGGCCTGTAGTATACCCTGTTCAGTGGGAGATCTATGGGATCAATTATTTTTGTGAAAGAAGATTGCACACACTAGAAATATATAGATTGAGAAATTTAATGGTCAAAATTTTGAGTTGTGGAAGCTCAAGATCGAAGATTTTTTGGTGGACATAGATCAATGGATTGTTGTAGATACAATCACGACACCAACAATAATGTCAGCAGAGGACTAGGTGAAGTTAGATCAGAAGGAAAAGAGAACCATATGATTATGTCTCTCAGATTCATGATTGTTGAATGTATCATGGAAAGTTACAACGAACGATTTATGGGTCAAGTTAGGGACTTTGTATGAATCTAAGTCTCTGGTGAAAAAAAATTTCCTACGAAAAAATTTGTATAACCTGAGGATGAAGGATGAAGACTTGATGCCAGAGCATATAAACGTCTTTAATATTGTGGTAATCCCATTGTTATATTTTAATATAAAAAATTTAGACGGAGATAAGTGCATCAAGTTTTTGTGTTCTCTACCAGATTCATGGGAAAGTCTAGTTGTTGCAATAGGTAGAAATACAAATACCTTGAAGTTTGATGAAATAGTATCATCCTTGATGTTGGAAGAGATGATATGGAAAAATATGGAGAGTTAGAATGGATATTCCTTATCTGTGAGAGGATGGTCCCATATTATAAGCAAAAACATGTCCTCAAGTGGGAGATCTAAATCTATAGGGGGATCTAAATCTCGAGCAAAACCTATAAAGGTGTGCTAGAAATGTGGAAAGGAAGGGCACTACAAAAGGGATGTAGATATAAATCTCCTGACAAAGGAATGGGATTTGATGATGCTCCTTCTATAGAAGATAAAAACACCTTATATGAATATGGGAATGTATACTTGGATTCTTCTTCAAGTACATGTGTAGATCATGATGCATGGTTGATTGAATCAGGTTCATCCTTTCACTTTAATCCCCATAGGGAGTAGTTCTATGAGTATGAGAAATATGATGGTTGTGATGTATTCTTAGGGGATGAAAAAAAGGCCAGAATAATCGTATGTGGAAAATTCAAGTTGGATTTGCAAGGTGGAAGGATTAGAACACTTCTTGGTGTTCTCCATATTCCTGCATTGGCCATAAATCTGATTTCTGTAAGAAAGTTGGATGATGTAGGTGTAAAAATAATGTCCGAGAAACATATTTTCAAGATGGTTCAAGTAGAATTGGTATTGATGTGAGGACTTTGAATTGGAATTTTGTACAAGCTTTTGGGTAGCATTATTATTGATGGGCGCAACAGTTCTATGTTTCCTGAAAGTGGAGTAGAAAATCTAATGGTCTCTGGACAAAATACTTTACTATGGAATCAAAGGCTTGGGTATATATGAGAGAAGTCCTTTGAATATTGCATGGTAATGGTATGGTAGAAGGTATTTCTAGTTTCTATTTGGATTTTAATCTCTATGAACATGTGTATATGGTAAGTAGAATCACGTGAGCTTCATCTCTGGTGCTAAGAGGGTGAAAGGGATATTAGAACTTGTGCACAGTGATGTGTTTATACCTATTTTGGTTCCATCACTTAGTAATTATATGTACTATGTCTCATTTATAAATGACTTCTCGAGGAAGACATGGATATATTTACTTAGGAAGAAATATAAATTATTCGATAGGTTTAAATAATTTAAGGCTCTGGTGGAAAATCAGACACACAAGAAGCTTAAGGTGTTCAGGACAGATAATGGTGGATAGTTTTGCAATAATTAATTTGAAGAGTTATGTAAGAAGTGTGGTATAGCATAGTTTTTATAGGTCAATTTGGGCATCATTCCCCATGACCTGGTCAAACTGGACACCATCCCCATGACCAATGAAATATGTTCTACCATTCCCTTACATTTCAGTTGCTATATGCCTTAAGAGAAGAAAAATTCATTCATGGTTTCTGTTTTGAGATTTACAAGGTTTTAAGTATATGTTATATCACTTATGAACTCACCAAAGCAGCCTCTAAAGGGACTAACTGCGTTGCATATGCAACATCCTCCATTCAAGGGTGCATTGAAATGCACTTCCTGACATTCAAGAGTTCACTGGTCACCTAGGAGTGGAATTCTCATTTTTTCGGGAATCTCCACATGGCTAGTGTCTTCTAGAAGAGTCCATATGTGTCAAAATTCGAATCCAAGTGTCCATATAACACCTCTGAAATTGGGAAAATTTCTTTCCTATTATTAGAAAGTAATTCATTGAGAAACTACCATCGGTTTCCCTATAAATTGAGCATAGATTCTAGTGCTAGGGAAGGAAGAATTTTGGTAAAGAAATGATGTTGGATTCTAATTTGAAAGAGTGAAAGTACTGATATGCTACTAGTGTGATGTTGGATGTGATGAGGCTGGGATGAAGCTGGAGATGGTGGCATCAAATATATCATTGGTTGTAAACTCCCCCTTCCACTCTTTAATAAATATTGTTGTTAATTTTCCCATATATGTATCTCTTTATTTTTCTATTCCTCATGCAATGGATTCTTGAATGGTATATATGTTTCACATCTAATCAATTTGAGTGATTTAGATAAGTAGGCATCTATATATTGCAATATGTTTGTTGCTCTCTATTTATGCTTTCAAGAATCAATCTGGAGATCTGAGTTGGATTGAAGACGATAGAAAAAGTGACATAAGGAGAAGGAGAAGCGCTTGGATTGCAAGTAGGTTCTTCTATCATTCTATGTGTCTTATTATTTTAGAGAAAGTGTTAGTAAAGTCTTTCATCTATTGTTCTAAGTGCCTAGCACCACACTTAGGGAATTTTATTTATCCGTAGATCATAATTCTGCATAACAAATTGGCCACTCCATTGGGGAAGATTCTTCGATGCATGTTATGACTTATCATTTGTGGTGTTCATCTACCTCCCTGAATGATGACTCCGTTCGACTACATATTTTCTAGTGTACGCTCACTAGTTCGACTGCGAAATGGTACAATGAGTTACCAAGAGCTTCATTTGATAATTTCACTACCCTAGCTACTATCATTTTGAACCAATTCCAGTTACCCATACGATATGAAACTGGAACGGAACCCTTGACTAATTTTAAACAAACTAATGCTACTCATATTTCTGATCATATTCAAGAGTGGGGTCGTCATCGTAGAATGGTTAAGACATTTGTTCCTTATCATCTCTTTGTTGAGTGGTTCATTAAGTCCCTGTTACCATCTATAACTGAGGATGTGGCTAAGGATGGTGTCATCACTAAATATCAAGTCATTTCTCATGCCCAATATTTAGATTTGATTTACACTCAGTCTGGAATGATCTACGAGAAAATTCCCAATGTACCGCGATCTAAGTTTACTGTTCCTCCTCCATCTAAGGATGGTCATGCCGATGATGCTATGATTGGTACTGCAAGGACACATCACTCTACTGCATCTGATCCTGCACCTTCATCCGAAATCCATGCCATGTCATCTGACAAGGGAAAAAGTGACGAGTAACTCGGAAGTAAGAAAAAGGGGAAATCAAATAAAAAGAAAAATTCTACCCCACAGGAAATATCATCTGATCAATCAACTAGAAATTGGAAACATCGTTACCCTTTCATAATATGTAATGAGAAACACTTTGTTCGAGACTGTCCTCACCATGCCTAAGTCTCAAAATTGGTTAAGACCTCACATTCATCTGTTGTGTTAACAAAACCATTTCCAAATCTAGACACAAATTTGGTTGCTACGAATCCAACTTCTAGTTCCCAAGTGCTTATGTTGTCTGTCACGAAGCCATCAACTGATTTTTTGGTGTTAACGCATAATAAATATTATGGTAGTTAGGATACGGATCAACCTACTACCTTGGCCATGAATCCATCTACGGAATCGATATTTCCCACTGCTATTCCTGAATTGGCAATAAATCCACTAAAGGGAGTTGTTAATAAATAGACATTTAATCCTCGAGCCTGAGCTGCTCAAATTATAAAATATTTGAAGATTTGGCTCAATCCCCTTCAGCTATGTAAGTGCTTGAGGTGATTCAAAATTTTCCCTCCCAGAAGTAGGCTTTGTTTTTGGAAATTGGTGGAATTGATCCAACATATTACAATCTCATAGTCTTTAATCATACGGGCTATATGACGCGATTACTAGAATAATTGGCATTCTCCATCCAAGTAAATGTTCTCAATCACCTTGTTCATCGTACTATTATTGATGAGGGAGAATATACATGCATTATGTCTCTAAATTGCTAGAATTCACTTGGCTTGTCACACCTATTTCAATTTCCTATGACATTGAAGGCTTTAGACAGACGTACATATAAGCCTTGCGGTATCGTCAATAACCTACAGGTTGAACTAGGGGGGGAAATAGTAAATGTTGAAGTTGAGGTCATTGACAGACCCTTGGCCTACAATATTTTACTCGGAAGGTCGTGGGTATATGCTATGACTGCGATCATATCTACATATTTTAGAATGATCACCTTTCCACATAAATGTATCATCACAGTCATCAATAAGATATCCTTCTTTTCCTCTAGTTCCCAGGTAACTAGAAGCATTTTACTATTTCACGCACCCCAAATCACACTTCAGAACATTGGTGTAAGACACTTGAATCATTCCACCCTCATGGGAACGTTTGCATTACCGCTGTCTATGAAGCTGGTAGAAATTGAAAGCATAGAGACTTGCCACATGATATCTTCCAATCCATCTGGCTTAAGGAAGATTACAGGTGATTATGAATTTTTTACAGTGGATGAATTTATGCTGCCAAGCCCAATTGAGCTAGAATAGAAATCAATCTATATGGCTTGGGCGACAAATCTGAAATCATCTTCAACGCTCGTTTGGGTTGATCGTTCTATAGATTTTGGTACTCCATCTGATCTTTTTTCATCAACTTTCTTGACATATGAGAATATTTTGGAATTAATGATGTCAGAAGGAAAACCATGGGAAGATCATCATCATCGCTCCCATCTTTAGGATTACAAAGAAGATAAACTTATTGAACTATATCACCCATCGAACAAAACATTCTTTTCAAATTCTTTTCCTATTAATGCAATCAAATCTGAGTGAAATTTATCAAATATTGAAGAAACCATTTCTATCGATATTTCGACCAAACTTGGCATTGTAGAAAACATTCATGTCCGCTTATCTTGTTCTCCATTAGAACTCGAAACATGTCACTCTCTCTTTCATGAATTTAGTGATGTATTTTCTTGGTCTTATGAGGAAATGCCAGGCATAGATACTAATATCATTGAACACACTATTAATATGTACCCTGATGTCAAACTAGTACGTCAACACCTTCATCCTGTTCATCTGAAGAAGGTCATTTACATTAAAGCAGAAGTTGAAAATATTTTGCGTGTTGGTTTCATTTACCCTATTCTGCTAACTGAGTGGGTTTCCAACATTGTTCCTGTTATGAGAAAACAAGGAACCATTAGTGTGTGCATCGATTATCGGGATGTCAATCTTGCTTGTCCAAAAAGACAACTATCCTACTCCCTTTATCGACCATATTATTGACAGTTGTGCCAGATGCAAAATATTTTCATTCATGGATGGATTTTATGGCTACAATCAAATCAATATCCGCCTAAAGGACCAATATAAGACATAATTCATCTGTCCCTGGGGCACATTTTCTTATCATAAACTCCCATTTGGTTTAAATAATTTTAGGGAAACTTTTCAGAGAGAAATGAATTATGATTTCAATGACATCAAGCACATTTTTCAACCCTATCTAGACGATTTACCCACACATTCACGAAACCGGATTGATCCCCTGATGCATTTGAGAGCTACATTTTTACACTGTAGACACTAAAAAATATGCCTAAATCCACATAAATGTGTGTTTTGTGTTGGTTCTGGTTGTTTGCTCAGATTATTCATCTCAAAAGAAGGAATTAAAAACGACCCACTGAAATTCCAGGCCATTATTGATTTTTATGTGCCATCAAATTTTCTTCAATTATAGAAACTTCGAGGAAAGGCTAACTTCCTAAGGAGGTTCATACCCAATTACACTGAAATGGCTAAAGGATTTACTCAACTCTTGAAAAACGGGATTCCCTTCTATTGGGATAAGGTTTCACAAGCTTCTTTTGATGTTGTCAAGGATACACTTGTCCAGTCATCATTAATGTATCCCCCCAATTATCAAAGTGATTATTTCATATATATTTTCACAACTGATATGACCATTGTTATGGTATTGGTCCAAGTAGAAAATGTGATAGAACACCTGATCTATTATTTGAGTCATAATATCAATGATACAAAAGTGAAGTATTCATACGTAGAAAATCTTGCCTTGGCGGTTGTTCAAGTTATCCAAATATTTCGCCACTATATCCTGTTTCAGAAGACCATTGTCATTTCGGATTACAACTCCATGACATACATCTTATCACGTCAATTTATGGGGGGAAAGTATTCAAAATGGCTTTTCATTTTACAGGAATTTGATTTGGAATTCATCAAATCCAAGTTAAAGAGGTCTTTAGTTTTGGTTGAGATTCTTTGTGACCTTCCATCTCATAGTACTGCTACAACATCAGAACCATCTATTCTCGATGAGTTTATGTTTCTAATCATATCATATGATCCTTGGTATGGGGATTTTATCATTTATTTCCAGACCCAAAATTTTGGCCTGATGCTTCTCGCTCTCACCAACGATGTATTCAATACCAAGCCAAAGATTATATGATCATTGACAATACACTCTATCGTCGTGGTGCTGATACCATTTTAAGGAGGTGCCTCACTCATGAGGAGGCCGAAAATGTTTTAAATGATTGTCATGTTGGGGCTTGTGGTGGACACTTATCTAGATATAATATAGTGCAAAAGATACTCCGCGTCAATTACTTTTGGCCTAAAATATTTTGGGACTACATCCTCACAGTCAGAAGTTGTCATACGTGCCTAATATTTGATCGTAAATTTTGTAAACCGCCAGGGCTGATGCATCATGTTATCGCTATGGGACCATTTTCAAAATGGGGCATTGAATTCATGACCTGCGACCCTTGTTCGTCCGGGGGGCATGGTTATATAATTTTTGTTGAGAATTTGGAGGGATGGTGTAGTGTCCCTTCTTGGTAAGATAACAATAAAGACACTTAGAGAGGGTGATTTTTATATAATGATAAAATATTATGCATGACAAACTTATGGACATGATTATATGCTATAGACTTGGTTTGGGTCACCTGGTTGATGTATGGTTATGATAATATCTATGGTTTTGTGTATAAGAAGCAATTTTGGTTAAGAGCATATTAGCTATGTTTTCTCTTTCTGTATCCTAGTTTTGACATAGGTGTATGACAGGGATGGTGATCCAAGATTGGGACACATAGATCCATGGATTCTCATGGTTATGCAGAACATATGGTTAAATTATGATTTATGGATAATACATAACTTGTATGATTACATATATTTTTAACCTAGTACTTAGTAGGATGTGGTAGGGGGCCTGGTCCTTTTCCAACAAGGATGTTAAATTATGAATGACTGTGGAAGTCATTTCTTCAAAACCTAAATGACTATAGAAGTCATGCATCATTCTTGGTAAACTGTTATTAAGTTGATTTCATTATGAAATTCATATTATTCCTTTTATCTATGAGATTGTGATGTGTCAGGTCTTCGAACAAGGTGTTACCAACGAACCATCAAATGGGTAAAAGCTCACAATCAGTACCATAAAGAGAAACGCGGAGTTTCAAAGCACAGTAGATGAGAAAGCATGGAAATTAGGGCGTGAAGTCCTCAATCCAAGAAATATAAAGACGTGGAGTCGTGTATATTTAGGGCATGGAGTCCTAAATATTTAAAAAGATCAAGTTATGGAATCTTATATTTTTGGAGTAGATCCGGGCACAGAGTCCTCAATCTACTAAGGCACGGAGATGCATGAAATAGGGGTGTGGAATCCCTATTCTCTGAAAGAAAAATACCACTCATGGATAAAATTCCTTAAATAAAATCTCAATCTGACAATTCTGGAATGACTTTCTAAAAATAGAAAGTCATGTCTACCATCTCAAGCATGAATTTCCAAAAATAGTAAATCTCCTTGCATAAATTGGTAATCAAGCATAGTTGAAGGAAATTAAATTAAGTTATCATTAATAAATCCTAATAGTTCAATATTGACTTAATCCTCAATATTATTAGTATTATCATTATATTTTATGAGACTATGATATTTTATTAAAAGGGAATTACAAATTAACTTCATCTATTCAATCAATTCACACCTCTCTCCTTCATGACTCTCATGGCTCTATGTAACTCTCTCTATTTTAAATATTAAATTACACTCTCTTTTATGCACTCATCAAAGAATGGCATATTCCTCTTACACTCATTAAAGATATGTCATAAAATATTCCTCTTACACTCTTTTTAATGCATATGTTACACTCTCCTTAAATAAGGCATGCATGCCTCTCCTTAATGGCATAAGTTACATTCCTCTAAATGGAATATAATGCATGCATATTACTCCTCCTTTATGACAAGAATTTGTTTCTCCTCCTATATATGACTCTCATGTATTCTCACTTGAGGGGGGGAGGGTGATGCCAACAATGGAAGAGACTTGAGGAATATTGTGAGAGGGAGAGATATGGAGAGTGTCCAATTTCTTCCAAAACAAATCCGAATTCCTTACTAATTTACTAAGTACCTATTGAGGTTAAACATGAGTGGTGTTTAGAGGAAGTGAAAACTATCTTCCATAGTTTGCCTTGCATCTCTCTCTACCGTTGTATTTTGGTATTGGTTGTGAGATTTTGCAGCTCGGGGGTTCCAAGGGGAGAAGTTCTTCCTGGATATGGTTGGGAGGAAAACCGGGTGGTTCATGATGATTTGGTAAGGATATTGGCGTTGGAGCATACTCTTATTGGAGCTAGAGCATAAATCCATCTTTTTGGAGTTGTACAAATTCACTGTCAGGTATGTGGATCAAATTATATTATGTATTTTTGTAGTTTATTTCATAGTTTTTGTTTTTTTGGTTGTTTGTTGAAACTTATATTTATATGAATTGTTGCACACCAAATGTGAGGAAATTTCATAATGGTTGTTGAAGTATTGTCTTTTATAGTGTTGAATCGATTGACTACAAGTACTAATGGATGAAGCATGTAGGCTGCCATGAATTAGATGGAAACATTTTAATGGCTTAAATTTTGTTTTTCCTCCTCTTTGTACAACTCTAGATAAGTTTTCATACTATGTATTTGACAGAAGTCATAAATGAGATTGTAGGATTTTTGGGTTGTTGTTGTTTTGAAGAATCGTGTTTCTAGGCACCCTTATTGAAATTTAGTTCAACTTCAGGGATATCCATGCCATTTGGCCATTTCACCCTGACTTTGACTTAAAAAATCAAGTTTTCGGACACCAATTCCCAAATCTGCTCTATTTTGCAGATTTGCTGCTGCATGTAGGAACCGTCTGTTGTTTTGTTTTGATGTTTGGTTCTTTTTATATTGGATCTTCCTGATAATTTATAATGATGAATATAATATATGCTAACCACCTAGAAATTGTATTTAATGTTTAAAATTGTTAAAACATTGAAAATTTAATTAACTTTATGGAAACTTGTTATATGACAGCCAACGGTTTATCAAAATTCCTTAATGGTTGTACCTTACAGGTTGTGAGCTATGTGAAAGATTCATAAATATTTATATTCATTTATTGGCATATATTCAAAAGTTAAGATGGCTGATAGTCTACTTATATCTTGAGTCAATTATTGGCATTAATCACAAAAAAAATAAAGTCATGTAATTTTGGATTCGTGTTAGTTAATTCTTGTGAAAACACCTTAAAGAGATAACGGTTGTAAGTATTTGACAAAATGCCTCAATTACTGTACATTTCATGCTTGTAAATTGTTTTTCATAATGTTTCAATGGTTGCATATAATTATGTTTATGAACTATCCATAAAAAAAGGGCTTAAGTTAATTTAGGATTTGCAACCAAGGTGTTTCTAGGGTAATAACTCCATTGAGTTACAGGGTCCTGCTGAAAAGTCACAATTAGGGTAAGTAATTTGTCGTAATATTACCTCACATATAAATTCCTAATTATTGTATACCAACCCTATATAAATTTAATTATTCTTTTAAGCAAATAATTCTTAAGCATGTTATTTAGAACAAAATCAAATTAGTCACTCTTGAACACATTTGATTACACAGAATTATCTTTTAAGCAATAATTCATAAGCATGTTATTTAGAACAAAATAAAATTAGTCACTCTTGAACACATTTAATTACACAGAATTAACAATTAGCTTATTGGAGATTGTGGTTCATAAAGGTTGACAATTATTCATCCCACTTTATATTTTGAAGGTGATTTTATTCTTGAAAAGCAAGTATTATGGTTGTATGTTTTGGATCTGATAAAACTTGAACCTTGTAGATTTGAGGATAAGTTAGTAGAATTTAGGGTGCAGTGTAAAGGACACCAATAAATTTTATGTCTTACAAAAAAAAAAAAAAAAATGTTATCGCATTTTGATTCAATATTTCTCTATAATAATTATGGTAGGTAAGGTGGGACCTTACATATGGTATCAAAGCTAGTTACAACTCTAGGGCCTAATGGTCCAACATGCTTACTTGTAGGTTGATGATGCATAAATGTTGATTTTGCATGCATGTTGAGTTGTTGTATATCTTGACTTGGAAGCATATTGGTTGCATAGAGGATATTATTATCATTATGTTATTTATAAACTCATGAAAAAAAAATCTTTCTTATATTCCGTTATATTTTTGTTAAGACATATCATTAGAAATATGCTAAAATTCTTAAAGACATGCTGGGAAAGGATGTGCTTGAGAAAGTTGGGGTTAAACCCAAGTATGTGAATGACTTGATTTTTAATCGATGAGTGAGATAGGTGGAGTGCATGCATGGTTTAATATATGTTTAAATGCATAATTTTCAAAGTGATGTGGGTTTAGTAGCCATCTTTACTAGCTGAAATCAACCAAGCAAAATATTGGCTTAATCTGGACTATAGTATGATGACCTTGGTGTGTATACTTTGGGAATGAGTAACAAGTATAAGGTTGATTTTCAATTAACGTGATGATTGAGTTCATCATGTTAATTTTGACTCTTTTCTTACCTACACTAATGGAAACTTAACAAAAGCTACTTTGAAGGATGTCACTTTTAACTATGAATGTAGATTCAAGAGTAATGTATGTGCATTAATTAGATGTGTTAAAAAATGATTTGGGAATACATTCTTAATGAATAATAATGAAATTCCTCTTATTTCTTTGACATGATTTTGTGTAGTTTGGGTTGGCATTCTGCAACAAATAACTTGAAATGAATCAAATACTAGGTTGAGGTATGACCTTCCTATAAACAAGAGGCTTAAATTACTAGTGCATGAAGCATTTTGGAAGCCATTTTAAGGAACATTTGAAGGTTATGTTTTACTTAAGCTAACTTATGGGTGTGGAATCCATACAAGCATATATCTATGAGAAAATTTATGGGTGTGGAATCCATACTAACATATATCTATGAGCTAATGTATGGGTGTGGAATCCATACTAGCATATATCTAGGAGAAATTGTATGGGTGTGGAATCCATACTAGCATATATCTATGAGATAATGTATGGGTGTGGAATCCATGCTAGAATATTTCTAGGAGAAATTGTATGGGTGTGGAATCCATAATAGCATATATCTATGAGCAAATTTATGGGTGTGGAATCCATACTAACATATACCTATGAGCTAATCTATGGGTGTGGAATCCCTACTTGCATATATCTAGGAGAAAATGTATGGGTGTGGAATCTATACTAGCATATATCTATGAGCTAAGTAGTGATTTAATATATGGGTGTGGAATCCATACTAAAATATATCTATGAGCTAAGTGATTCTTATGGTTAGAATATTTTGATGGAATCTCATAGACATGATTAAGGAGTAGTGATTATGAGCAATTAAATTTAAATGGATATAGATTCGTGACATGAGTTTGCTTGAGATTTAAATCCATTATTTTATTTTTATTACAAATGAAGATACTAATATTGGTATATTTAACACCATTAGGTGGTTTAGAATGTTTAGAATAACTAATTTAAAATAGAGTGTGTGAACTAGGTGTCTATCCTCTAGTATTGTAATCCTTTTGTATGTGTTGGATTTAGGTAGAATTAAAATGCTTGAAATTTAGAAAAATATTATTGTAATAAGTTGATGAAATATATTTTCTATTGGATTAAAAAAAATTAGGTTTAGGAAAACCATAATAATCTCTTTAATGATTTTGTCAGTTGAACATAGGTTGAATTCTATTTAACCAAATTAATTAGAGAAATTATGAGGATTGAACTTGTATACTGCTCTAAACTAAACTATTGTAAGTCAGGTTATCGAGTCTAAATTCATATTGTTTATAAATTGTTAAGAGAATGACATGTTTAGAAGGTAAACATTTATGTGGTGATAACTTTGTTTTATTTGAACTTAAAGAAAAAGGTATGTGATTAATGAAAGGCTTAGTTGAGTTCTTGTTTTACAAGAATATGTGCTTGTGATATTTTTTGAGGGATAAATTGAAAGAGAGTGAGATCAAATTTTGATGAATTGGAATTCTTGCATGATCTAGAAGCCAAAGATGATTGTATTTTATTTTGAATGGAAGAGATTGTTGGCTTTAGGAATTTTGTGTTGAGATGTATAGTTGTATGAGTATTTATTAGTTCTACCAAATGTTGTAATAATTTGAGAGGGTGCTAATTCTCAAGGGTTTAACTTTAGGCTAGAAATTCCCTTCTGATAATATAAATATTATTTAGATTCAACAAGAATGATCACATTTTGAGAAATGTGTTGTTTTTATAGCTTGTTGTTATGTACATATTAATAGCAAGGAATAAGACATAAAACCAAACAAATTGATTAATTACTTAATAGAAATCATGATTGATTTCATATTTGGAAAAAAAATGGCTTATAGTTATCAAGGTAGATTCAATAATATAGATACTGTATTTTCATAATTGTGAGAGTTGTTCTTGATTACAAGAAGCTTTCAAAATGATATCATTAATTTGCTTTCGGAATGAAGATCTTCTAACAGAGTCATTCATTATTGATTCTCAAGTTATAGAAGTGAATAATAATTAATATTATGGAAACTAAATGAATGGTATATAATACATAAGTGGCTCAATGAAGACTAAAAAAAAAACTAAAAAAAAAACAAAACTAAAGGTGGATCCTAGAGATTTTGACTGCAATTATGTCTTATGGAATGAAAAGGGGAAACTTGGATTGAGAAGACATAAATCAAGTGGGATGTAAGAGTGTGTTCTATATATGAAATCATGTTTTGTTGCATAATTTCACTCACAATTGTATCTGGATTATTTTATGGTTATTGTATGCAAATTTGATTTTGATATGGGATGGACCATAATTGTTGTTTATACGGCCAATGTGTGATCTATTTATAGCTTGAAAAGTTCAAAATACTACAAAACCCAGAAGATAACACATGTAGGATTCATATAGACTACGAGAAAGAAAAAGATGTAGAATATCAAATTACTATAGATAACTTAAGTAGATGTTATATCAATTACATAAAATAGTATTTTGATACAGTACTATAAATTGTATGGCTGGTTTTGATACAGAAATATTTGGTACGTTATATATAAAAACATGCATAATATAGCATGGATATATTTCTACTAGATTAATAATGGTATGGTTCAGTTTTCATTAAGCTACTTCCAATTTAGAAAACATTAAACTATGGATTGGCATGAAGAAAAATATATCAAATACATATACATAAGGATAACAACTTATTGATAGGATAATCGAAAAGAACTAAGTATCTTATGGCTGTAGGAAAAAAAACTTCGGGCCAAGTTTAACCCCAAGAGGGGGAGTATGTAGTGTCCCTTCTTGGTGAGATAACGTTAATGACACTTAGAGAGGGTGATTTTTATATAATGATGAAATATTATGCATGACAGACTTATGGACATGATTATATGTTATAGACTTGGTTTGGGTCACCTGGTTGATGTATGGTTATGATAATATCTATGGTTTTGTGTATAAGAAGTGATTTTGGTTAAGAGAATATTAGCTATGTTTTCTCTTTCTGTATCCTAGTTTTGACATAGGTGTATGACATGGATGGTGATCCAGGATTGGGACACATAGATCTATGGATGCTCATGGTTATGCGGAACATATGGTTAAATTATGATTTATGGATAATACATAACTTGTATGATTATATATATATATTTATAACCTTGTACTAAGCAGGATGTGGTAGGGGGCCTGGTCCTTTCCAACAAGGATGTTAAATTATGAATGACTGTGGAAGTCATTTCTTCAAAACCTAAATCACTGTGGAATTCATGCACCATTCTTGTTAAAATGTGGTTAAGTTAATTTCATTATGAAATTCATATGATTCCTTTGATCTATGAGATTGTGGTGTATCGGGTCTTTGAACAAGGCCTTACCAATGAACCATTAAATGGGTAAGAGCTCACAATCAATACCATAAGGAGAAACACAGATTTTCAAAGCACAATAGATGAGAAAGCATGGAAATTAGGGAGTGGAGTAATAAATCCAAGAAATATAAAGACGTGGAGTCTTGTATATTTAGGGCGTGGAGTCCTAAATATTTAAAAATATCAAGTTATGGAATCTTAGATCTTTGGAGTAGATCTGGGCGCAGAGTCCTCAATCTACTAAGGCACAGAGATGCATGAAATAAGGGTGCAGAATCCTTATTCTCCAAAATAAAAATACCACTCACGGATAGACTTCCTTAAATAAAATCTCAATCTGACAATTCTAGAATGAATTTCTAAAAATAGAAATTCATGTCTACCATCTCAAGCATGACTTTCCAAAAATAGTAAATCTCCTTGCATAAATTGGTAATCAAGCATAGTTGAAGGAAATTAAATTAAGTTATCGTTAATCAATCCTAATAGTTCAATATTGGCTTAATACTCAATATTATTAGTATTATCATTATCTTTTATGAGACTATGATATTTTATTAAAAGGGAATTGCAAATTAACTTCATCTATTCAAACAATTCACACCTCTCTCCTTCATGACTCTCATGGCTCTATGTAACTCTCTCTATTTTAAATATTACATTACACTCTCTTTTATGCACTCATCAAATAATGGCATATTCCTCTTACACTCATTAAAGATATGTCATAAAATATTCCTCTTACACTCTCTTTAATGCATATGTTACATTTTCCTTAAATAAGGCATGCATACCTCTCCTTAATGGAATAAGTTACATTCCTCTAAATGGAATACAATTCATGCATATTACTCCTCCTTTATGACAAGAATTTGTTAATTCTCCTATATATGACTCTCATGTATTCTTACTTAAGGGGGGGAGGGTGATGCCAAGAGTGGAAGAGACTTGAGGAAGATTGTGATAGGGAGAGATATGGAGAGTGTCCAATTGCTTCCAAAACAAATATGAATTCCTTACTAATTTACTAAGTATCTATTGAGGTTGAAGATGAGTGGTATTTAGAGGAAGTGAAAACTATATTCTTTAGTTTGCCTTGCATCTCTCTCTACTGTTGTCTTGTGGTATTGGTTGTGAATGTTAGCCATCTATAATAGTTTTTCAAAGCAAAATATGGCTAGATTGTGTCCTCAAGCCTTCAAGAGATAGTTTCCTTTGAAAACCTATCATCTTTTGAAATCTTATAATGTTCTTTATCCTTTTAATTAATCTTCACTGTTGTTTCACTTTAAGCCCTCAAGGACCTATTGTTCACCAAGAGAAAACTACTTATAAAACTCCATTTCTCACAATTCACCTCTCCATTTCACTCCCACAAACTCTCCATTTTCATCCTCGCTTCCCTCACAAAATCCCTCAAAAACACCTTCATTTAACCTCTAAATCACCTTAACCCTCTTCTAAACGTTATATCTCCCGTTTATTTGGTTTAAATCCTTCCATTTTAACATACCGAAACCCCTTTTGGCCTTAAAAATCACTATTTTTGGGCCTAAAGCAGTCTTTCACAATATAAAGGTTTTTCAGCCCCCAAGGGCTTATATCTTGTATCCCTCCACCTCATATGTCCTAAGGCCCCACAACCGGGCGCTTAAAAACATAAACTCATGTGTTAAAACCTTACCCTCTGTTTATTTTTCCATTCCCCGACAGCGTGGTTTTGACTAAATATGGACCGTTGATCTACGCAAATCAACGGCCATCAGGCCATCCTTCCCTCTGCCTGTTCACTTACCACACTTTCCTCCTTTCAAATAACCCGCCCCATATTTGAATCTCAACCGCCCATTTAGGTGATCTGACGATTGGGACCTCACCCGATAACCCACTTAAACCGTCCATTATGCGACAAAACAATTGACGTCACCATAGACCCCACCATCCATACCCCGCGCAGCTCTTCACCTATCGCGCTCAACCCTTACCATTGGATCTGGAGTTTGCGATCCAACGGTCGACGATTAATATCGCGCAAATTTTGGCCTCTCCCCGCAGTGCGCTACTTCCATGCGATAAAAGTGGTTTTAAGAATCCACATGTCGATTGATGAGTCACATCGTGTTCCTTTCGGTTAATACCACTTACCCCTCAGAGCCCGTGCGAAAACCACCAATGGTTTTCCCGAAACCACTAATCTTCAATTCGCGCCATATTTTCATATTAAACCCTGGTTCTATGTTTTACCATAGAAACTCGTTCTCTGCTGCAAATCCCTCCATCCTCACAGCTCCTAAATGCTTCCATGAACCCTCCAAAGAATTTTTAACCAATAATTCTCAGGATTTAAATAAATTTGTTTTTTTTTTTATGCAGGTTTAATAAATTCTCAAGGTTAAAACCCTCCCACAGGCAATTACAACGTTATGGGCCGAGGATGACGATCCTCATAGCCCTGAATACAAATTAAGGAGATTATGGATTTAAATTTAGCGGTTTGGAAGGGTCGAAGAGTCATGATCATCGAATTTTCAGACAAATTCTTTAACAAACCCTCTGCGCACCTGCAAACAACAAACACAGTCAGCATCATTTAATGAAAGAGTATCAGTGTCAAAGATGAAGATTAAAGGATAATTGAAGGATTAAGGGTTCTAGACAGAGTTTAAAGGGATCAAGGCACAAATTAAATATCAAAGGCCTAATCCACAAATGAAGACAGATCTAGAAGAACCTTGAATGCCACATCTAAGGGGCTAATTGAATCCCTAGCTACCATATTGCCACTTGTAACCTCTCTGCCTCAAAGGAATACCCAGATCAAATCTCAGTGATAAAACATTAAGGCCAAAGGTTGCTAATAGTTATTACAAGCGAAATCAAATATTTCACACTGACAGCAAAGTTATTGTAAAAGATAAAAATAGCCTTAAAGTCAATATTTTCACCCACTAAGCCTAAAAAGCAGAAAACAGAGTTAATGAAACAGAGTTGTAAATTGAATGCTTTCTGCCTTATGCCTTGCATGGTTTTCATGGCTAGGAGTTGCATTTAGTATGGAATTAATGATATCTAACCCTAGAACTCTTCCACCTCCTCTTTCTTCTATAAATACTTCTGAAGAAGATGGTTGATTGTTGGTTGGTCACTAGTTGTAACATTGGAACTCTTTGAAATAATACATATTTTGTCTGAAGTTGAGGAAGAAATTGAAATCTTGGAAGCTTGATGATGTTGTGACATGTTTGTTCTTGATAAGGCTCTATCATTGGATCCCTAAGCTTGGTTGTTGGTGATGTATTCTGAACTATCTCTTGTTTTTCCTGTTTTCATTTTGTTCCATAAATTCTTACTATAGTAGGGTGAAAATTTTAGGCTAAGAAATGACTCCTGGAAGCACCTTAGACCTGTTTATCCTTCAATGTCTCATGTTTTCTTCTGCTGAGGAATTTTAGAGTCTTTAATCATTCTCTTGAACTCTTATGCTCGTTTATTTCTCAAATATTTCAAATAGTTTGTTCCAGCATGATTTATGGTTTTCCCTACTTGTCTACTGCCACTTGAAAGTTGTTTTTGAAGTCTCCCTTCGAAGTACCATTGTTTATAGTTTGCCAAAGAGGTTTTCTTTGATCATACCCTTTGTTCCTACTTAAATAGTTGTTTTAAAGGTCTTTATAGTTGTAATCATAGATGTGTTAGGTGTTCCCTCTTCTATGACTGCAATTATTAGTGAATCTTTCATGTTTTCTAACTCCTTTGAAATAAAATCTTTTAGGAAATAGGATGTGCTCCCAAATATTAGATTTCATTTTAAAATTTGTCTTGAAGTCATCATTTGCTTAAAGTGTGGTTTGTATAATTCATGGTTAGCCATGTCTATCAAATGCCTCTTTATGTTCAAGTTATGTTTCTTAAGTTCCCTTTGTTGAGAATTCAAACTCTTTTTTCAAATCATTGATGTCCATCTCATTCACAAAAACTAAAGGATCTTGTGGCCAAGTTAGATTTTCCCTTTGATATCCCATATCCATTTATGAGCTTGTTATTTACTTCTTCTTGAATCCATTTCCCAATGAACCTGACACTTCTTCTTTATATCTATACTACCTATACCTTTTCATGTTCTTCTATACCAATTCAACCAAACAAACAAACAAAACAAAACAACTTGCACTTAATAACTAGTCTAAAATCAATACTTAAAAGCAAACAAGATATATATTTTCAAAACATTTGAGAGATCCCTCTCTGAGAACAGGAGAACTAGATCCTAGAACTCTAAAGATTGGTTCTGATGTTGTCTTGTCCTTTGGTTAGCCAATCTATCAAAACTCAGGAACCCCAACATAATGGCGATCATGGTGGGACCTATTAAGTATATAGTTGCATGAATACCTCTTAAAACTCTTTAGTCCCTTAATTTGACAAATAACATCCTGGGAATTGTTATCCCACCTCATCACCAACATAATGGCATTCACAGTGGGACCTTCTAAACCTAAAAACACTTAAAAATCCTTTAGAAGACCCACATACCCTGGACTGATACTATCTGATCATTTTATCTGCTTATTGAGTACATAATAGTTTAGCAAACTGTTTTAGACTCTTTAAATCCTTCAAAATCTCTAAGAAAAATCAGTTAGTAAGCCATAGAGCAGACTCTATTTGTTCCAACACCTTAGCTAAGTGTTGAAATCAGATTTAGGACACTCTCATAACCACATGAAATATATAAAATCCAAAAATATTTCAAATTGGCTTCATAATAAACATGGTGGTGGAACCATAAAACATTTTACCTTCACAAAAGCTAAAAAGTTTCCACCTAGTGACTCCACTGGCCCCAGTAGGCCTATTACTCATCTAGGTCTCCAGATATCTTTAGGACTATGTTAACCAGCCTTGAGGAAGTTTAGAAACCTAGTCTCATACTAGAATATTCATTGTGGGAGGCAAAACTTTCAAAACAATCCCTAAAAAACTTCAGCCTCTCCCATTTTTGAAAAAGTAGTCTAGCTTCACGTAGGATCAACACTAGATCTCTTCCAGACCCTAATCCTCCCAAAATAGTTGAAAATCCAGAGAAGATTTTGTGGCAGAATTCTAAGTATGGAAAATCAGTTGTTGATAGGAGCCTCTTAAGAATAAAATCTATCCCTGAAAACCTTCTTGTCCTAGAGGATTTACACTTTAACTTACATCATACAAAAAACATATTCAAAACTAGGTCTCAAAGTGATTTAAACCAAGCTGATCTTGAAAATGCAGATTTGCAGCAGAGCTTTAGTGGAGAAGCCTCACCTTCTACTCCTCCTGATTCTCAGCTTCTTCACCACTTCAGCTCTTCCATAACAAATCTACTCAAAAATAGTTTGTTGGCCCAAGTGTTTCTTCCACTCCATTCCATACCACCACTGTCCAAAACACCCCATTTCAGCCCACTTTCCCTCCTATCAATCCACCTCCTGTAAATCCACCTTTCTTTCCAGCCATGGCAGCATGGTATGCCCCACTAGTGTTAGCATAGCCTATGGTTCCCTTACCAAATGACTATCAATCTAAAATTCTCCATTTCATTGGAAAAGAATCTACCACAACTCAACAACATGTAGAAAGAATGGAAGATGCATTTGCTTACATGGAGATAGATGATGAGACCATTAAAATGAGAATCTTTGCCCAAAGTTTAGGAGGAGAAGTAAAAAAGTGGTTTAAAATCTTAACTCCTAACAGCATCGATGATCTCCCTTCTTTGCATCAAACATTCATAAACAAATGGGAAATCAAAAAGAACCCTCTCCAAATATTAACATAGTATAATAATCTTAAAAGAAATCAAGGGGAGAGTGTTCATGACTAATCCACTAGGTTTAACAGTGTTTACAATGCTCTTCCACCTCACATGAAACCTCCCCAAGGTCTGGCCTTAATAAAATATTCTGAAGGCTTTGATGTTGAAATGGCCTATCAACTAAGGGAGAGAGATTACTTAACTCTAGAAGACATGCAGAAGGGGGCTGTAAGTGTAGAGGAAAATTTAATTGAGAAAAGAGCAAGGGTAAGATTAGAAAATAGAGTAAATTATAAAGATGACACTGCACCCTCATCCTCATCTTCTGACACCAAAATTGACAACCTAGTGAAAGTGATGGAGAGAATACTTGAAAAGTTAAATTTAAATGATAGAGTGCCACCAAGAGACAATCAGAAAAACCCCCAAAACAGAAATAGGAACTAGAATTATAGAAGAGAAAACAATCAAGATAGACAAAGGGACAGTGACCAACAGATTAGACCTCCCTTCCAATAAAACTATGTAGATCAAGACGAGGAAGAAAGGGAGATTGAAAGATTGGGAGAAAATCATGTAAACTTGATTGGATCAAACAGTGGGGATGATGTCTTCTTCACTGAAGAAGAACAAGGTTTCTTCTCCTCGGATCAAAATGAAAACACTTATGAGGATTCTAAAGATTATAGGATGGGGTTTGAAAATGCAATCATGGAGGTATACAAACAGTATGATCTTAGAAGAAAATGGAACCTAGATAATTCAAAAGATAAAAACACTAGCACTGCTGTTAGGAAAAATACAAAAAATTCGCAAAAGAAAATAGCAAACAAAACCAACACTTTGGCTAAGAAAACATATTCGAACAACGAGAAAAGAAACCAGCCAAATTTTGAACAAAGTAGCCCTCGCACATCAACTAGTGGCCCTAGTAAAACTATCCCAAATGACAGTCCAAGCAAATTTCAGCAAATCAGAATTGCTGAAAGGAATTCAATTGAAAAAACAGATGTAAATATGACAAAAACAATAGTTCCTTTCAGCCTTGAGGGGGATATTGCAAAAATAAAAATTACCATACCCCTAGTTGAACTAGTAACCCAAGAAGTGTACAAAAACCAGGTTTTAAAAGCTTTAAATTTAGGAAGTGACACTGACACATTGAACTTGACAGATGATAAACCAGAGTTGTTGTTTGGTCCTGAAGTTGAAGGAAAATACCAAGAAGGAGTTGTCTCTCCCTTCTATGTTAGTTTGAATATACATGATAGAATATTACACAATGCCATGTTAGACTCTGAAGCTTCACATAATCTTATGCCTAAAGTAGTAATGGAAAGTTTAGGCTTAGAAATTACTAAACCATACAAAGATATGTATTCCTTTGATTCAAGCAGAGTCAAATGTTTGGGCTTAATCAAAGATTTATGTGTTAACTTATCTCAAATCCCTGCTAAGAGTCTAGTGATGGACATAGTAGTGGCTGACATTCCCCCAAAATATGGCATGCTTTTATCAAGATCATGGGGAGCCAAACTTCAGGGGAGCCTTCAAATGGACATGTCCTATGCCACCATCCCAATATTCAACCAGAATAGAATATTATACAAGGAATCCCACATGAAATACATGGTGAGCAACATCGATAAACCAAACAACTCTCCAATATACTCCATTCAATCAAGCTTACATTCCTTTATCTTGCTCAACACAGATGAAATCACTCAACAAGAGAAGGAAAACAAAGAAAATATCAGTTCATCAGAACAATCTAAGCTACCATCAACTTAGATACAAAACAGTAATAATCAGCAGCAACAAGAACATGAAAATGAGACAGAAATACTTTGAACAATAAACTTTGATGGGTCTTGTAATAAAACAAGTGTAGGGGTAGGTGTATGGATCCATAATACAAATTATGGATACTCTTACAAATTGGATTTTCCATGCACCAACAATATTGTTGAATATGAAGCCCTTCTCCATGGCTTACATTTGCTTAAACAATTCAAAGCCCAGAAAATACTAGTCTTAGGAGACTCTGAACTTATCATAAGACAAATTAAAGGGGAATATTCAGCCAAGAACCCAAGAATTAGAGAATATCGAAATGCTACACTGGATTTACTAAAAACCTTTGAAAAATATGAACTCATTTTCATACCAAGAGCCCAAAATCATCTAGAAAATGAACTTGCCTTCAATGCCATCAATTTCCAAGTACCTCAGATAAATGAACAGCTCAATGTAAAGGTAAAAAATAGGCCTGTTGTGCCTGAAAATGAGGATCACTGGCAAGTGTTTGACACTAACAAACACATAGTTGATTTCCTCAAATCAGAGAATGATTTTTCCATACCGACATTAGAAACCAGCCATGAAGAAAACTGTTTGGATAATGAACAAATACCAGAATCAGAAATGACATATTCTGCTAATATAAATCACTATGAAAATATTTTTGAAGTAGAATTAATTGATAACGAAGACCACAAAGACTTGGAAGTTTTACAATGCAAGAATGATACAATTCCAAGAGGTCTCACACCTTTAGAACACCTTTTTGACTTTAATGATGTAGCCAAAGAATCAAGAATGGAGCCTATGGAAACAGATGTAGAAGAACATAACATAGGCAGCCTAGCAGAACCCAAGATGAACAAATTGTCCAGCACTCTCCCAGCTCATATAAAATTGCAATACATAGAGTTGTTCAAAGAGTTTAGAGATGTGTTTGCTTGGGGATACAAAGATCTAAAATCTTATGACACTAGCATCATTCAGCACAAAATTCCTCTTAAGGAAAATCAGAAACCTTTCAAACAAAAACTAAGAAGGATAAACCCTATTTTATTACCTTTAGTCAAGAAAGAAATTGAAAATATGTATGATGTTGGGATTATAGTATCCCTTAGATATTCAGAATGGGTGTCAAACCTAGTTTCTGTTAGGAAGAAGACAGGGGAAATCAGGCTCTACATTGACTTTAGAAATCTAAATAGAGCCTCCCTGAAAGAAAACTACCCCTTGCCCAAGATGGACCATATACTTCAAAGGCTAGTTGGGTCAAAAAGAATATCATTGTTGGATGGGTTCTCAGGGTACAATCAAGTGTTAGTGCTCCCAAGTGATCAACACAAAACTACTTTTACTACACCTTGGGGCACCTTTATGCATGTCAAAATTCCATTTGGTTTGATGAATGTAGGGGCCACCTTCCAAAGGGCCATGGGCATATCCTTCTTAGAAGATATTGGCTATTTTATAATCATTTACCTTGATGACATAACTGTTTTCTCTAAAACTAATGAAGAACACTTGATTCATTTAAGAAATTTTTTTGAAAAATTTAGGAAATTCGGCTTATCTTTGAATCCTAAGAAGACACTCTTTGGTCTCCAAGAAGGCAAGCTTCTTGGTCACATAATTTCAAAAGATGGAATTAGAGTAGACCCTAAAAGGATTGATGGCATATTGAAAATCAGCCATCCAAGAAGCCTCAAAGAATTACAATCTTTCATTGGAAAGATTAATTTTTTGAGGAGGTTTATCCCCAACCTTGCTGAGCTATTAAGAAACATTACAAACATGCTTAATAAAGACGTAGGTGTTAAATGGACAACACAAGCCAAACAATCATTTGAACTGGTTAAACAAGCTCTCACTCAAACACCAGTCCTGATTAGTCCAAATTTCACCAAAGTTTTTTATATGTTTTCTTTTGCATCCGAACATACAATAGTTGCAGTATTACTTCAAAAGAATGACTTGGGGAAAGAACAACCAATATCCTTTTTTAGTAGGGCCTTAAGAGATGCTCCTCTCAAATATAAAATTATGGAGAAACAAGCCTTAGCATTGGTGAAAGCATTAAAGGACTTTAGAGTCTACATTTTACACTCTCACATCATTGCTTTTGTACCACATACTGTTTTCAAGGATATTCTAAGTCAAGACCCTGATGGTAAAAGGGGAAAATGGATTGCTACTATTCTTGAATATGACTTAGAAATCGGGCCCACCAAACTGATTAAAGGGCAGGGATTAGCAAAACTCATGGCTGAGTCAAACTTTCAAGCACTAGATATAAATATGGTGGATGTATTGGAAGAAATAGAAGAATTCACTGCTCCCTTCATCAAAGAAACATTTCTGAATTCACCTTGGTATGCTGATATCATATATGTACTTTTATATTTGAATGCCCCTTCTTCTTTGTCTAAAACTAAAGCTAGATTTTTGAAACAGAAGGCTTTAAATTATTGCTTATTAGATGGGGTATTGTATTGGAAAAATGTTGTTGGAATTTTTCTTAAATGTTTACTTGAGGATGATGTAGGAAAAATCATGCATGAGCTGCATGAAGGAGAATGTGGAGGACACCTCTACTGGAAGACCACAGCTAATAAAATCCTCAGGTCTGGCCACTATTGGCCCACCCTTTTCTCAGATACTTAGAAGTTAGTCATGTCTTGCCATAAGTGTCAAATTTTTGATGGAAACAGAAAACTCCTTCCCTTACCTTTACATCATATCTGTGTTGAGGCACCCTTCCAACAATGGGGCTTAGAATTCATTGGATAAATTCACCAATCTTCATCAGCCCAGCATAAGTGGATCCTCACTACCACTAATTATTTTACCAAGTGGATAGAAGCCATACCATCTAGGAATGCTATTGATTCTGTCATTATCAAATTCCTAGAAACAAACATCCTATCCAAATTTAGTTGTCCTAGAAAAATCATAACAGATAACGTTGCTGCCTTCAAATCTAAAAAAATGGTTGATTTCTGCTATAAATACCACATCACCTTAGGCCATTATACTGCCTACTATCCCCAAGGAAATGGATTAGCTGAATCCTCCAACAAGATTCTTATCAATACCATCAAAAATATGTTGGAGAAAAATAAAAAATCATGGCACAGTAAGCTGGTTCATGCCTTATGGGCTGATAACCTAACTACAAAAAAGTCAATAAATATGTCCTCCTATCAGTTGGTTTATGGCATGGATGCAGTGTTCCCAACACCATTAGGAGTTCCAGTCATAAAAATCCTTCAAGAAGTACAAATTGAGGAAAATGATATGCAAAGAAGAATCAATCAAACAATTCATTTACAACAATCCAGAGAGGAGGTTTATGAAAAAACACAACTAGTCCAAGAAAATATCAAGAAACTATTTGACAAAAAGACTAAGGAAAATAATTTCCAAGTTGGAAATTTTGTTATTAAATGGGATTCAAGAAGGGAAGAGAAGGGAAAATATGGCAAGTTTGAAAATCTGTGGAAAGGACCCTACATTATTCATGCTGAAAAGGGGTCATAATGCATTTTTCCTGAAAGAGTTGAATGGAGAAGATCTATATGGAGGTCATGTCAATGGCAGGATGCTCAAACATTATTTCTATCAAGAGTCCTAGGTTTCAAAGCTTTCATTCATTATATATAACATTTTCTTTGGATTTTGAAAGAAAACAAACAGTACAAAAACAAGAGAAAAAGAAAAAAGGGCAGATAAAACAAGAAAAGTACAACCCCATACCAAATAAGAGAGACAAAAATCTGAAAGTGTGCAAACTCAAATTCCATTGCTAAAACACACTGCTATTTTAGTCAGAGAACCTAATCATGACTAATTAGTTTTCAATTTACTGCTGATAGGTTAGCGAATTAGATTAGCCAAATAGTACAATCTTGGCTTATCAGTAGAAATAGATTAGGATAGAAAAACAAAGGTTCAAACAAATTCAAAATCTGAACCTATGAATTTCAAAAATAAAATGGCTCTAATCAGATTAAATCTTGAGCCAAAGATAGAAAGCAAACTGGTTCCAACCTACTCAAAACTTGGACCAGAACAGAAGAAAGGAAGAAAACTCAAAAAGAATCAAAATTGGAGCTGAAGAATAATGAAAGATGTTTTAATTTTCAGATCTTAAGCCTTCACAATTTTGTCTTAAAATTTTATGCAAAAATAACAGTCTATGTGCAGCTTGTTTTTATGCCATAGATTTGCAGCAAGTCAGACCGCTTAATCCTGGCTTGGCTGCTTTTCAAAATTTCTGTTCTAGAAAATAGAGAATAAAAGTTTGTCAAAAAGTCTAATCCTGACAGATAGTAGTTAGATAGAGAAACTTATGAGTTCAATTGCTTAATCTGAACTCATGGAGGAAAAAGATTAGACTTAGATTAGTTTCCTATTTTCAAAAGAATAAAATGTTTTTGAAAAGAGTTTTCCAATCCAAATGCACTCTGAAGAATAAAAAATGTTAGAATCATAGAAGTGGGTAGGTAGAGATGTTGTTTTGATAGAATTCCATTGTTTCAAATTGTTGAAAAGATTATCAACTCATAAAAAGGTCAGCCAAAGGAAAGAAAAGTTGCTACCCAATGGATTAAGGCACTGGTTTATTGAAAATCCAGAGATCAAAGAATCTAAGGTTCTAGACACCTAAAGAGCAGTTGTCCTCCCCAAGTCGAGCCACTGTTAGCCATCTATAATAGTTTGTCAAAGCAAAAGATGGCTAGATTGTGTCCTCAAGCCTTCAAGAGATAGTTTCCTTTGAAAAACTATCATCTTTTGAAGTCTTATAATGTTCTTTATCCTTTGAATTAATCTTCACTGTTGTTTCACTATAAGCCCTCAAGGACTTGCTGTTCACCAAGAGAAAACTGCTTATAAAACTCCATTTCTCAAAATTCACCTCTCCATTTCACTCCCACAAACTCTCCATTTTCATCCTCGCTTCCCTCACAAAATCCCTCAGAAAAACCTTCATTTAACCTCTAAATCACCTTAACCCTCTTCTAAACCTTATATCTCTCGTTTATTTGGTTTAAATCCATCCATTTTAACCTACCGAAACCCCATTTGGCCTTAGAAATCACTATTTTTGGGCCTAAAGCAGTCTTCTGCAATATAAAGATTTTTAAGCCCCCAAGGGCTTATATCTTTCAGCCCTCCACCTCATATGTCCTAAGGCCCCGCAACCGGGCGCTTAAAAACATAAACTCCTGTGTTAAAACCTTACCCTATGTTTATTTTTCCATTCCCCGACAGCATGGCTTCAACTAAATATGGACCATTGATCTACACAGATCAATGGCCATCAATCCATCCTTCCCTCTGCCCGTTCACTTACCACACTTTCCTCCTTTCAAATAACCCGCCCCATATTTGAATCTCAACCACCCATTCAGGTGATCCGACGATCGGGACCTCACCCGATAACCCACTTAAACTGTCCACTACGTGACAAAACAATTGACGTCACCATAGACACCACCATCCATACCCTGCGCAGCTCTTCACCTATCACGTTCAACCCTTACCATTCGATCTAGAGCTTCCGATCCAATGGTCGATGATCAATATCGCGCAACTCTTGGCCTCTCTGTATAGTGCGCTACTTCCGCGCGATAAAAGTGGTTTTAAGAATCCACGTGTCGATTTATGAGTCGTATCACGTTCCTTTCGGTAAATACCACTTACCCCTCAGAGCCCGCGCGAAAACCACCAATGGTTTTCCCAAAACCACTAATCTTCAACTCATGCCATATTTTTAAATTAAACCCTGGTTCTATATTTTACCATAGAAACCTGTTCTCTGCTGCAAATCCCTCCATCCTCACAGCTCCTAAACGCTTCCATGAACCCTCCAAAGTAGTTTTAACCAATCATTCGCAGGATTTAAATGACTTTGTTTGTTTTTTATGCAGGTTTAATAAATTCTCAAGGTTAAAACCCTCTCGTAGGCAATTACAGCGTTATGGGTCGAGGATGACGATCCTCATAGCCCTGAATACAAATTAAGGATATCAGGGGTTTAAATTTTGCGGTTTGGAAGGGTCGATGAGTCATAATCATCGAATTTTCGAACAAATTCTTTAACAAACCCTCTGCGCACTTGCAAACAGCAAACACAGTCAGCATCAATTAATGAAGGAGTATCAGTGTCAAAGATGAAGATCAAAGGATAATTGAAGGATTAAGGGTTCTAGACAGAGTTTAAAGGGATCAAGGCACAAATTAAATATCAAAGGCCTAATCCACAAATGAAGAAAGATCCAGAAGAACCTTGAATGCCACATCTAAGGGGCTAATTGAATCCCCAGCTACCATATTTCCACTTGTAACCTCTCTGCCTTAAAGGAATACCCATATCAAATCTCAGTTAGAAAACATTAAGGCCAAAGGCTGCTAACAGTTATTACAAGCGAAATCAAATATTTCACACTGAAAACAAAGTTATTGTAAAAGATAAAAAGAGCCTTAAAGTCAATATTTTCACCCACTAAGCCTAAAAGCAGAAAACAGAGTTAATGAAACAGAGTTGTAAATTGAATGCTTTCCTGCTTTATGTCTTGCATGGTTTTCAAGGCTAGGAGTTGCATTTATTATGGAATTAATGATATCTAACCCTAGAACTCTTCCACCTCCTCTTTCTTCTATAAATACTTGTGAAGAAGATGGTTTATTGTTGGTTGGTCACTAGTTGTAACATTGGAACTCTTTGAAATAATACATAGTTTGTTTGAAGTTGAGGAAGAAATTGAAGTCTTGGAAGCTTGATGATGTTGCGACATGTTTTTTCTTAAGAAGGCTCAATCATTGGATCCCTGAGCTTGGCTATTGGTGATGTATTTTGAATTGTCTGTTGTTTTTCTTGTTTTCATTTTGTTCCATAAATTCTTACTACAGTAGGGTGAAAAGTTTAGGCTAAGAAATGACTCCTGGAAGCACCTTAGACCTATTTATCCTTCACTGTTTCATGTTTTCTTCTGCTGAGGCATTTTAGAGTCTTTAATCATTCTCTTGAACTCTTATGCTCGTTTATTTCTAAAATATTTCAAATAGTTGGTTCTAGCATGATTTATGGTTTTCCCTGCTTGCCTGCTGCCACTTGAAAGCTGTTTTTGAAGTCTCCCTTTGAAGTACCATTGTTTATAGTTTTCCAAAGAGGTTTGTTTTGAAAATACCCTTTTTTCTTGCTTAAATAGTTGTTTTAAAGGTCTTTATAGTTGTAATCATAGATGTGTTAGGTGTTCCCTATTCTATGACTGCAATTATCAGTGAATCTTTCATGTTTTCTAACTCCTTTGAAATAAAATCTTTTAGGAAATAGGATGTTCTCTCGAATCTTAGATTTCATTTTAAAAGTTGTCTTGAAGTAATCATTTGCTTAAAGTGTGGTTTGTCAAATTCATGGTTAGCCTTGTCTATCAAATGCCTCTTTATGTTCAAGTTATGTTTCTTAAGTTCCCTTTGTTGAGAATTCAAACTCTCTTTTCAAATCATTGATGTCCATCTCATTCGAAAAAACTAAAGGATCATGTGGCCAAGTTAGATTTTCCCTTTGATATCCCATATCCATTTATGAGCTTTTTATTTACTTATTCTTGACTCCATTTCCCAATGAACCTGACACTTCTTCTTTCTATCTATACTACCTAGACCTTTTCATGTTCTGCTATACCAATTCAACCAAACAAACAAACAAAACAAAACAACTTGCACTTAATAACTAGTCTAAAATCAATACTTAAAAGCAAACAAGATATATCTTTGAAAAACATTTGAAAGATCCCTCTCTGAGAATAGGAGGACTAGATCCTATAACTCTAAAGATTGGTTCTGATGTTGTCTTGTCTTTTGGTTAGCCAATCTATCAAAACTCAAGAACCCCAACAGTGAGCTTTTGCAGCTCAAGGGTTCCAGGGGGAGAAGTTCTTCCTAGATATGGTTGGGAGTAAAACCGGGTCTTTCATGATGAGTTGGTAAGGATATTAGCGTTGGAGCATACTCTTATTGGAGCTAGAGCATAAATCCATCCTTTCGGAGTTGTAAAAATTCACTGTCAAGTATGTGGATCAAATTATATTATGTATTTTTGTAGTTTATTTCATAGTTTTTGTTTGTTTGGTTATTTGTTGAAACTTATATGTATATGAAGTGTTGCACACCAAATGTGAGGAAATTTCGTAATGGTTGTTGAATTATTGTCTTTTATAGTGTTGAATCGATTAACTACAAGTACTGATGGATGAAGCATGTAGGCTGCCATGAATTAGATGGAAACATTTTAATGGCTTAAATTTTTTTTTCCTCCTCTTTGTACAGCTCTAGATAAGTTTTCATACAATGTATTTGACAGAAGTCATAACTGAGATTGTAGGAATTTTGGGTTGTTGTTGTTTTGAAGAATCGTGTTTCTCGGCATCCCTATTGCGATTCAGATCAACTTTAGGGGGTATCCGTGCCATATAGCCATTTCACCCTAACATTGATTTCAAAAATAAAGTTTTCAGACACCAATTCCCAAATCTGCTCTGTTTTGCATATTTTTTGATGCATGTAGGAACCGTCTGTTGTTTTGTTTTTCTGTTTGGTTCTTTTTATATTGGATCTGCCTGATAATTTATAATGATGAATATAATATAGGCTAACCACTTGGAAATTGTGTTTAAAGTCTAAAATGGTTAAAACATTGAAAATTTGAATAACTTTATGGAAACTTGTTATATGACTGCCAACTATTTGTCAAAATTCCTTAATGGTTGTACCTTGCAGGTTGTGAGCTATGTGCAAAATTCCTAAATATTTATATTCATTTATTGGCATAGATTAAGAAGTTAAGATGGCTGATAGTATACTTATATCTTGAGTTCAATCATTGGCATTACTCACAAAAAAAATGAAGGCATGTAATTTTGGATTCATGTTAGTCAATTCTTGTGAAAATACCTTAAAGAGATAATGGTTGTAAGTATTTGACAAAATGCCTCAATGGCTGTACATTTCATGCTTGTAAATTGTTTTTCGTAATGTTTCAATGGTTGCATCTAATTATGTTTATGAACTGTCCATAAAAAAAGGGCTTAAGTTAATTTAGGATTTGCAACCAAGGTGTTTCTAGGGTAATAACTCCATTGAGTTATAGGGTCCTGCTGAAAAGTCACAATTAGGGTAAGTAATTTGATGTAATATTACCTCACATATGAATTCCTAATTATTGTATACCAACCCTATATAAATTTAATTATTCTTTTAAGAAAATAATTCTTAAGCATGTTATTTAGAACAAAATTAAATTAGTCACTCTTGAACACATTTAATTACAATAGAATTAACAATTAGCTTATTGTAGATTGTGGTTCATAAAGGTTGACAATTATTCATCCCACTAAATTCTTTATATTTTGAAGGTGATTTTAGTCTTGAAAAGAAAGTATTATGGTTGTATGTTTTGGATCTTGATAAAACTTGAACCTTGTAGATTTTAGGATAAGTTAGTAGAATTTAGGGTGTAGTGTAAAGGACACCAATAGCTTTTATGTTGTACAAAAAAAAAAAAAAAAAAATGTTATCACATTTTGATTCAATATTTCTCTATGATAATTATGGTAGGTAAGGTGGGACCTTACATCTGGTGATTAATACAAATTCTCTTCTTTATAATTTCTTGTGAGCTTGCTTGTGATACTTATGTCTTCTCTCCTTTTAGCTTAGTTAATATTTCATCAAGTTAATTATAAAAATGCACAAGACACAGAAGTTAGGCTCCTAGAGCCAGGGAAAAACCTCTCCCTCTTGGCGAGGAAAACCCACAAATAATTCTTCTTATAGATCTTCAAATGACAAGTACCATGACAAAGACTTAGAACCTTGACCTAGATATGCTTCGAAGACCTTGATTCAACTTCTTCAACTTTGACTTTTTCTTTTCAATAACTTTCTTAGTTCTACATCAGTGCTAGAGATCTTGACCTTTACCTTGTATATTCTTGTAGGAAGGTAGATCAAAAATTTGCTTGAATAGTACTTAGGAAGGTAAATCTCATATTTACCTTCCACACTTTCTCCCACCTTAAGATCCGCCTTTCTCCTTCTACTTAATGTCATAGCTTCTTCCTTCAAATAGACTACCCTTAACTTTCCCTTTCAAGACCTTCTTCCTAATTATAGAATCACATTTATACCCTATACTTATCTCCTAAATTCCACACTGTATACTTATTTTTTATCTATAATATGTTTCAATAAAGTCCGCATTTATGTTTCATCAAAGTCCTTATTGATGCTTCAACAAAGTCCGCATTCACACTTTAGCAAAGTCCACATTTATATCTTGCACCTCTATTTCAGATCCGCAACTTCTACTGTCCCTTATCCTACACTTATATGGTTCCTTTATCCGTACTGTAGTCTTTTAGATGTCCTTATTAGGTTTAATGTTGTCTGCACTTCTTGCTTGGAGATGAATGCATTTCACTTCAGTCCTATACATTGTATTAAATCTCAGAACTTGTATGAAATTCTTTTCAAACTGAAATTTGCATGCTCCTATAAATAGTTGTTTCTGTCTGTAAAATAAGCTGACATGTTCTTTGATTTTGAGGCTAAATTGAACAAGTATTATTCCGGTGTTGATTAGGTGCTTCTTTACTTCTTTTAAACTTGTCTTTCATCGATGCATTGAGATATGTTTGGGAGCTTCTTCCACAAGGTCTTGGAGCATAAATACCTAGACTAGATCTTTCATGTATGATACCCTTAATTCTATTTCTTCCTACAATATAACAACCTAATATACATCAAGAAGAAGTCTATAATAAAATCTTTCTCATGAAACCCATGAAGCAAGTACACCAAAAATAAATTTTATTATCTTTATCTTCTTCTTTACATAAATACATATTTACATAGTCAACATGAAGACTAACCTAGTAACACTTTTCAACACTCCCTCTTAACTAGGGAGGTATTCATACAGGTACATGGTTACTTTCAAACTGAAGAATCTCATCAGAAGAGTTGGATTGGTAATCACATCTGTATAACATCATATCAACTAGAATTTTCCTAGTGCAAGGCCTTGACTAATAGCCCCATCTCTCAAAAAGACAATGGGATACAATGTTGGCGAGACACATGACCTATAGACACCATCATCATTGTCTCTCCAAGGTACATATTCCACCCAGGTGTTCCAAAATTATGACCTTATTGGACTATTATTCTCTTGGGTAGCTAGCCCTCAAATAATATTGGTCCCCGACTACTCTTATCTTGAATTCCCTAACACATTCTCAAAGAGTATCGAATGCCATATGATTACCCAATACTCCATCTTCTCATCCCAAGTGAAGACCAAAATGATGTGTCTATCTCTCCCTCTCAACCAGGTAGGACCTATTCCACAAGGGAATGTAATCATTCCTATACAAGGAATGTACCTAAGCTCATTCTTAGGAATTACCAAGCTTCTTTCAAGTAACAAAACTTATCATCAGGCTCCCTCTTAACTAGGTATCTCCAGTAGCAATGGTGAGACACCCAGCTGCTCATGAAGAATTCCTGTCCTCGATATCATGGATTTTGATATTGAGGAATATTCAAATTTTAGCTTCATAGGGCACATATCATCCATCACTTTCATCCCTGAGTCATGTCAACTATAAGAAAGTGATTCATCAGAATTCCTTATCTGGTCCACCGTTATGCCAGGCTTCTTTCCTTCGATTCATCTCCAAGGATCATAAATCCTTTCTCATGATTAGCAACCCTGCACAAATTCATCCATATAAACATATACATATGAACTTTTAGAACAAAATTTACCTTAGTGATAATACTTCACGATGACATCTTCCTGTAGGCATCAACACCCTTCACATAGATTGACACATCTCCTAATGATATGTTTTTCCAAGGGTATTCTTCTTTACCATACTTCCATGAGAGTCTACATATCTTCCCAGGAGATCTCCTAGTCACATCTTCTTGGTATCTGGATGATAACTACAACTTGACATGTTTTCATTTCATGATCTCTTCCTCTATGCACATTCTTCATTCCAAGGAACTTACAATTTTCCCATTTATTTTTTATGTATAGCCACCTCATATTCTATGAGGACATATTATGTTGCTTTCATCTATCAGTGCACTGAGAGATCCTCCTTCATAGATCATACTTCTAAATATGGAATTATATTACCTGCAACCATATGACATGACTTCACAACATCCAATATGAACATATATCTTTGCATACCTCATATCTATTTCCATAAGTCATCCTATAACATTTTTTCTAGAATGAAGAGCTTCATTCCTTTGGCCTACTCCATCAATATGTCATCACATCCCAGACTTCTATCTCCATGATGACCCTTGATCTAATGACTTCATTACTTTAGTAGAGAGGTTTTCTAGAAGTTGTTTAATCAAGAACTCCTTCCATGCTTCTATCGAGATGCTTCTTAATGTACATTGCTTTCTATCATACTATTTTACAACCAATCAGAGATCACTTAAAGAGAAAGATGATATCAATCATTATAGAGGTATCTTGCTTCCTCCTTCTTATATCTTTTAGCATCAGGTTCTTCTCTTTCATTAGTGACATGGGCTTCTTACTTTTTTCTCTTGTCCTTTCCAGATTTAGGAAAATATCTTCTATAATTCCCAAGCTCATTACATCCAAAGCATCGTATGTTTTCCATATCTATTCTTTTAATCTGAAGGCCAAATTTTCTGAATCTTCCTTTCTTCCTGTATGAGGCTACAAAGGCATGATTTTCTTCACTTGTTCATGTATCTTCTTTGGCCTTTAGTCTTGTTTCCTCTATTTTACATAGAGACCATAAATCATGGAATGGGGTGGCTTCTTTATTCCCGTATAGACGTTTCCCCAATCCTCTGGTAGAGAATTCAACACCATTGTAGTCATCTCAGTGTCAGACATTACTTCTCCTAGTTCCTGCATTTGATCTCTTATTTCATAAATCCTCATAAAGTATGAAGTGATTATTTCTTCCCTTGATAATTTAATTTGTATAGTTCTTGTCTCAGAGAGATTGCTTCTCCTGCAGTACTCACATAGAATAGCTCCACCAATTTCTCATATATTTGTTTTGTAGTCTTTAGCTTTGATACATAGGGAATGAGAGAGTATTTGATGGATTCTATGAGAATCCTCTGGGCTCTAATTTATCCCTTCATGTACTTGGCATGGATTGGATCATCTTCTTTCGGGGGTTGAATAGGATATCCTTAAATATAATCTGTTAGTTTTCCTTCAATTAAATTCAATTCTGCCCTTTTCTTCCATGCACTAAATTTTGATGACCCAACCAGCTTGTTGCTTTCTTTACAATAAGGCATCTTCACAAATAGGGTCATCAATACTTACTTGAGTGGATTGGCTTGCAGCTTCCTTGATGATGATTGAGAATGAAGTAAAGGGTTTCATTTCTTCAATGTTGGTGTACTTGAACCCTTGATTATAAAGAATATCTTCAAAATTTGAGGTTCTCTTCAAACAATGACTTGAGTGAAAATATTTGATGGAAAATATTATTTATTGAATGAGTTGATCTTTTGAATGAGATAGAGATATCACTTGAAGTAGCTAGATAGTCTTCCTTGCAAACTGATATTAATTTCCAACTCAAAATTTTATCTTCGCTTCTTTGAGTGTATTTTTTGACAAGCAACCCTTGTGTTCAGCACCTTAGCTCTGATAACATGTTGAGAATTTGGAGGGCTGGTGATTAATACAAATTATCTTCTTGATAATTTCTTGAGAGCCTGCTTGTGATACTTATTTATTCTCTTATTTTATCTTATTTAATATTTCATCAAGTCAATTATCAAAATGCACAAGTCACAGAAGTTAGGCTCCTAGAGCTAGGGTAAAAAATCTCTCCCTTGGAGAGGAAAACCCGTAAATAATTGTTCTTATAGATCTTCAAATGACAAGTACCATGACCAAGACTCAAACCCTTGACCTAGATATGCTTCCAATACCTTGATTCAACTTCTTCAACTTTGACTTCTTCTTTTCAATAAATTGCTTAGTTCAGCATCAGTGCTAGAGATCTTGACCTTTACCTTGTGTATGCTTGTAGGAAGGTAAATCAAATATTTTCTTGAACTGTAGTTAGGAACGTAAATCTCAGATTTACCTTTACCACTTTCTCCGACCTTAATATCTTCCTTTCTCCTTGTACTTGCTGTCTTAGTTTATTTCTTCAAATAAACTGCCCTTAACTTTCCCTTTCAAGACCTTCTTTCTAATTCTGGAATCACATTTATACCCCATACTTATATCCTAAAGTATGCACTGTATATTGCCTTTTTATATGCAATATGTTTCATCAAAGTTTGCATTTATGTTTAGGAAAGTACTTATTCATGCTTCAGCAAAGTCCACATTCATACTTCAGCAAAGTCCGCATTTATATCCTACACCTTTGTTTCAGATCTGAAACTTCTATTGTCCCTTATCCTACACTTATATGCTTCCTTTATCTGTACTTTTGTCTTGTAGATGTCCTTATTAGGTTCAGTGTTGTTTGCACTTCTTTCTTGGAGATCACTACATTTCACTTCAATCATGCACCTCATATTAAATCTCAGAACTTGTCCGAAATTATGTTCAAACTGAAATTAGCATGCTCCTATAAATAGTTGTTTTTTTCTGTAAAATAAGCCAACCAGTTCTTTGATTTTGAGGCCGACTTGAACAAGTATTATTCTAGTGTTGATTAGGTGCTTCTTTAATACTATTAAAACTTGTCTTTAATCGATGCCTTGAGAGTTGTTTTTAACTTCTCCCACAAGTTCTTCGAGCATAAATACCTAGACTAGATCCTTCATGTATGAGACCCTTAATTCTATTTATTCTTAGAAGATAGAAACCTAATAGAAATCAAGAAGAAGTCTATCTACATAATAAAATCTTGCTCATGAAATGCATGAAGCAAGCACACCAAAAATACATTTTATTATCTTTGTATTCTTCTTTAAATAATTACATAGCCAACATGAAGACCGACCTAGTTACACTTTTCAACAATTGTCGCAGTAGACTACTTTACCAAGTGGGCCGAAGCGATGCATACATTCAACAACACAGGAGAAATGGTTGCATTGTTCTTTTTCAATCATGTAATCTCACAGTTTGGTGTTCCACAGGCTATAGTCACAGATCATGGTAAGAATTTTCGTAATCACATGATGAATGAGTTGACTGCGAAATTAGGATTGTAGCATGATAGTTCTACTCCTTATTATCCACAATCAAAAGGAAAATTTGAGGCTATTAACAAGATTCTTAAATGAATTCTTCAATGAATGATAGGAGTTCATAAATGAAACTGGCATTTGATCTTGTACTCGTCTTTTTGGGTGTACCGAACCTCGGTGATAAATGCAACCGGATTGACCCCCTTTCAATTGGTGTATGGTCTGGAAGCTATCTTGCTAATCCAATGTGAAATACCATTGTTAAAACCTACAATCGACTTGTTACCTTATACCTCTATTTAATAAACACATCTTTTTAACCTCATCCATCTTGATGAAATGTGTCTTGAAGCCAAATTTTCCAATGAAGCACATAATAGACGTATAAAGGCACAATACAACAAGCATGTCCAACATCACATCTTCTCAGAGGGTGACTTGGTCCTTCTTTATGATCAGGAAGCTGAGGTAATAGATACAGGGAAATTTAAGCCATTATGGTATGGCCCATATATTTTCAAAAGAGTTCTTGCTAAGGGTGCCTACGAGTTGGTATATTATGATGGAATTCTGTTGGCGCAACCCCGAAATGGGTTGCATTTGAAATGTTACTATGCTTAAACATGAGCATAGTAAACTATTTTATTATATTGTATATATGTTGTTGATTTTCATTTACTGTCTTAGTTTGTTTTTCTAGATTTTTATTGAAGTTAATAATCCGCTTTACTTTTCATCTCGGATGTCTGAATCTTTGGAACAATTCGTTGGGTATGCTGATGGTGCTAGTCATAGTACACATAATCTATCCTCTGCAACGTGGGCCATTTTCACTCCAAACAAATATTTAGTGAGTTTTCAAGGGATTTGTATCGGTCGATCTACAAAATATATTGCTGATTATAGCACGTATATCAAAATTATCTCTGATTCCATTTCATTTGGTATTAACCGCATCATCATTAGGTTAGACTCACAACTTGTGGTACTGTAACTTACTATTGTTTATACCATCAGAAATCCAACGCTACATCATATGTTCATAAGAGTTTGAATTTTGGAAAGACATTTTGATTCCATTCAATATCAACACATTTCCAGAAACTTGAACACATTAACTGATTCCTTAGCGAATTATTTTATAAATACAAATTTGAAACACATCTAAAGATACATTCACATAATTGAATAAGATTGCACAATAAACATAGGAAAAAACTGAAATTGAATAGACAGATAGTTATAGGTTTCTACAAAATTTGTGCCCAAGACACATTGGTCATCTGACCTCAAAATGTATGAAACATGTCAAAATTAAACTAGTGGTGCTCATGATAACATGCTACTTATCTAGCTATCCTACTTAGTAACTACATCTAGTGTTTAGGAATGCAAATAGTATGGCACTGTAGTGGCATGGGTAAATCTTCAACCTGGAAATCCAGAATCCTAAAGGTCAATGTTACACTAAAATTGTCACCATGATGTTTTACTATCTGTATGGGTTCATCATTACTCATACAATACTTCCTTAGAAGTCTACAAATATCAAGTCCCTAAAACCAAGCCTTGAAATTGAGAGAAAAGCTTATAAAATCATAAAAATACTTGTACTGCACTTTCTCTTAGTTTTACCTGTGGTGCCACATCTGTTTCTTCTATAACATGTGGAACCAGCCGCACTTTTTCTTCATTTAAGGTGGGGTTCCCTGTAAAAGGTAAAGTGAAGGTGGAAGTAAAATTTGGAAGCCTAGCTGGTTGAATCTGGAAGCTTCTGGAAGCAATCATTCGGTGGAAAGTTCGCTCCTTTCATGTACATTCATCCCTCCATTAAAGGAGCCTACCCTTTGGTATCTGGAACTTAATCCCTTTGAAAGAGGATTCTATCCCCTCTTATTTGGAGCTGCAACCTCTTCTCTTTTACTATAAATTGAGGCAATATTTCAGCCTCAAGGGGAGTTAGGCTTTGAGATTTTTTTAGGAGAATTGTTGGAGAAACTTGGACTCTCTTAACTGATTATCATATGGGAATGATTACACACTCATGTGTATGTTATTCGAGAGAGTGAAAAGGCTTTTAAAAGTAGAGGAAACGCTTGTTCCGGACCCCGAAAGCACTTGTACGACATCAAGGCGAACACGGTTGTAAGGCTCCTTATTTCATGAAAGATAATACAAATGGATCCTATTTTCTCAATGATTTGTTTATTTAAATGGATTATTTCTTGAATTCCTTTATCATCAAAATAGATTTATGGTTTATGAATTAATATATACTATGCAGGTGCTTCTGATTCTTTCATGTTTTTTTATTGCAGATCCTGAAATGAGACATATTCAAAGCGATAGGAAAAAAAACTACGATCAGCGCTGGACTACAGGTAAGTCCTAAATCATTCATTATAGATAATTCTACATCAAATATAATCTAGAGAAAGTAGTTTACATCTTTTTGTTTGTTGCTAGTTATTGTAGGATACTAGGGAGATCTGTCTTGTCCGCAAGACGGATTTATCCGTCCAAAAAAATGGCGACTCCACTGGGGAATGGATCTTGAACTTAGTTTTCTTTTATTTTTGACTTGTGAAATTATTTTTATAATTTTGATTGATTGATACTGGATTGGGTAATTTATTCTTGTAGAACCCCTGATAAGTGCTTTAGAATTTTTTATTTTTCTTTAAGTTTTCTGGTCTCTGCACTTTGTATTTAGTCACAGTGCGGTCATCTCCGTTGTTTTTCTATATACATAGTGTGGCACTGCACCTGTTTACACTAAAACCTGCGGACCCTGAGAAATTTTTTGAAAAACTTAAAATTCTCTTTTCTAGGATCGGCTTGCAAGATTCTCAGTATATACCCAAACTTGTATGTTCTATCAAAAAGCTTTGTCTGAGAGTTTCTTTTAGCTTTTTTAAGTTTTGAATGATTTTCTACAAGATTTGCATGTTACAAGTGATTTTTGCTTTGTCTTTGTGTCACTCAAAGATTAGAAACCTTTGTATACCTTAGATCACTGGTGTTTCATTATTTTCTTGTTGAGTCTGTGACTTCATAGCAGAAATTGTTTTATGAGAATTATATCCCATTTTCTCATTTGCAAATCTTTAAAAAAAAATTCATTAAGTTTTGAATTTCACTTGAAAAACCATAATTGGATGTTTGTTAGTTTTTTCTCATTTCAGCAAAGAATTTCTTAGTTAGATTATAAACTAAGCAAAACGTCCTCAAAATATTTAAGGTTTTGATTTCAGATTTAATTCTTAGAATTTTTAGATCTCGAAATTAGTGTTTTTAATTTTGAGTGTTATTTCTAGAATTTGTAGTTTTCTTTTGGAGAATGCTTGATTGTATTTTTGATCTTGAAGAATAAAGGGATTTATTTTTGAGCAATTGATCATTTTGAGTTCTCATGAGATAAGATTTCTTTTCATATGTTCTTGTTTTGAAGGAAATAATTGTTTTAAAATATTGCATTTGTCAACTCTTTCTTTTAGATAAAATTCATTGAAAGGAAATGAATTGTTTCTCATAATAGATGCATTTTTAGTATGTTTTGAGTCGGGTCACTACATATCATCAAAGTTTCACTTTTGCATCTATTTTCCTAAGAAACGGCCTATCGAAAGCAACGCTTAAATTAAAATAAATCTAGTAATTTTTATATTTCTAGGACTCTTTTTACCAACATAACTTAGGCTAGTGTCTTGGAGTATGGAGTAATTAACTCTCCAAGGAAATTAAAACAAACAAGTAGTTGATCTTGCAGTAGGAAAAATCCAATAGTAACTTGTATGCTCTGGGAAGCTCCTCCTAAAGGAGTCAAGCACAAGATCATATCCGAACTAGTGAGGTGATCAATTCTATCTCATTGGGAACGATAGAAGATGTGCGCATATTAACAACGATAAACCTTAGATTGACCATTGTCGAGAAGCCTGGGATCACTTTTCGGTATACCTTGGATTATGTCAAGAAGCCTTCAAGGGGATTGAGCTTTGTTACTCTACCCTTGCATGTATATCAGATCCTAGACTGTTCTCCCACGTATATTTGTTCCTGTTGGTGACCTTAGTGGCCATAAATTTTAAGATTTTTTCCTAAGGTGACGGTGGAGGAAAGCTCCCACTGTACCTGGAGCAGACTTCTACTAGACTCACTTGGACTCTCTGGAGGGTTATCTTCACTCTAGATGATTTAAGTGGAGAAACTTGCACCAGTCTATTTCATTAAGCAGGTTGTCGGGATAACTATTCCAATCGCCATTTCTACATTAAAATACTATGATGTTGGATTCCATCACCAAATAGTGTTTTTAGTGTGGGAATCTACTGTTTGTGTGTGTTTTGATCTCATAGATTTTATAAGCGTTCGATCATTTTATTGTCTCCTTAGTGACTTTAGAACTTTCGATTGAAATTTTCTTTGATTGCGTGTGATTAATAATTTTTAATTGTGGCTGAATTAACAAGACAATCACATACACTTCAGGGGAAATCCCTTGAGTATACACCAAGCCAACTTGAAGGACTGAAAGCTCTGGTACCACATACTACCAATAGAATTAGATCAATGGAACCAGGAGAATCATCCATAATTACTCATCTTGATTATCATGAAATAAATCAATCAGAAATAGCAGAATATATTCAAGAGCCAATTTCAATTTTCGAAATCACTGACATTACTTCTGAAACCATTGAATTAGCTGAAGAACCTAAAATTTCTGAGCCAGAAACTGAACCTGCTGTGTTGGAATCATCTTTAGGATTTGTTACTCCGACTTCTAGTGATCCTGATTCACCTAGAGTAATGCATCGCATTACCGAAAACCTTCCTTCTGATCTCATATGTATTGAAGAGCTTGTTGGTCCAGATGAAGACATAGTTCTTCCTGAAACCCAAGAAAATTTGAATCTTAGAGAGCGTGAATCAATATTCTATAGTCCTTTTAGAACTGACACTTGGTATTTATCATTGACAATTTTTTTACAAAACACAGGTCTTACTTATTCACCACCCCGAATTCCTTTTTACCCTACACTGAGATGTTATCAACCTTCATTAGCTATGTCGGGTGAGTCATCTATGTTTTCTGAATCTCCACAAACATTTTTATACGGTGGTTCGTATGTTCCTCCGGGATACCAGTCGTTCTCTGGTACCTTCTCAGGAGAAACTCCTCAACCAATTGAACAAATGTTATCATCTGGTACAAATGAAACAAACACTGGCACATTGAACACAAAACATATTTTTATGATGTCTGGAAATATTCCAAATCGTCAACCTCAAGGAAGTCAGTTACCTCCTGGGGGACAGCCTCAAGGTAGTCAATTACCGCCCGGAGGGCAACCTCAGGGTAATTTTTTACCACCTAGAGGTCAACCTGTAGGAAAATATTTAAAGCCTGGGGAGCAACCTCAAGGATAGTACATACCTCAAGGTCAATATCAACCTCAAGGAAAATACATAACTTAGGATCAATATCAACCCCAGATTTAGTACATACCTCAGGGTCAATATCAACCCTAGATTCAGTACATGCCTCAAAGTCAATATCAACCTCAAGGTCAGTACCCAGCTCAAGGTATTCAACCTCCTTCAAGTCAACCATTATTACAAGGAGCTGGAAATTTTCCAGTTAATTATCAAACGTACGTTCAACCTGGTTATGGTCCTTCATATGCACAACCTTCTATGGGTCAATACCCCAGAATTAATATGGTGTGGGATCCATCTCAAATTCAACAGACTTTACAACCCAATGTGCAGTTACCTAATCAACCTAGACAGACTATAGGTTCTGGTCTGACCCAACAACCTGTCTAGGCTACCATTCAAGTCTCTGCACCTGGTTATTTACAGTAGCCTGGGCCTAGTACACCTAGAACTCTACCTCAATCTTCTGCTGCTGCTACAACTTCTGTTCAACCTACCACACCTATTTCTGGAGTATTTGCAGCTCCTGTTTTGTAAATTTTTGTAGATGTTCTATGCTTGAAGCAACTTTACTTTTCTTACAGCAATCACACAAATAGTTAAGTAAAATGCTGATAGAACATATAAGTGGATCTTATAGAAGACAAACCAGACGGCGGTCAACAGGATGCTTCAACCAAAGAAAGTCTCCTTTGGTCATCCAACCTGTGAATGTGTCACAACAATTCTCCAATCAAGAATCGAGGTGACCCAAGTCAACCTGAAAAAGAGTCAACGTTGTCCAAATCAACGGTCAAAGAGAAGTCACTGAACAGCTTATCAACCCTTTCGACCTTGATTTCTCCGCCAAAGTGTACGTCTTCAAACGAACTTTTCCAATGTGTTTGAATTTTCTAATCTTCATGCGTCGACTCAAAGTCACCGTCAAACTTGAAGAAAACCCTAGTCGCAGAATTGCCCTTCAAATTTCACTGCATAAATCTCACCTCCTTCTTCTTCACACGTGTGGGCTGAACGCGTCCTCCAAGGAGCTCGTACTAAATCAGATGAGAGAAGAAGATGTGTGTTGAGCTGTGGTGAAATGCTCTCCAACTTTGCCTGTATTTATATCCATCATTGGGGTGTGTGACACATCTGCTGGGGGTGTGAAACCTTAAGGCCGACCTGCACATATAATTTATTATAAATAATAAATTCAAAATAAATGTTCTGCTTATCGGATTAAGATATATTTTATATGGATTTTACACCTCTCCGAAAGAGGAATCCAACAAAAATACTAGCCACTTAATCTAAGCATCACAACATGGAGTTTGGACCTAGTTTTCCAAATTTAACACTCCCTCTCAACTAGGGAGAACTCCATCCATTAGTGCAATCAAACATCGTGTTTCATCCTGTCGTAACTTGCTTTGCTGGCCTCTTTATTTCAGAACAAAAGTGGGTCAGTCACAAAGACATCATCCCCCGACTGACATAATCAGTCCAGAGGTTTGAAACCTCTATCAGACTCACAAAGAGTCTCCAACCAACCCGAAGTTGGTTCATCTGACCCAAAGTCAGGCAGAAGTCCCATACCTCACTAAACTTGATCCTAGATCAAGTGGTTGGACTGTGCCATCCTAGATAGAGAGTAAGGCAATCTCTGATGCGTCCATCAGTCTTTGCTACTAGTCTCTAGCTTTTCCCACCTCATTGGCCAAATGAGAGGTACTTCTCATGAGCCCTGAACTCAATGGGTAGGATGCATACGGGGCACAGATAAATGAGAGGTGAACCAACTCAATAGTCACAAGGGTGGGGCAAAAACATTATGAGTGATTATAGCTCCGAGAAGCTATCCCCAAAGCCCCCCAGAGCTCCCAGAGCTCATCGTCCAACAGGACCCACATCATAGGGTCATTCCACGACACCAAGACTCTCACGGAAGGTTAGGAACTTGAACTTCCCCAGGGGCTTAGTGAGAATATCCGTGACCTGCTCATCAGTTCCTTTATGATCGAGCCTTACGGCGCCTCGATGTACCATACCCCGGATAAAGTGGTACCTGATATCAATATGCTTGGATCGGTCGTGGAACACAGGATTCTCAGTCATACGAATCCCACTCTGGTTATCACAGAGTATCACAGTGGTATCTAGCACATGTCCAAACAGCTCACTAAAGAGCTTACACAACCAAACTGCTTCACAACAGGCCATACTTGCAGCAATGTATTCGGCCTTTGTGGTGCTCAAAGCCACCGAATTTTGCTTCCTTCTCATCCATGAGATCGAAGTAGAACCAAGATTGAAGCAGCATCCCGATGTGCTCTTACGATCCACCACACTGCCAGCCCAATCGGCATCAGTATATCCACGGAGTGTCACACTCCCGGTAGTGTATCTTAGCCCATGGTTTATCGTGCCCCGAAGATATCTCAAAAGATTCTTGGCACCAACCCAGTGAAAATGATGAGGCTCAACCATCTGTTGACTCAAAGTGTTCACTGCAAAACATATGTCCGGACGGGTGTTCACTAAGAACATCAAAGCTCCTATGAGTTGACGATACTCAGTAGGATTGGCCAAGATAGGCCCAACAGCGCTGCCACTCAACTTCTTGAAGTTGAGTTCCATCGGTGTTGACACGGACTTGCAGTCCACCATACCAAATCTCTCTAGAAGTTTCACAATGTATTTTCCTCGAGAAAGGAAAATCTCTCCAGGTCTCTGCCAGACCTCCAGGCCTAGGAAGTAGTGCATCAGTCCTAGGTCCTTCATCTCGAACTCAGCAGCGAGCTCCCTCTTACATTGATGAATGAGAGGGTCAGCACCTGTCAGGAAGAGGTCGTCCACATACAGCACTAGAATGAGAGGCTTCCCCTGCAGAACCTTGAAGTAAAGGTTCAGATTAGCATTACTTTGAGTGAAGCCCAGCTTCATCAAGTAACTATCCATCCTCTCGTACCAAGCTCTAGGTGCTTGCTTTAACCCATAGAGGGCTTTCTTCAACCTGCAGACATGAGTGTCTCAATCTTGAACTTCAAATCCCAAAGGTTGTTCTACATACACCTCTTCCTTTATTGCACCATGCAGAAAAGTGGTCTTGACATCCATCTAATGAAGACTCCATCCTTGCGTAGCAGCAAGGGCTATGATTGATCGGATGGTGGTATATCGTGCCACAGGTGAAAATATGTCATCATAGTCTATTCCTTCCTTTTGAGAGAAGCCACGGGCAACAAATCTTGCCTTGAAATTTTCAGCACTCCCATCAGATCCATGTTTGATCTTGTAGAGCCATTTTGCGGTGACAACTGATTTGTCCTTTGGTCTCGAGACCACATCCTAGACATCATTCTTCATTATGGACTCATATTCTTCGTGCATAGCATCCTTCCAAACTTGATGCTTTACAGCTTCCTCAAAAGATCCAGGTTCAGATTGTACAATAGTACTCATGGCAGCTAGATACCCTTGGTATCTACACGGCTTCTTGCTTTCTCGGAATGTCCCCCTTGGGGCAGCATGACCCTCAGCATCTTCGAGGGTGTCCCCGAGCCATGATGGTCTCTTTCCCAGTGAAGGAGATGGATCAATAGGGTCCATTGGTCCTTCAATATCAGGCATTGTCTCATCCTGCGGTTCTTCTTGATTTCCAGGCCTTTCTTCATGATTTTCTTCAGATCTTGGAAGATCTACTACTTTCTTTAGGGAAGCATCTTCGTCAAAAGTGACATCATGGCATATCTCTAATTCCCTTTGACCAGGTACATAGACTCTATAGGCCTTAGAAGTCTCACTGTAGCCCACAAACATTCCTTTCTTCCCAGAAGCATCCAACTTATTTCTCTTTTCTTTCGGCACATGAAAATAGACAGGACATCCAAAAATTCTAAAATGTGAGACATCGGGTTTCTTACCAGAGAAAACCTCTTTGGGAGTTTTGGAGTCCAAAGCGGAATGAGGGCATCGGTTTTGAATATAAACAGCAGTATTTGCAGCTTCTCCCCACAGAAACTTCGGTAGACCCTGGTCACATAGCATGGCACGGGAAGCTTCCACAATAGTCCTATTCTTGCATTCAGCAACACCATTCTGCTCAGGAGTATATGCAGTGGTAGTCACCCTCTTAATGCCAGCTTCTCTGCAAAATTATTTGAACTCATTTGACTCATATTCAGTGCCATTGTCGATTCTAAAAATCTTGATCTTCTTTCCGGTCATATTTTCCACCAAGGCTTTGAAGGTACGGAACCACATGAAAGCCTCATCCTTCTTCTTCAAGAAGTATATCCAGGTTTTGCGAGAGAAGTCATCATTGAATTTCATGTAGTAAGAACATCCTCCCATGGATGTCACAGGAAACATACCAGATAGATCAGAATGGACTAGTTGCAAAATATCAGATGTCTTTGTGACACTTGAGGGGAAAGGTCCCCTTGTATGTTTTCCTTCGGCACAGCCCTTACATACACCTTCATGATTATTTCCAAAGTTAGGCATCCCTGTCACCACCTTCCTTTCTTCGGGAAGGGCCTTGTAATGAAGGTGTCCAAATCTTCGGTGCCATAGTTCGGTTTGTTGGATAGTATCATAAGTCATTTCTCCCAGCGGACTTCCTCCAACCTAGTAGAGTGTACCAACTCTAAAACCAATCGAGATAGCTTCCTTGAAGCTCTCCTTCCACATGAGCACCTTTCCATCAGAGAATGTTACATTGAATCCTTTGTCTTCCATGACTGATACAGACACAAGGTTCTTCTTTAATTTAGGTACATAGAGTACATCTTGCAAACGTAGGACTTGTCCTTGGGACAAGTGGAGGGTCACAGTCCCTGTCCCTTTCACGGGATATGTGGCATTATCTCCAAGGATAATTTCTAGATTAGTATCCCTTTCAACCATGTCAGAGAGTGCTTCCTTGAATCCAGTGATGTGTCTTGAGGCACCACTATCGATTAGCCAAACATCCATAGTGTCGGGCGGAGATGTAGCAGAGAGAGCAGATACAAGAATATACTCATTTCTTTTATCAATAGCATTAGAATCCTCATACCTGGTGTTCCTAGACCTTTTATAAGGTTGATTGTTTCCACCAAAGTGAGCCTTCCTCTTTCCTTTGGATTTGTCGTTTCTTCGATTCCCATTCCTTTGGTTGTTGTTGTTATCATCACTATCGGGAGAATCCTTCTTGAAGGGGCATTCTCTAGCATAGTGACCAGGCCTATGGCAAGTGAAACACTTACCCTTCTTTTCTTAAGCCCTTGTTCTTCCTTTGTCCTTAAAACTACCAGAGTTCTTCTTTCGAGAATGAGCACCATAGGCAGCATTTCTATCATTATCGAATTCCTTCACCCTTGTTTCTTCTTGCATACATCTAGACAAAAGCTCATCAAAGTTAGGAATGGTATTATTATTGAGAATGGTAGTTGTGAATAATTGCCATTCATATGGGAGTCCTCCAAGTGCGGTGAGAACCATCTCACGATCAGCTATTGTCTCCCCAATAGCCAACAGATTGTTCCTTGTTTCGGTCAATTTCAGAAAGTAAGTTTGAACAGACTCATCCCAGCCCTTCTTCATATTCTTCAACTTATTCTTGAGGAATAGCACTTGGTTCACATTTTTTACTTTGAACATAAGGATCAATTTATCATACATCTCCTTGGATGTGCCTAGTTCAGATATATAGGCAACCAGATTCTTATGTATGGATTCCCTGATCATCATCTTTGCTTTGATCTCTCCCTTTTTATACTTGTTTCTAACAGCAGCAGTAGCATTGGATGGAGGTTCTTGAATCTTACCCAGCACATGATCCAAGAGATCATGGTCTTCCAATTTGAGATCTAATATCATCTTCCAGGCATGGAAGTCATCCCTTCCAGTCAGCTTGTCATTCTCCTTGAATTCAAAACTTGTGGAACCCATTTCTTCCGATGGTGATTGCTAAAGATAGGGCTTGTCTTCACCTCAGCTCCGATACCATGTAAATTTTTGTAGATGTTCTATGCTTGAAGCAACTTTACTTTTCTTACAGCAATCACACAAATAGTTAAGTAAAATGCTGATAGAACATATAAGTGGATCTTATAGAAGACAAACCAGAAACAGAAAAATGTGATGGCGCGTTACGGCGGTCAACAGGATGCTTCAACCAGCAAATTCTCCTTGGTCAGCCAACCCAGAATCTGTCACAGCAGTCCTCCAATCAGCAACCAAGTCAACCCAAGTCAACTCCAAAAAAGTCAACGTTGTCTAGAAAAGTCAACACAGGGCAGCAAGCTAAAAGTCAACACATCAACAGTTTGGTCAACCCTTTGACCTCGATTTCTCTGCCAAAGTGTACGGCCTCTCAAAATCGAACTTTCCAACAAGTTTCATCCCTTTCGGACCATGCGTTGACCAAAGTCAACGCTGGTCAAACTTCCAGCAAAACCCTAGCTACAGAAATTCGTCCTTCAGCTCAGCCATATAGATTCGTCCTCCTTCTTCTTCACACGTGTGGGATGAACTTGTGCTCCAAGGAGCTCGTACTAAATCAGATGAGAGAAGAAGATGTGTGTTGAGTTGTGGTGAAATGCTCTCCAACTTTGCGTGTATTTATATCTATCATTGGGGTGTGTGTGAAACATCTGCTGGGGGTGTGAAACCTTAAGGCCGACCTGCACATATAATTTATTATAAATAATAAATTCAAAATAAATGTTCTGCTCATCGGATTAAGATATATTTTATATGGATTTTACACCTCTCCGAAAGAGGAATCCAAAAAAAATACTAGCCACTTAATCTGAGCATCACAACATGGATTTTGGACCTAGTTGTCCAAATTTAACATGTTTCTACTACCCTTGTATCAGTGCAAATTCCTCAAGTATCTGTGCCACAGTCAGGACCTACAATTTAGACTACAGTCCAGATGCCTACAAGAAAATTTGGTACAAGCACGATTCTCACTAATCAACCAAAATTTACTTATCAACCGTACCAATGGCAGTATCAATTTGGACATGCTACACAAAATCCAACATATCAGTATCAGCCGTATCCTGGGCATACTTATCAAGTACCTCAACAACCCCAGTATGGTTCGGTTAATCCTGGTTATCCAAGAGGTTTCACAATTCCCAATGCACATCCAATTCCAGGATATCCTGGATATCCTCCTCCTGGAACTGGTTTGATCACACAAGGTTATCAAGACCCTAGCCGTCGGTTACTGTTCATAGAAACTTTAGATTTACCTGATCTATCACGCCTTACGAATGATCCCATTTTTTTTCTTCCGTATTGGCTATCGATGCCTAATAGGTTGCCCAGTGATATTCCAAAGTTTGAATGTAAGTCAAGAGAAGATCCATCTAATCATGTTATGACTTATCACCTCTAGTGTGCATCCAATTCACTAATCGATGATTCGATTCGATTACGTCTTTTTCAGAGAACTCTCATTAGTCTAGCCGCAAAATGGTACATTGAGTTACCACAAGGCTCATTTAATAATTTTAATGCACTAGGTACTTCTTTCTTAACCCATTTTCAGTTCCTTGTCAGATACGACAATGGTACAGAATTGTTGACCTCATTAAAAAAATCTATGTCTACATACATATCTGATCACATTCATGAATGGAGACGTAGGAGACGTTTAGTGAAAGTCTTTATTCTAGATCAAATTTTGGCTAAATGGTTTATCAAATCATTATTTCCAAAAATTACTGTAGATGTGGCCAAAGGAGGCACTGTTACAGAAGATAAAGTCATTGCTCAAGCTCAGTACCTTGACCTTGTATATACACAGTCAGGTACTCTGTATGAAAAAATCCCTGATTTACCAGGACCTGATTGGTTAACTACAACTCCTTCAGGATCTCATGCTGCTGATGGTGTAATTGGTTCTGTTAGCACTAGCAAGAGCAAGAATAAATCTTCCAAGATGACTTCTCCTATTATAACTTTAATCGATTCACAAAAATGAGATTCTTCCGTTGAAACTTCTGTTGATATTCATGTTGTAGAATCATCTACATCCAAACCTAAAACTGGTGGTAAGAATAAATGTAAGAATAAAAATAAAAGAAATCATCTTCAAACTATAAAAACGATAAAACTGAACCAACTAATGATAAAATGAAACCTCGTTATCCTTGTCTGATCTGTGATGAGGATCATTTTACTAAAGAGTGTCCGCATAGAGCTGAGGTATCAAAATTCATTAAGGGTTTGCCCATACCTACTGTCTTGAAGGATCCCTTTGCTGCTCAAGATAGTAACATGATTGGATCTTCCTCAAATACGCTATAATATATCTTTATGGTTGTGATGCGATCACAAGATTATGGTAGTATAAATCTTGTTAGTGGTAAAGAAGTAGAAAATTCTAATTCAACATCAACTACATCTCCCTCAGTTTTTGATCCATTAAAGATCGAGAAACCAAATCCTAACTTAGTAATCAACCCACCTACTAAAGGTGTGCTTCTTAAATCAGCTTTCAATCCACATGCGAGAGCTACTCAGAATTACAATATTGTTGAAGACTTGGAGATTTCCCCTTCAGTAATGTCGGCTTTGGAAGTATTGCAATCATGTCTAGCCCAAATAAAATTACTATTTTTAGCCATAAGAGTTGTAGATATTCAGGATTCGAACCTAATGATATTTGATTTGAAAAATTTTACACCCTGCCTACCTAATCAAACGGCTTTTCAAATTCCAGTTTTAGTAAAAAACAAACATTGCTTTTGTACTGTTATTGATGAAGGGGCTTCTACGTGTATCATGTCGTTAAAATGTTGGAAATCACTTGGTTCTCCAACACTTAACCAATCATTGACTATCCTCAGAGCTTTTGATGGAAGAGGATTCCATTTTTATGTTATTTTACAGGATCTACCTATAGAGGTCGAAGGAAAAACCGTTAATCTAGATGTGGAAGTGGTTGATGCCCCTTTGGATTACAACCTTCTCTTGGGTCGCAGTTGGTCTTATGCCATGACTATTGTTGTATCATCGGTATTTCGTCTCATCATGTTTCCTCATAAAGGAAATATCGTTAAAATAGATCAGCTCTCATATTATTCATCCGACCCAGCCACTACTAATAACATCCAACATGTCAGAAAATCAGCTATCACTTATAAAGATGTTGGAGTAGGTTTAATTAAATATTTTGCTTTACTGGGAACTTTTTCCCTGCCTGCTCCCAACGTACCACCTCCTATTGCTAATATCAATATGATTACATCAAGTACTATTTCCTTTGATGATCCTTGGATAGTACCTTCAGAATCTTTCGATGGCACGATGCCTTTGAGTCCTTTTGAATTAGCATATCAGGTAGTACAGTCATTTTTTGATACTCCTTCAACTAAACCTAATCTAGTGAATGTGATCAATGAGGAATCACTGCCCATATCGAGCTCAACTTCGACATCAATTCTGGATCCTGTTCAACAAGTATTCAATACTGATGAGCATATTCGTGAATTTTTGTCTATAGATGAATTACCATGGGAAGATCTACATCATCGATCTTCATTTTTACCTGATCTTGATCATTTTGAAACTGATTTTTTTCTTCTATTTTTACCACTGATTATGTCAATGAACCTCGAAATCCTCTCACGAATTCTGATTCTGAATTGAACTTACCAAACATCTCTATGATAGTTCCTATTGAAATCTCAGTAAAACCAGGAATTGTTGAAAAAATTCATATAGGTGCTTCTTGTACGCCAGATGAACTCCAAGCATATAAAGCCCTATTTCAATAATTTCGTGACATTTTTTCCTGGTCATATGAAGAAATGCTAGGAATTGATCCATAAATTGTTTTTCATGAAATTAAAACATACCCAGATGCTAAACATGTCCGACAAAGATTACGTCAGATACATCCATGAAAAGTTGCCGCTATTAAAGAAGAAGTTGAGAAATTACTTCGTGCATGTTTTATTTATCCAATTCCTTTAACGGATTGGGTATCTAATATTGTTCCCGTTAATAAAAAACAAGGGATGATACGAGTATGTATCGATTATAAGGATATAAATCAAGCTTGTCCAAAAGACAATTATCCAACCCCTTATATCGTTCAAATTATTGACGATTGTGCCGGAAGTGAAATGTTTTCGTTTATGGATGGATTTTCAGGCTACAATCAAATAAACATAATCCCTATTGATCAACCCAAAATAGCTTTGATTTGTCCGTGGGGGACTTTTTCTTACTGCAAATTACCTTTTGGACGTAAGAACACTGGCGCAACTTTTTAGAGGGCAATGTCTTATGAATTTCATGACATTAAACACATACTGCAACCCTATCTCTATGATTTACCTACTCATTCATCACACAGAGCAGATCATCTTACTCATCTACGAGCTATCTTTATGAGATGTAGGCATTATAGGATTCGTCTAAATCCTCACAAATGTGTCTTTTATGTTGAATCTAGACAATTGTTGGGATTTTTTGTCTCAAAGGAAGGCATTCGTATCGACCCATCGAAGGTTGAGGCTATCATCAATTTACCTCCTCCTTCTACTCTTCGCAAACTCCAAATTTTGCAAGGGAAAGCGAACTTTTTACATCGATTCATTCCTAACTATACTGAGTTAACCAACGGTTTTACCAGGTTATTAAAGAAAAATATTCCTTTCTTTTGGGACAATATTACTGATCGATCTTTGATGCTCTTAAACACGTGTTGACCCATGCACCGTTATTGCATCCTCCCAATTACAACCGGGATTAATTTTTATACCTAGCAGCCTCCAATTCTACGATTGGCATGGTCTTAGTTTAGGAAGATGAATTCCACAATGAACATGTGATTTATTATCTCAGAAGCAATCTGCATCTGATTGAAATCAAATACTCACATGTGGAGAAATTGACCTTGGTAGCAGTTCAAGTTGTCCAACGATTTCGTCATTACATACTGTTACGCAAAACAACAATGATTTCTAATTGTAACCCTATGATGTATATTTTGACCAAACAACTGCTAGGGAGAAAATACTCCAAATGGATTGTTATCCTACAGGAGTTTGATTTGGAATTTGAAAAATCCAAATCAAATAAATCATTGGTATTCGCTGAACTTATGTGTGACTTCCCAAGTACTGACACAGAAACTGTGGAAGAACATCCGATCACGAATGAATCTTTGTTTCTTATTAGTACCATCAATCCTTGGTATGGAGATATCATCATTTATCTCCTAACTCAAACTTTTCGGCCCAAAATCTCACGGTCACAATGACGAAAAATCTGTTTCCAATATTAGTAATATCATATTTTTGGTGACACACTATACCATCGTGGTGCAGACTCTATTTTTCGACGTTGTCTCACTCTTGACGAAGCTGAAATTTTTTTAAATGACTGTCACTCTGGATCATGTGGCGATCAAATGTATAGGTATGCCACAACCCAAAAGATATTGCGTGCTAGCTATTTTTCGTTGTCCTTATTTAAATATTGTATTTCTTCTATCCAAAAATGCCACAACTGTCAAATATTTGATCGAAATATGCGTGCACCAACCGCTCCTCTTCACCCTATAACTGTTGTCGGTCCTTTTGCAAAATGGGGCATTGACTTCATTACATGTAACCCTCACTCAGCAGGGGGGCATGGGTATATTATTCTCGCAGTAGATTATTTTACCAAATGGGCCGAGGCGATGCCTACATTTGTGACAGATAGAAAAACTGCAGCTAATTTCATGTTCAATCATGTGATTGCTCGTTTCGATGTACCCCAAGCGATAATTACTGACCATGGGAGTCATTTTCGAAACATCATGATGACCGAACTGACTGATAAACTTGGCTTGCGCCATGACAATTCTACACCATATTACCTGCAGGCTAATGGTCTAGTTGAAGCTATCAATAAATTTTTAGTCACCATGATCAAACGAATCATCGGAATTTATAAATCAAATTAGCACACCATGCTTTTTTCAACACTTTGGGCATATCGAACCTCAACAAAAACATCGACAGGTTTTACCCCTTTCCAACTGGTTTACGATTTATAAGCGGTATTACCAATTGAATGCGAGATACCGTCACTCCAACTAGCCATAGAGTTACTAACAACCACTTCTGAAGAGGAGAAATTCTTTTTGTACTTAGCTCAATTATATGAGAATCGGTGCACCGCTGCATTATCTACCGAAGCTCATGAGAAACGAATGAAAGCTCAGTATGATAGAAGTGTTACACCTCGTATTTTTTCAGAAGGAGACTTAGCCTTGGTTTATGATCAAGCTAACGATAAGCTAGGGGTTGGGAAATTTGAACCCATGTGGCATGGTCCTTATATTTTCAAGAGACAACTTGCAAAAGGGGCCTATGAACTGATTTACTTTGATTGGGTCTCTTTAGGAAAACCCAAAAATGGGCTTTATCTGAAGAGATATTATGCTTGATTCTTGTGTGGATATCTTCCTTGTATATTAGTTATTTTCATAAGCTAGTGTGTTGTATATTAGAAGAGCTTGCCTAGTTTAAGTGTGCTTTTACTACTATCCCTGCTTATCTGGATCACTCTTGATTTTGCAGATGTCAATGTCCCTTCAAACATACATTGGTTTTGCTGATGGTGCTTGTCGTGGTACATGGAACATTTCTTCTACAGCTTGGGTTCACCCATTGATGAGTTGGTATCTATGCATGGGGTAAGCCTCGGTCAAACGACGAACAATATTGCAGAGTATAGCACAATTATTGAGTTATTGTCTGAGTCCATTTCATTTGGAATTCGAAGTTTGATCGTTAGGTTAGATTCTGAACTTGTTGTATTACAATTGAATAGAGTATATGCAATTAAAATCCCAATGTTGTTAAGATTATTTTTGAAAGTTCATCTCTTGGAACAAGAATTTGATTATATTGAGTATCAACACATTCCGAGAAATTTAAACACATTAGCCGATGCAGTAGCTTCTAGTTTTATAAACAGACATTTGCGATAATTAAAGCAATATATCAAAATAACATTCGATAACATGTTAAGACAGATAACTGGAAATAGTAGTAATATCATAGCATAAAAGTAGTGTTTTCAAAAATATTACATCGTCCTCGATCATAGGTTCAAAACGCCTTATGATCAGAAAAAAGTTATACAAAAAATGATATAATTCTACAATATCAATCATCCATTATCTGTGGTGATGATCAAGATAAAACACTACAGCCTTTGCCACCTTGCTCAGAAATATCCTGAACGGTCTCGTAACCCCGATAACATATCTCTATAAGCGGAGCAGAATGTCATCTATGGTAGTCTCTGGAATATCTAAATTCAACCGCTCTAGATGGTTTTCCAAGTCGGTAAGGACCTCTACTGTCTGATCCTGTGGTGGTGGTGGTCCTGCAGCTGCCTTCCTATCAAAAGAACGGAGAATGGCTGGTCGACGTGGACCCACATCTGCATTTGAAATTTTTGTCATCAGTTTTGGATGATTCAAAAAACAAAACAAAAATCAGAATTTAGAACATGTAAAAATGATTCTTACCTGAGTCATCCCATTGTTTCCCTGGAGGAAGAGACATCTCTTGATCGCCGTGGAAATATATCCCAGCATAAGGGAAATCTTCTATCGCGAAGATTTGGTTTTCCAACCAATGGAAATAAGCTAGAGTAAAATGAACAACCTCGCCGCCTTCACTATGATGGGCCATCAATGCAACCCATCGGACCATCCGAGGCTCTTTGAATCTACCATGATCAACTGAAATCAGCTGTGGGGCCAGTGAATCATTCTCTCTAGAGAAAATGTAACCACGATTTCTCCATACCCAAATTTTTTCAACTTCGAGTTTTTTTTTCTCTAGTCAATTGGCCTTTGACATTGGCCAACACTGCCTCACACCAATTGAAAATGGCGCCTCTAAAGCAGTCAACATCAGTTTTCGTTTGGGATCTTGTATCATTATGTGGAGTTGCACTCCCACACAATGGGGTTACCGTAAACACAACCACTTTGAGCTCAGGACGAATAATGGTTTTTATGTCAATGTGTTTATCCTTGGGGTTCGCTTCTTCATTGCAAAATTATTCCTGAAGGCTAGTGACAGACTGGCCACCTGCCCTAGCCCCAAAAAAAGAGAGTGGCTCGCCCCTCTTTGATAAACAGAGAAAGTATATATCTTCCTGCTCAATTTCAAGCCGGTGACCTCCAATGATAAAGCATTGTTCCTGGACATCCCATTTGTTTACTAGCTAGGTAAGTAAATCTACTTGAGCCCTCATACCCTGAATGGCCAAAATTTTTACAAACCACATTCTCTTAATACATGTAATGTGGGCAGATGTAACATGGCAGCCTCATCAACCTCTTCATGCTCACGTTCTCTCCACTCAAGCATTGTAGATATCTTGCAATGGACAAATTGAAAGATCATAAACAAGTTGAGTGAGAAAATTTGGTTTAATTTAGGAGATTTATTCATTTTATTTTTTCTTATGGCGCCTCCGCAATTTTTGCATTAAAACAGTGCGTGGATCCACACGTATCTCATGCATAAGGTGCGGGACCACGACAATTTTCCCTTTGTAAAATTGTCGAGGTCCGCAGGTGTCGTGTTTTACCTGCAGACCCCTGTGAGCGATTTTTTGAACATATTTTCCTCCTTAAAAATCAATTTAAGCCCTAAATTAAGAAATTATATGGACAAAATTGAAGGTAAGTATGATGTGGATTACCTGGAACTAACGGTTTTCGATTCTGACGGGAAAATCTTCCGTAATCTACTCCGGAACATTTTTTACCAAAATCTCTCAATTTTCACTCTAAAATCAAATGGTAAAAATGATTTACAAAAACTCCTTTTCATAAGATTTTTTGAATAAATAAAATATAATTTTGTTTATTTTTCACTTTGAAAAGTCGTTTTCCAAATTATTTTTATTGATCATAAACAAGTATGATTACTTTTTTAATTTTTGTGCAGAATATAGGATTTTTCGGGTAAAATGGTCCTTTTGACAAAGGAGTATACTTTTTATCACTTTTTCAAACTCGGTAAAATTTATGAAAAAGTGAAATATATGAGTACATTTTTATCACTTTTTCGAACTTGTTAAAACTTACAGAAAATGCGAAACTACTGAGTATAATTTTATCACTTTTTCGGACTCTCGAAAATTACAAAAAAGCGAAACCTTGGAGGTCTCTTTTAAGCCCTTTTTAGATTCTCTAAAGATGAAAAGATTGCCAAGTAATTGACTATTTGAACTCGTTAAAGGAAATGAACAATAGTCCTTTCAGTATAATTTTACCCCTTTTTCCGGACTGAAATGGAGTATCTACGAAAAAGGTATACGTTGACTAATCATGTTCAATAGAGTTCTCTCCTGTATTATTTTATCCTTTTTCAGGCTTGAGAGACTAAATTTATGAAAAAGTACATCGACGAAGTTTCCTTATGTTTTTCTTTTGAATCCCTAAACTTGAAAAACACCGAGTTTCTCCTATACTGGACTCGTTAAAATTTAACAGTAAAGGACTTGTCGATTACAAACAGGAACAAACCACTCCTTCTTAGGGTTTGATTTTAAACTAAGTTGGAATCATCCGAAGGATGAGCTTATATAACAAGAAAATGTTATCCTCCTCAAGCTTGTCAAAAATAAAGAGGTACTTGTCAGAAATGGTGGGGGGAAAAGAGAGAAAATGATTCTATTTGTCACACTTTTTTTTAAAAGAAGTTTACCACTCTTGAACACGACATTTTTTGTCACACTTCCACCTAGATTGGGAAAATCCTTTGCCTATCAGTTAATCAAACCATATTGAGAGTCTTTAGTCAGTTTCTAGGTATTAAATTTAGGTCAACCGTTACCAAACCATCTGCTGTGTCGTTATGTGTTCAAGAGGACAGTTCAAAGAAACAATTCATTGCAAACATATGTCTCCATTCGGGTTGACCATCCCTGAGTTAGTCCTTGCAAATGTTTTCTACAAAACTTGATCTAATGGTTTCGTGTCGAGGGCTTTCCTACGATGGATCACTTTCTATCAACGACAGCTCATCATCTAGGAAGTTGATCTAGAATCCTTCAGTACCTTGGAATCTGCATGACTTAATGGCAGGTTTCTTGCCTTCGACGACAGGTTGCATCATTGACCTTCGATCGAACGATTCCGTGAAATGTTCGACTTTAGATCATTTATTCACATTTCATGAATTGTACTGAGTACTTTGAGAGCCATTGTCATTATTGGTGGTTTCTCTCACACTTTTTAACATTTCACATCATTGACTGGTAATCAAGTGGTTTCTACCATGTTCGACTTTGACACAATAAATCGCATGGATATAATCGTACTAGTTCGAGTAGCGGAAATCAAGACCCCAGATCTAGTTTCCACCATCCAAGCTGTGAAGATTTTTATTATTCATTATGCATTAGACTACTTATAATGGATGGTTGCATCCGTACTGTTTCTACATTATTGATGTGATAGTAAGATCATTTCTACATCAGAACAAGTTTTAGTTAGTGTTTGATTTGAGTATGGAATGCCTACCTCAGCGATGATATTTATATATATGTTTTGCATTGAATGTTTTTATAGGATTCCGACTGGGGTTTCCACAAGATAATCCTCGAAATGATAAAGCACATCAATCTTCGAATGGTATCAGACTTCGCACTTTAGGGGGCAATCTGTTACACTAAAATTTTCACCATGACGTTTTACTGTCTGTATGGGTTCATCATTACTCATACAATACTCCCTTAGAAGTCTAAAAATATCAAGTTCCTAAAACCAAGCCTTGAAATTGAGAGAAAATCTTATAAAAGTCACAAAAATACTTGTACCGCAATTTCTCTTAGTATTACTTGCGGTGCCGCATCTGTTTCTTCTATAACATGTGGAATCGACCGCACTTTTTCTTCATTTAAGGTGTGGTTCCCAGTAAAAGGTAAAGTGAAGGCAGAATTAAAATTTGGAAGCCCAGCTGGTTGAATCTGGAAGCTTCTGGAAGTAATCATTCAGTGTAAAGTTCACTCCTTTCATGTACATTCATCCCTCCATTAAAGGAGCCTACCCCTTGGTATGTGGAACTTAATCCCTTTGAAAGAGGATTCTATCCCCTCTTATTTGAAGCTGCAACCTCTTCTCTTTTACTATAAATTGAGGCCATAGTTCAGCCTCAAGGGAAGTTAGGCTTTGAGATTTGTTGAGGAGAATTGCTGGAGAAACTCAGACTCTCTTAACTGATTATCATATGGGAATGATTACACACTCATGTGTATGTTAGTCGAGAGAGTGCAAAGGCTTGTCAAAGTAGAGGAAATGCTTGTTCTGGACCCCAGAAGGACCTGTATGACATCAAGGCGAACACGGTTGTAAGGATCCTTATTTCATCAAAGATAATACAAATGGATCCTATTTTCTCAATGAGTTGTTTATTTAAATGGCTTATTTCTTGAATTCCTTGATCATCAAGATATATTTATGGTTTATAAATTAATCTATACTATGCAGGTGCTTCTGATTCTTTCATGTTTTTTATTGCAGATCCCAAAAGGAGACGTATTCAAAGTGATAGGAAAGAAGACTACAATTAGTGTTGGACTACAAGTAAGTCCTAAATCCTTCATTATAGATAATTCTAGATCAAATATAATCTAGAGAAAGTAGTTTACATCTGTCTGTTTGTTGCTAGTTATCATAGGATATGAGGGAGATCTGTCTTTTCCGCAAGAACGATTTATCCGTCCAACAGTCAACCCCTGTATGTGGTGTTGAATCTCAGCAAGAGTCTCATCCATATCAAAATCCTGAAGGACTTCTCTGCCAACAACCCTCTCTGCTGGCTCATCACTCCCTGCTCTGGCTATCCCACTGGTCGAACTCAACCTACATATGCATACATCAAAACTTTAGTTTAGTTTTGGAAAAAAATTAAAATACAAAAACATGTATAAACGTTAGAAAAATAAAATAAAAACATGGTCAAAATATTCTTACCAATTGCACCCCACTAAGTGCCTTTTGGCAAAACTAAATCTGGATCTCCTCGGAAGTCGACGTCTGCATATGCATAGTCATCGATGGTGATAATTTGTCGTCTGAAATAGGCAAAGAATGAAATCGATAACATGATGGTCAATTGACCAACATGTCTAGCCATCAGTTCTACCCATCTCTACATCCTTGGATCTCTAGGGTTAGATATACCCAATGTTATATACTGAGGCTGCATTAGTGGAATCCACTCAAAGGAAAAAAAATTAGGATCAAACCATAGTTGAATTTTTTCTTTCTTCTTCCCTTTGCCTTGCTCAGCTTTTCTTTCATTGGAGAGAGTACAACTTCAGCCCAGTTGAAAATTGTTGGTTCCAAGCACTCTAGTGCATACTGCATGTAATATATGTTTGCTACGTGTAGTGTAGTGGTACTAGCCTTTATGATCGTGAATAAGATGGTTTTCAATGGAAAATCATGAACATCGTAGATGTTTATTTTCCCATCCTTGCTAGGTTATGCCCTTGGATTTCAATACTGAAATATATAATCTCTCACCGTCTCTCCTCCAAGAGCAGACCCTGAGAGAGAAATGGGTAGGCCTCTCCTCGAAAAACCTGTGAGAAAATAGATATCGTCCACTAAAATTGGGACCACTTTATCCCCAATATGAAATTCCTCAATCGTTGGATCCCATGAACGAACAAGGAACTCCAATAGTTCCATCTATTGCCTTGTATCTGAATCCATAAAAAAATGCAATGAAATGAAGCAAAAAGACTACTAAAGGAAATAGGAGGTTGATAGCACCAACATGGATCAAATGGTGAGGAAAAAAATCCACTAAATCGATCGCAAACAATATCTGAAGTTGGTGGGAAAAAACAGGTTCAGAGATCCAAAATGAAAATGGTAACTTTCAAATGGTAAAAATGAACAATAAAACTCTTTTAATTAGTCATTTTATTATTTTGAAATCATATTAATTGTTGTGACTATGGTTTTATTCATTTTTTATCATGAAACAGGTATTTTTAATCCATTTTATGGTGTTCTGAATAGGTTTACAACTGACATAACAGATTAGTCATGCACACTTATCTCAAGAACGATTTGACCACAAAGCATACTTTTATCCTTATTTTTCAAGCTTTGGTAAAAACGAAAAATGGATTTCAAGAACACTTTTATCTCTTTTTCGAGCTCTCGATAACGGTGAAAAAGGAACCCTTGGAGTCTTCTTTTATCTCTTTTCAAACTACGATAATGTGAAAATATTTTCGAGCACTTTTCTTTTCGAGCTCGTAAAAGTAAATGAAATGAAATCTACTCAGTATAAATTTAACCCTTTTCCAGACTGAGATAGATTATTTATGAAAAAGGAAAGCCTTAGTCAAATATGGCTTGTAGGTTATCTCAAATATCATTTTACACTTTTTCGGATCTTAGCAACAAATTTATGAAAAAGGACCGGGCTGTCACTGTCATTAGGCTCGTTAAAACATAAAATAGAAACAACATTGTCGATCATGGCAAGAATCGAGTTTCATTTATTGCTAGAATCATTAAATTATTAAATAGAAATGCATATTCTCCCGAAGGATTTAATTATAGATCAAGCATATGTTATCCTCCTCAAGCTTGTTAAAAAATAAAGAGGAACTAGTCGACAAATGACCAGGGAAAAATTGGGAAAGTGAACAAAACTTTTACGGTAGTAGGTCACTCTTGAACATGACACTTCACTCCATCATTGTGACTTTTTGGGTTGGGTAATATTTTTGACGGTTCATTCATACCTATGGTTCATCATACCTTCACTTCAGTTTTGGGTCAATGTTGCCAACTCATCTCAGTGTCGCCGATATGCTCAAGAGAATCCATCTAGTGAATACTCATCCTTCTACAATACTAATAAACCTTCTTTTTCATGATAGTCATCCCTGAACATTGCTATATCAAGTCACATTTTGTCTCTAAATTCATTAACTCTTGTTTCACGATAAAGTGACTTCCTGTCGACATCAAATCATCATCCAGGAAGTTTACTTAGAAACATCATCTTCCAGTACCATGAGGCTTGTTAGAAAATCGACAAGATCCTCACTTCCGGACCTTTGACCAAAATATTTTGTTTGCCGTTTGACATCAAATCATCTATTCATGCCTTTCAAAATGTACTGTAGTACCTTGAGATCCATTAACATCAACGGTGGTTCTCTCGTTTTTGTTAATAGCTCACATCATTGGCTAGTAATTAAATGATGTCTTACCATGTTTGACTACAAATCATATATTCGCATGGCTATACTTGTACCTGAATGATCAAGTGAATGAGATAAGAAGACCCCAGATCTAGTTTCATCCATCTCGGTTGTGATTTCAAGATTTTTGTACACATAATTTGTATGGTGACCTTACATACAAATCGTCATCCAAAAATGGGAATATATCTGTAGGCACGTCTGTATTGGGAAAAATTCCAGTGTAGATGACTTTTTGAACTATGTACATGTTATTAGATAGTTTATGTGTTGAGTATGGGAATGCCTCCCTCAGCAATTCAGGATCAAGATGAAAATATAATGATGTAATGTATTGTAATATTGATGCAGGTCACCACTTCACTTCAATTCCATCTCAAAACATCATAAATCATCTCATTCAAATATATTATTATTATTATTATTTTGACTTCATGCTTTAGGGGGCAACTGTTATAGGTCAATTTGGGAATCATTTCACATGACCTAGTCAAACTGGACATCATCCCCAAGACCGATGAAATAGGGTCAATCATCCCCTTACATTTGAGTTGCTATATGCCCTAAGATAAGAAAAATTCCTTCATGGCTTCTATTGTGATATATCCAAGGTTTGAAGTATATTTTTTATCACTTATGAACTCACCAATGCTGCCTCTAAAGGGACTAACTTTGTTTCATATGCAACATCCTCCATTCAAGGGTGCACTCCAATATTCCCGACATTCAAGAGTGTGTTGGTCACCTAGGAGCGAAATTCTCATTGTTCAGGGAATATCCACATGGCTAGTTCCTTCTAGAATATTCCATATGTGTCAAACTTCGAATCCAAGTGTCCATCTAACACCTCTAAACTTTGAAACATGTATTTCCTATTCTTAGAAAGTCATTCATTGAGAAACTACCATCAATTTCCCTATAAATTGAGCACAGATTCTAGTGCTAGGGAAGGAAGAATTTTGGTAAAGTAATGTTGTTGGATTATCATTTGAGAGAGTGAAAGTACTGATATGCTACTGGTGTGATGTTGGATGTGATGAGGCTGGGATGAAGCTGGAGTTGGTGGCATCAAATCAATCATTGTTTGTAATCTCCCTTTCTACTCCTTAATAAAAATTGTTGTTCATTTTCCCATATATGTATATCTTTATGTTTCTATTCCTCATGCAATGGATTCTTGAATAATATATATGTTTCACATCTAATATATTTGATTGATTAAGATAAGTAGGCATCTGTATATTTCAATATGTTTTTTGTTCTCTGTTTATGCTTGCAGAAATCAATCTAGCGATCTGAGTTAGATTGAAGGTGACAAAAAAAGTGACAGAAGGAGAAGGAGAAGCACTTGGATTGCAAGTAGGTTCTTATATCATTCTACATGTCTTCTTATTTTAGTTAAAGTGTTAGCAAAGTATTTCATCTATTGTTCTAAGTTCCTATCACCACACTTAGGGAATTTGATTTATTTTTATATCATAATTCTGCATAACAATGATAGAAGACTACTCCATACACACCTCAACAAAATGGTGATGCAGAAACAATGAATGGGGCAATAATGGAAAAGGAAAGAATTAAGCTTAGTTGTGGTGGATTAGGGGAGGAATTCTAGGGAGAGGCAGTGGATACTGCAAGTTACCTATTTATTATATCACCTTCATCAACTTTGGAGGATAAGACTCCAAATGAGGTATGGAAAGGTAATAAACCATCTCTTTCACAACTGAGGGTATTTGGTTGTGATTCATATGTAAATGTTCCAAAGGGGAAAATAATCGCGTTGGATAGTAAATATAAAAGGTGCATATTTATTGGGTATAAGGATGGTTTAAAAGTTTATAGGATTTGGAATCGAGAAACAAGGAAGGTTGTGTAAAACTAAGATGTGGTGTTTAGAGATATGAAATATGTTATTAACCATGAAGTCCTACCAAAGGAACCTGAGAAGATAGATTTTGAACGAAAGGAAGAACAATCATACTCTACATAAGGACAAGAATCAGAAGAGGCAGAGCCACAGACTCCGGTTTTGAGAATACCATTTCGAGAGAGAAGGAAACTAGAGAGGTATAGTACATCTACTTTCTTTTCAAATTTTTCTTTATCTATTACTAATTATGATCCTAGAACTGTTAGGGAGGAAATGCATTCAGAGGATAGAAAATTATGGAAATAGGCCATGGTTGATGAAATGGAATATTTGGACAAAAACAAGGCTTGGGATCTGGTGGAGTTGTTGGTTGGAAGGAAACCCATTGGGAGCAAATGGGTGTTTAAGAATAATATGAATGCATAATAAAAGGCGGAGAAATACAAAGCTTCGTTGGTACAAAAAGGATATTATTATGTGTCAATAACTGATGTTGGTGATATATTTTTAGTTGTTGCCAAGTTAACTTCTATTAGATTTCTTTTATATGTTGCTACTGCTTTTTATTTTTAGGTAGAACAGATGGATGATAAGATAACATTTCTTCATGGGGATCTGGAAGAAGAGATCTACATGAAGCAACCTGAAGGTTTTGTGGTGAAGCGTAAGAAAGAACTAGTATACAGGTTTAAAAAGTACATGTATGGGTTAAAGCAATCACCAAGGATGTGGTATCAGAAATTTGATACATATATACGGGGACTTGGGTTCACTAGAATAAAAGAAGATCATTGTGTTTATTTTAAATTAATTGGCGGCCATATTATTTATTTGGTCTTGTTTGTGGATGATATGTTATTTATTGGAAATGACAAAAAAATTATCTAGGATTTGAAGACCCAATTTTCCTCCAAATGTGATACGAAGGATCCTGGTGCTGAAAACTATATTTTGGGCATGGAAATTAAATGAGATTGGGAAAAAAATAATCTTTGGTTAAACTAGAGGAAGTATGTTGAGAAAATATTGCAGAGGTTTAATATTTAGGATAGTAAAATGGTGAAGGATACTATCTATGTAAGTGTAAATTTATCTGTTGAATAGTGTCCCAAGACACAAGAAGAGGAAGATGACATGTCGTGTGTTCCCTATGTGAGTGCAGTTGGTAGCGTAATTTATATAATGGTATATACTAAAAAATAAATTTAGTGTCAGTTTTTTCAGCCTGTCACCAGTGATCAAATATTCTATTACAAGGTTTTATTAGGGTTTTAATTCAATTTTTTTTCATTTTAGAGAGTCTTCAAATAAAAATTTGGTCATTGGTTAGTGTGTCTAGGGTTATTTCCACTCTCTCAAGAATTTCACATGCTGGTCACTCCCATCAATATGTTGAGTGTACCATCATTCAGAGATTATCATCATCACTTCAGTCACCACCATCATGATTTCATTTTAGTTCAATGTGACCATTAGGTCATTAGAGTTTCAAGATCACCAAAACTGCCCCAAAATCGCCTCTTTTCCTAAGAGCAAACCCTAATTTTTCCTCCTAGTAAGATGGGATTTCACCATGGAAGCAGAGACCACATACACTAACAAGTAGAAATACAATAATGGAGGACATGCCTCAAGAGTTGAGCCATATAACATCAAAGAGATCAATGCCTCACAAACTCATCAATAGGTCATTTGTTGCATATATGAACATTTATACTTCAAAGTATGTTTTTGACCAAATGGAGATAAATTTGACAAAAATTAAAGAGGGTTTTGTCAATACTAGAAAAAGGAACAAAAACCTCCTTTAGTTTACAAAAAAGTGTTACGATTTGGGAGAAATTCCCAAAATATAGTTTCTATAGGGGAGTTGCTATACTTCTAGAGTACTCTTTGGATAATTGATGTTTGAGGGGCTATAATTGATAATTTTCAGTGCTTGATGGGTCCATTTTGTAGCAGACAGAGAGATATTTCCAATGATCTATCATGAGATAAATTTTGAGTTCAAGAAGGCCTCCAAAAGTGGTATGGAATCTGGTGTTGGGCTTTTCTTTCACATGCTACACTTTTCCTTCACACGTTGCGCTTTTCCTTCTGGTGCTGCATTTTTTGCAGAGGAGCTACATTTTGTCTAGAAAATATTTAAAATGGTTGCAAAATGTCTCTAAGCTCAATTACAAGCTTTCTTAAGGATAAAACAAGTAATTTGAGCCACTTCACACCCTCTTTCACTGATCGTTTTCATTCCTATGATGAAAAATTTGTCAATTTCTTCCTATGCTACGCTTTTCTTGAAGACTATGTTTTTTTTAATTTGCAAGCCCTAGACTCCATCTCCTACCATACCCTAAACTCCTACACATCCAAATACATCCCTAAAACACTAATCCCCTCTCAAACTTTCATTCCCTGAAATCTATCCCCAAACCCTATTCCTACTCACTACATTTTTGGGTTTTTGGGCAGCCAATAGTATAGGCCTGTGTAAAAATTCCCTAGTCATATTCCATCATCCTTTTAAGCTCCCTTCACTTCCATAAGGTCCCTAACATCCCTCCTCACCTTCTAAACTTCTCCTACGTTCATCCCTACCTCCTAACCCCATTATCCCATTCCTTTTTCCCTTCCCCTGTTTTTCCCCTCGAGTTTGCTATCATAGTCCACTATGAAGGAGTAAATATAAAAAGAGGTTTTATTTATTTACCATACCTCTTGTTTATTTATATTTTATTTATTTACCTTAACTCTATTATTTAACATGGTATTTGGCCCATAGGCTCGAATGCATTTATGTACTTGTTGATTACTCTATTGAGTATTTGTACTTTCTCACCATGTTTGCACAGTCCATTGCTCCTCAAAAGAGCAAGAGTATTTTTTGGTTTCATGGTCACTTTAGGGAAAATGTTTATGATGATGGTAGCCAATCTATACATGAAATTGGGCAGGTGTATTGTTATTTTATATATGTACAACTGATATACATTGATGCTTACTTCCCCATGTTGGGAGAACAAACATATACATCTTGTAACTTGTTGCAGGACCACTTTCCATATGACATTCTCAAGCAGCAATTGGGAGAACTACACTGTATCCACCAGAGAGACCATATGTATCATATGTATCTTGAATGGAATGGTTTGGGTTGGCATGACTCATGATTTTTGAGGAAGAGTCCTTGGAGGCTCAATCTTCTTCTGGCCATTGGAGGGCCATCATGTTTCAACCCAAGATCAGCATGCCTTCTACACTTATCATAATTGGAGAGGAGGCTAGTGTGGGATAGGCCCTCTTGCCTATCATGTTCACTTATTCAACCCACCTACATTTGAGGAGCACAAGGTGGAAGAGACTTTTCATGAGTTACCATGTTGGAGGGTGACTCACTTCATTTGGATGATTGCATGGGTGAGGGAGGCACTCATTCACCATGTTGATCATCACTCCTACTTTTTCGAGGCCATGAGACAGCTAGCATTTTTCCATTCACACTTTCCACCTTTGATTGATGCAGACACTTTGGTTTTGCACACTTGGGAGAAAGCATTGGATGACATTTTATTTGCAAATTCTCTTGATGTAGTGATGGAGGCTATTGATGGGAGGCCACATGAGGAGGAGGGGAGATATTTTTCTTTCCTTATGCATTTTCTTGAGGACAAGCAAATATTTTGGAGGGGAGGACTGTAATGTTCCCAAAATTTTAGCTTCCAAGATAAATGGAACATTAGAGTTAGTAGCAGCTATATCCGATAAATAAATGGGTAGAAAAGCCCATAAGTCTCCTAAGGAGGATAAAAACACTCCAAGTGTGAAAGGAGAAACTCCTTCTAGCTCAATAAGACACCTCCATGTGTGAACAAAGATAAAATGAAGCTGCTTTGACCAAGTCAATAGCGCAGTTTTAGTGGAGGAGGAATCCTAGGATGAATAACACAAATTTGGAGGGAAATGTAACCTGGGTTAGAAGTAACATAATTGAGTGGGGCCAAGGGCAAGAAAAATCAAATCTTATATAAGGAAGAGGATGGCAGCATTATTGATGATTTTGTATATTATTATTCTTGGCTTCCAAGAATTTTTGTTGCTTTCCTGCTTAGTAAAGCTGCAGCGCTGTTTAGCACTGGGTGTTCCCGGGCGGGAATCCCACCTCTTTCCTTTGAGAAGCTCATTGAGAGAGTTTGTATTCATCATTCCACATCAGGTTTTTAGGCCAAGCTTTAGCCATCTACATCAGCACAACTTTGCCAGAGATTGTGCAGTGTTGCTGGGTGCAGTAGTGGAAGGGATTGGAATCCCTCCTTCTGAGCTAGTTTATCATTGGAGGAATCTTTCCTTCACTTGAGAGATCTGTTTGGAGAGCTCCAGGACATATGTTAGATCTTTGGTATCATACCACACATTTCTCATCCCCTCCTAGCGTTGTTTCTTCTAGGGAGTGCATTATTTTGGAGGCAATGATCATTGCATGGTTTGGTGGCTCCATTGCAGTGTTTCCTTGTGATTGAGAGGTTCATCCTTTCATGTGAGGAAGCCCTTGAGAGTTATACATTAGATCAGATACCTTTCCAGCCTTCTATTCTCTTGTGCTTCAGTGTTTCAGTGGTTATTCAGTAAATTACTGAATCTCCCATTTTGTATGCAGAGTATTTGACAAGAAATCCTTGCCGGGTTCTCTTGTATTTTGTATGAGGAGACTAGATCTCTGTACTTCAGAATTATTCATTAATATAAGAGTAGATCTATTTTTCTCCCATATTTTTATGTTAAAACCCTCTTTAGACTTCGCAGTCCATTGATGCAGCAACTCCGGTAAAATGTAGTTTTGGGGTTTCTAGTCATTTTCATCTACAATAGTGTGGGAGGTCTGTTTAACCCACCTAGTTCCATTTATTTCTGATATCCTCTTTTATTTACATGATACATAGACTAATCCATGGGATACAATTGATGATTTCACTGTTTTATTGCATATGTTGCTGGAAATGAATTTTTCATGCATGATTCATGAGCAATCCTAAAAAAGGAATATTACACCAAGTGAAGAGAATCATGCCTTTGCAGCCTCATATAGGAAGAAAGGAAGATTCAGAAAATTTGGCCCTCAAAATAAAAGAAATAATATGGACAATGTACAATGCTTTAAATGTAATGAACTTGGGCCTTATAAAAGAGATTGTCCTAAATCTGAAAAGGACAAGAGGAAAAAGGAAGAAACCCATGTCACTAATGAAAGAGAAGAACCTGATGCTAAAAGATCCAAGAAGGAGGAAGAGAGAGATCGCTACTATGATGGAGATCATATTTCTATTTAAGTGAGCTCTGATTGATTGTATAATACGAAGAAATGTACATTAAGAAGCATCTCAATAGAATCATGAAAGAATATCTCAGTGAAATAGCTTCTGGTAAATATCTCTATTAAATTAAAGCAGTCATTAGATGGAGGGTCATCATGGTGACAGAATTTTGGGATGTGATGACATATTGATGAGGCAAGCCAAAGGAATGAAGCTCTTTATTCTAGAGAAACTACTACAGGATGACTCAGGGAAATAGGTATGACGTATGCATACATATATGTTGATATTGGATGTTGTGAAGTCATGTCATATGGTTGCAGGTAATATATCTCCATATTTAGAATTATTATCTATGAAAAAGGATCTCTCAGTGCACTAACAGATGAAATCAACATAATATGACCTCATATAATATGAGGTGGTTGTAGATAAACAAGAAATTGGAAAATTTGTAATATCCTAGGAATGAAGAATGTGCAGAGAGGAAGACATCATGAAATGCAACCATGTCAAGAGGCAGTTATCATACATAGGCCAAGAAGATGTGACTAGGAGATCTCCTAGGAAGACATATGTAGACTCTAATGGAAGTCTGGCAAAGAAGAACATCCTTGTAAAAAACATATCATTAGGAGATGTGTCAATCTATACGTAGGATGTCGATGCCTACTGGAAGATGTCATGGTGAAAGATCATCACTAAGGTAAATTTTGTGCTAAAATTTCATGTTTATATGGATGAATTTTTGTAGGGCTTATAATCATGAGAAAGGATGTATGACCCTTGGAGATGATTCAAAGGAAAGCAGCATGGCATAACAATGGGAAAAAAAAGGAAGTCCGATGAACCAATTTCTAATAGCTAACATGACTCAGGATGGAAGTGATGGATCATCTGTGCCCTATGAAGCTTAAAGTTGAAGGTTCCTCAATATCAAAATCCATGACATCAAGGATAGGAATTCTTCATGAGCAGCTGGGTGTCATCCCATTGTTGTTGGAGGTCCCTAGTTAAGAGGGAGCCTGATGATAAGTTTCTTACTTGGAAGAAACTTGGTAATTCATAAGAATGAGCCTAGGTACATTCCTTGTATAGGAATGAGTACATTCCCTTGTGGAATAGGTCCTCCCTGGTTGAGAGGGAGAGTTAGACACATCGTTCAGGTCTTCACTTGGGAAGACATAATGGATGATTGGATAATCATATGGCATTCAATACTCTTTGAGAATGTATTAGGGAATTCAAGATAAGAGTAGTCGGGGTCCAATATTATTTGATGGCTAGCTACCTAAGAGAATAGTAGTCCTAGAAGGTCATAATTTGGGAACACCCAGGTGGAGTATGTACCATGGAGAGACAGTGACGATGGTGTCTATAAGTCATGTGTCTCATCAACATTGTAGCCCATTTTCTCGTTGAGAGATGGGGTTGTTAGTCAAGGCCTTGCACTAGGACAATGCTGGTTGATATGATGCTATACAAATGCGATTACCAATCCGTTTCTTCTCATGAGATTCTTCAGCTTGAAATTAACCACGTACTTGTATGAATACCTCGCTAGTTAAGAGGGAGTGTTGAAAAGTGTAAGTAGGCTGGTCTTCATGTTGAGTATGTAATTATGAATGTATGTAAAGAATATTTAAAAGATAATAAAATGTATTTTTGGTGTACTTGCTTCATGGGTTTCATTTGCAAGATTTTTGTTATGTAGATAGACTTCTTCTTGTTGTCTACCAGGTTTGAGTCTTCTAGGCATACAAGTATAATTAAGTGTCATGTATATGAAGGGTCAAGTCTAGAAATTATGCTCAAAGACCTTGTCATGATATCATGAAGAAATGGCTTCTAAATGAGGATCAAAGATACACTCTCAATGCTGGAATAAAATTCCTCAATGTCGGCCTATGAACAGAAGTTAAATTTGGCCTACATGATGGTGAATGGTCAACCTAAAATAGAAGGACATACCACTATATATACCCAGACCTGTGGTTCATTTGAGACACAAAAATTGTGAATTTCCCTATGAAATTGCGGATAATTTTGGGTTAGGTTGCAGACTATTTTGGAAGTAAATAATCGGACAAAACCTGAAGTTACATTGCGGAATTCTCTGAAGTTTTTAAGTGCGGATAACACATAATTGTAACCTAATCCAACAAGGAATAAGTGTGGATAAACACTGAACATACAACGGCCTCATCTCTGAACTGTAATGCGTAAAAGGGATAGCACATAGTGTGGATAAGTGACTACACAAATTGCAGATCTAAAACTGAAGATTGCAGAAAGGTGCATGAAGTAGAAAATTGCGGAGAGGTGAAGGAAGAGGATTACAAAGAAGAACAAGGTACATGCTACGGATAATAAGGAAATTTGCAGGAAGGGGGCAGTGATATCACTGTGTTGAAATATGAATCTAAGGACAACTTGAAGTATAGAAATATACAAACCATAAGGCAAAGAAACTGGTAGATACATTATTGTTAAGGGCAGATTATTTGAAGACACAATTTGCAGAGGTTGAGACAGTGATCATAAGGAGAAGAGGCAGTAATTGTGAAGAAGGTAAATCTATGATTTACCTTCCTACTATTCAATAAATTCATCTATAAGCATCTGTGAAGTGAAGATGAAGGTCTTGGAAGCACATCTAGGTTAAGGGTCTAATTTTGGGTCATGGTACTTATCATTTGAAGATCTATAAGAAGAATTCTTTGCGAGTTTTCCTCTCGAAGAGGGAGAGGTTTTTCCCTAGCTCTAGGAGCCTAAATTTCATGTCTTGTGCTCTTTGATAATTGACTTGATGAAATATTAAATAAACTAAAAGAAGAGAAGACATAAGTATTATAATTAAGGTCACAAGTAATTATCAAGAAGAGAATTTGTATTGACCTACAACCCTCTAAATTCTCAACAACTAGATCTGTGCTAATGTTGTGGCTCTCTCTATCTTTGCTACTATGTACTCTCTGTATCAGGAAATCTTCCAATAGGTATTATTTCCCCTCACTATAATCAAGAATCAATTAGATCGTGTTTTCATCTGAGCACTTGCTTCGTCAAAAAAATGCAATCTCTAGATTCTCTGTCTCTCCACGAATGTGTTTTCCAAATGACCCTTCAAGTCCTTATTATAATATTCTCATTGAGGATTAAACAATCCATATTAGATCTCTAATCAACGACTAAGATTAAATTTTAACACTATGTTGGCTCCAGGGGTCCAAATCTAGGTTCAGAGTATTCTGCGCAACCAGCAAAACCCTCCAATTACTGGCTCTTTCTGTAATGATATACTTGCGCAGACTAAAGTCTCACCCGAAGTAGTATGGGGGGGTGCTAGAACCATGTTTCCACACTCTGAGGGAGAATTTGATGTGTTTTTTACCCTTACTTAATGCTTATTATCTGTGCAAAACTTCCCAAGAAACCAATTCTAAGCGTAGATAAAACCCTTAAAAAATATGAGTAACATATTATATTTCAATTAGATCTAACCCTTTGGAGAAACTAGATCTACTTGTAGATAAACCCTGAAAGAGTAAAGCAGTTTCATGCAGCTAGATAATAATAAACAGATTTAACCCTTTTTCATTCACATATCATTACAGGATTAACCCTTGCTTCAATTTAGACTTGCGCAGAACAGGCCACTATATTCAATTTTGATCTAACAGTTAAAGCGGAATAATACTTTCACATAGATGCAATCCAATTGAATTTATCATTTACTAAAATAAATACACATTCAATAACACAGATCCAGATATAGAATTCCAATAATCAACAGATTTCTAACTGCAGAAATCATACAAAAGTTTGAGTTCGCCAAAATTTCCTTCTTTATTAACAGATCTTCAATTCAGCATAATATTTCCGCCTACACACATAGTAGCAAGGTCCATTCACACATCTCATGACTAGGTTTCGACGCGCACAATCAGAAGCAGCCTTTCTACCCAAACCGACCCCAAAAATTAGATCAAAACATTCATAATAATAAACATCTATCGATATACTAATATGATATGTCTATCCTTCTTGACTCTTACATATTTATATTTTTCCAAACACACTCATAAGATGGTCTCAAACCATGGTTTGAGACTCATGGTTTTCCCTTTTACCTGTTACAATAATTAAGGGACTTTGCTTGCCCCAAAGCCCCTTGACATCTACATGCAACGCATACAAAAATAAAAATTAACCAAACATAATCAAAATTTCCTTAACCTAGGGGACCCTACTCCAACAGACTTTACGTTTATTCTAGATCATTGTCACTCGTATTCTATTAATAGACTTTAATTATTTTATTTTCCTAATTTTTGACTTAGGGTCCCTTTAAAAATAATTAATTATTTCTATAGAATACAATCCGAATGGAATTTTACCAAAATATTTTTGGGTTATTTAGAATACATGTGTCTGAGCATCTCCACAAAATTTGAGACTTAGATCACATCAGATGCTACCCCAAATCAACACTCCCTATTAGTGATGAATGTGCTCTAACAACATGCCCTGTTGCATACTGTTATGACTATGAAGCATCCTCCTCTGCACTGGTGATGTCTCACTCTGCTGCTCATCAACTCTGCGCAAATGATGCATTTGTACTATTTTTGACACTACCACTTTCAACACTTCATATGTACTACAACTCCCTCTGAATTTTTCATCTGTGCTACTACTGACACTTCCAATTGCTACTGCACTGCAACTGAAAAAGATCAAAAATTGGAAAAGTATATTGAATCTCGGTGATGAAGATCTGACTTTTGCTAGCCTCTGTGATGCCTCTCTGAATTTGTTGCGTTGTTGTTTCTCTACACTTTGTCCCTTTGCGCTACTGCAAGGTCGCTCTGCGTTGTTCAGACTTTGGCGTTGCTAACCACTACGATGTCACTTCAACATTACTTTGCACCAAATGGCATTATTCCATGCTACTACTTCGGTTTTGGGCTCTCGTAGCAAGGTGATGATCTGATAGGTGGAATCCTGAAGGAGAATGCCCATCTTGAAGATATCTGGGTCTACAACTCCAAATCATCCCACCTCCCTCATGGAGGAATATGAGAAATCATAGAAAAATATTCCTCCTCTATCTTTACTGCTTCGGCCTAAGGATCATGCCTCTCATTCTTATCCTTATTTCTAAGAGTACACTATGTGGCGTAATGTCCCATCTCGCCACATCGGAAGAATTTTATTTTTGACATATCCTTCTTCCTCCAGCGTTGCTCTGGCTGACCCTTTCCTGTAAGGGTCGCATTCTCTTGCTCCTCCTTCCTGATCTTCGAACTGATACCACTTTCGCTCTCAAGTTAACACTTGAGTAAGTCTCTATGAATCTCTTATTTCTGCCCACATTTACTCCCAGTTTGGCAAGTTATCCTTGCCTAGGATGCTCTGGAAAAAAACTTGATAATCCTCAGACACTGAGTTGAGGGCCAATCTGACCATATTTGTGGTCTTAGGAGTTGCTCCTAGGGTTTCCAATTGATATTGATTTTCCTAAAGTCTAGACCAGAATGGATCAATACACTTTACCTTTTGCATCATGTTAGTCCACATTTTCTCCTCCGAAAACATCTTTTGCTGCTCATAATACACCTCATGCATAATTTCCAATGCTTCCCACATCTACTTAGTTGTTCCTTTGGCTGATATGTGCGAAACAATGTGATCTCTCACTCCATCAAGGATCAGCCACTTGGCTTAGCCATATTCTTCTTGAAGGCCAGTAATGGCGCTGCATCCACTAGTTCAACTTGATCATTGTCGACAAAGTGCTTGAGGTCATGATCATCTAGAAGGAAGGAGATCCTTGCCTTCCATATTACATATTTGGAGGTACCCTCCAACTGGTCTTTGTAACGCAATCTGCTGGTGGCCATCTCACCCTACTACTGTTGATATGCTGCCTCTCACCCTTTGCACAACTGGCTTTATAGACTCCTAATGGAGCAAGCCACAATATCTGCTTCTACTGCATGGGGAACTTGATTTTCTTGGACCAGAAACTCACGGAGGTTAGAAAATCCCCAAAATTGTGTTTCTGTTACGCTTCCTGGCACTCTACACCAGCAATCATTGATGCACAGTCAACTACGTCCCTCTATTTGTTGATATATTTAGATGTGCAGTGCTACCCTCTCTACCTCGGACAAACAACAATATGGAATAATCTTACCTCTCTTTCAGCTCACTCAAAGAGATATTTTCCTTGTTGATATGGCCCTCTTGGCTTGGACTGCGCAGTTCGTTGGGAAATTGATCTATTTTTTACGCAACTCTTTGATCCCTAATTGTTGCTTCAATGTGGAATCTACTGGATCTGTTCTTTGTCTCGCCTACACTCATCTTAAGAAAGATATGAAAACATGTGAAAATTTGTATTACACGGAATCCTACTACAACAACTGATGGAAAATATTCTATTTTTTATTTTACTTAACAAATTATTTACTGCATTCTACAAGAAAATATCGAAATCCATTCACTACAGCCTAGATAATTAAACTATGGAACAAATAAAAGTATGAAAAAAATATGAACACACATAGATCACACAACCATCTGACACAATTTTTTTTGGACTAATGTCCCTTGAAAAACCCAATGCGGGAAAATTGGTGCAGCAGATCTGAGGGTTTATGTTATTATGAAGTAAATTATGAGTACAAATCTATGATTGACGAGACTGTCAAATCATACATCTAAATTGACAAAAGATATCTCGTGAGACAAACCTGATTTGTTGAACTATTTAATGAAAGAGGAGTCCAAAGTGTTTTCTTCTCGTTCGTCTTTTTGCTTGCACAACCAATAGAATAATGACACTTGGAAATAACACATTGGAGAATAGGAGGACCAATTAAGTATTTATACTTGACACAATTTCATTAGATGGGTATGGTGATTAACATACCCACTCAACGATGGCATAACAACTTGGACACATAGAGGAAGTTTACAAGGCATGGCATGGAAGATATGGCAGCACATGGCATGACACATCAACAACTGAAATCAACATGATGATGTAGTTCCACCAGGGGTTTCCATTTGGAGAGGAAAAATGGCAGCTTTAGATTGATTAAATGCCCAAAAATAAGCGACACATGGAAACCCTTCCAAGTTTCCATGTGGCATGATGACATAATGTTGACATCATCATATGGGAGACCAAGGACGCTAAGGGACCTAGTTTTGAGGTATGATCATATGAAAAAATAGGGGCTAAGCATGGGCGTCATCACTCCTAAGCCCCATATCATAAGAAAAATGTTAAAGCACGATCATTTTGGTCAATTTCAGTTTTGGTAAAATCCCCAAGACTCTAGGTTTAACCTTGGAGTTTGGTCATCTCTCTTGGCTCTAAACCACATGGAAATCTTATATATATAAGTTCTCACACCTTCCACAAGAAAAAATAAAACTAAGTGAGATAAGTTAGGTCTAAGTGACATGAGTAGGATTGTGGTAGTAATTGTGGTTAAAAATTATGAAGTGGCAGGTATTGGAGATATAATATTATGAGATTAGTTATGATTCAATTATTTTTATCCATATATAATGAAAGTGGATTAATTTTTAAAATGATATTAAATAGATTTCTGCAACGAGTTGAAGAAGGATGTGGGTTCCTCCATTGAGGTTAGAACCTTGAGTAGGCTAGAGCCCACTTATCACCAATTTCGAAGCCTCGATCATGGATCCTAGAGAAATTTGGAGCCCAATCATCATCGAGGTTGGATCCTCAATCATGTTGGTACCTAGAAAAATTTGGAGCCCACTCATCATCGAGGTTAGAACCTAGAGCAAGTTCGATCCCACTCATCATTGAGGTTGGAGCCTGATCATCATCAAGGTTGGATCTTTAATTAAGTTAGAGCCTAGAGCAAGTTGGATCCCACTCATCATTGAGGTTAGCACCTCAATCAAGTTGTAGCCTACATTGAGAAATTTCTTGCATCTTTCAAGTTTGGTGCCTCAATAAGGTTTTAGCTTACCACATGTGGTAGATGACATATCTTGGGGGTAGTTTCCTCCAATAGTATGTAGCCTGCAAATCTATGTAATGAATTGAAGATAAAGAAGAAGAAGAATTTGTGGTTTTCTTATGTATGGGTTTCCATGTAAAAAGCTTGTCTCCTTGTGATGTGATGGCTTCTTGATATTTTTATGATTCTTTTGTTTTCTTATGTTATGATGATTACAGTTATGATTCATTGTTACATTATCACTTGATTGTGAAAATTTATGAAATGGAAATTTTCTCTTACACTAATTCACCCCCCCTCTCAGTGTGACCTTTGGTCCAATGGATTTTTTCAATTTCTCATTCTTGGAAAGAGTGGTGAACTTCAAATTCTTACCTCGTTACTCATATCAGAAGGATTTTGGCCCTTTTTCCTTGAATCTGGTCCTATCTCTCTTTTTCTAGTATGTTCAAAACTTAGTTTTGTGTTTAGACTGCTCATAGAAATATTTTTCCTTTCGAATATTGTCTTATAATGTTCTTGGATCATAATACTAAATCCTATCTCGATAATCTTGTAGTAACCCACTAAGGTATATTTGAATCTTCACTTGCTCACCTTTGATGTATGGTGCATACCTCAACAAATCCAAAAATATGTTAGTGTACCCATCAACATTAATCTATCCTAGCTTATGTTCATCAAATTCTTTAAATTTTCTATCATAGTACCTCTAAGACAATTAATTCTCCCAAAACTATTTCTCAAACATTCTCCATTAAATTTTCCTCTCCCTAATTTCCATAAAATTTCTCAAATCCTCCCAGAATAAATCAACATTTCCCTTGAAGTTAAAAAAGGTTACTTTGGTCTTCGTGTTTTAGTATTATTCATGCACTCTAAATTATTTCTTCATTATCAATAGACAAGCTTTTTCCTCTTCAACCTTCTTTATTTCTCCATCGAAGGTAGGGAAATTTGTGTTCTGAAACCTTTTTCCATTGAGCTCTTCTCAGGTTTCCTTTGATGATGGTGACTTCTGGTTATAGTGCTCGATGACTAGTCATGGCTACTTAACTCTCTTTCTAGAGTTCTAAGTGGAATTTATCCTCTCATTGTCTCTTCACTTGCTTGCCTATGTATTTTCCTTGACTTGCTACCTTCTGCCCTATTAGTATCCAATCCCTTCTTGTATATTTTCAATGGCCTTTCCTTGGATTTTTTAATTTCTATAAAGTTGGAATCGAGCTCATATTCCTCCTGCCTTTGTAGGTTAGATAAACTCTAAAAATTCACTAAATTTACCTTTTCTTTCCTTTCTTTTGTTCTAATGATATTTTGATTGTTTTCATTTAAAGTTATAAATTCATCTCTTAAGCTCTTGAGAGTATCCATCCAAACAGGAGAATTAGCCTCATACTTCTTCCCAACGATGTACTCTTCTTGATTATGGTGATATATTTCTATGTTGTACTATACCATTTTATTGGCCATTCCTCTATTTCTTGCTATAATTTTGTGTCTTCTTATCCTTATTTATGTTGTTACTCACAAAAAAATGTTAGTTAAATCAAACACAAATAAATATATTTACTCATCACCTTGGTATATTTGTAATAAGAATTTTCATCTTAAACATAGTATAAAATCAATCCCATGTTAATAACATTTTAGCAATATTTCAAGCCAATAATAATATCAAGTTTAAGTCTAAAATCAATACACAAGTATATAGAAATTAAACTTTCAAAGTAAGTGTTTATCCTATGTGCACATGTGTGTGAGCCTCTTCAAGTCTAATGTTAAAACTTCACTCTGATACCACTTTGTCACACTCCCTCCCACCCCCTTGTACTAATTCATGCTATGGGAGTTATTACTTGATAATGTAACCCAAACTCCAAAGTTTAGCTTGAATATGGGGTAACAAAAATAATAATTTTCTAAAGGCTTCAAAATTAAAATCTGATATCTCCATTGCATCCAACTCTTTGAGAGCTTTCTGATGATATTCAACTCAATATAGATCCCATATTAAAATTTATTCCCATGTGAAGTTTAACCATTTAGATAATGCCATGTTAGTATGGGATCCCCGTGTGGAATCCACATGTAATCCATGTGGCTCTACAACATCCATGTCAACTAAGCCCCCTACATTGCATCCATTTGACCATTATTGGGTTCTCGTTGGGCTTGTCACATCAATCCCGGTATGTGGGTTCCAACAACCAAAGGTGGTTTTACGAGGGGTTGTATTCTTGATTTAGTAAATATGGTAGGGGGGGATGATAAATAAGGGTATTTCACATTCTTTTCCATTCACCATGAGCATATAATGAATTCAACAAACTTCGATGAGTAGTTTTGAACCTTAAATTTTAAAATAACATATCAGAAAATTTAATCATCCATAATTTGTCTAATAATATAGTCATTACTTATCTCAGTAACTTTAAATGGATGGAAACTGTAGGAGAGACTTCAACTCTCCACCCAAAAATAGGCTAGCTATGTTGCAATCTCTCTTGCAATTGTCCACCTCTAAGACAAATCCAAATCTAAGGGGATGCTTGCTCAAGGTATTCACCCAAGGCTTGGTTGGGGTATTTATCAGTTCTAGGAGTCTGAATCCACTATATAGTTGGTTTATCAATTTTATTTTCCAAGCAATCACTACAAGATCATGTATCCCATTGTCTAGGCGATTTATCAGTCTCACAACAAACCATAATGGCCTAGTTTAAATTTTTTGTGGTAATTTATTAGCTTTAAAGAAACCACTTGAGTCATTTATCAATCCATTCATAAAGCACTAACTATTTTATTATCTTATTTAGCAATCCACTTAGTTGTTTATCAACTCACTATATCTTTTCTTCCCTTCACTACAAACTCTTTTGGATACTTCATCTAGATTTCTTCTTCTCGATCCCTGTGCAGGATTGCTTTCTTTACATCCATATATTCTACTTTAAAAAAAATAATGGTAATAGATAAAATAAATATAATATAATTTAACTTGTAAAAATGAGAAAAAATCTCACCAAGTCAATTTACTTTACCGGGGAATAGCCTTTTTTCCACTAGCCAAGATTTTTGTTTCTCCACTTTTCCTTTTTCTTTCAACCTCTTCTTAATCACCCATTTACTTCCAATGGGATTTATTCCATCTAGAAAATACACTAGATCCTAACCCTCATTATTATCCAAGGATGCCATGTATTCAATCATTGCCTTTTTCTAAAGTTTTCCATCCTCTAAATCCACTACACCCCTAACAATTTTGGGATCATCAATAGAAATAAAAAAAGAAAAATTAGAAAAAAAAATGGAGTATACATTTCTAGTTAAATCTATCATGAAATTATCTCCTTAGTATTGAAGTCTGTCATTATTATTCTTCTATAGAGTCTAACTCATCATTATTCATTTCAAACTTTGTCTTCTCTTTATTTTTTCATTAGTAGGAATTCCTATTTAATAACATCTTTGATTTCTTTAAATACCACATCTCAGCTATACAAAAACTTCTTAGTTTCATTGTTCCAAAAATGCTAAGGTTTCAAACCAACTTTATAGCCAATAATGATACACTTCTCAATTTTACTATCCACCTACTCTCATTTTCCTTTGGAGCATGTAGATAGGCTTCATAGATAAATTTCCAAGATGCTTAATAAATATTTTCTTACTAGTCCATACCTTGTGTAGAATCTTGTCATTTGAGGATGATGAGGATGATCTATTTACTATGTAACATGTAGTACCAACCACCTCTTCCCATATTTCATGTCTAACATATAACCTTTGAGCATGTTCCTTTATTTTTCCATTATCTATTCATCCTTTCTACAACCTAATTCCGTTAAGGTGTGTATGGTGTAGGACATTTAGAACTTCCTCTAGATTAAATTTGATCTACTATTTGATGAATTATTTGTATTTATATCTTGTGAATTCCCTCTAATATATAAGGCATATGCATTCTAAATTTCCATGTTTTTGCATCTCACCTTCTTAGATTATAAGGATGAAACTATTTATCAAAACTTAAAGTAGTTGCAATACTACCTACGGAAACAACTAGATTATCCAAAAAGCCAAGTAGATAACACAACAAATTGATACACTTATCCTCAACTAGAATATAAATTTCAATAGACAATAGATGAATTAGCATAGTCTTGAAAGCATTTACATGCTCTTTCATTGAGTCTCCATCCTTCATCCTTAGGTTATATAGGTTCTTTCATAGGAACAATTTGTTTACTAGTGATTTAAACTGATACAAATCCCCTAACTTGTGAAATCCACCAAAAGAGCTTCCATTTTAAGTTTCCATTGCTCAAAAATCTACCCACTAAATTTTTCAATCTCTAACTTTGAACTATTTTCCATTTCTTTTCACCACAAAAATTGATGCAATGGATCTTCCACTATAACATGATTTTCCATAGGCCCAATCCAGAACCCATAAACACAATAAAATCCCTTTGAATCCAAATGTCTATGATACCAAATTCAATTAATTGAAATAAACATACTTTTAATAAAAATATGAAGGGATGCAATTATGCATGCGCATGCACGCGCATGTACACACACACACACACACACGTTTAACATACAATTTTTAGCCTAGAATCCCAAACCAATAAAACCTAAAATATATTTTCCCTTACAACGCTATATATATATATATATATATATATATATATATATATATATATATATATATATATATATATATATATATATATATATATATATATATATATATATATATATATATATATATATATATATATATATATATATATATATATATATATATGTATATATTATGACATCCATAAACCTCTAGTCCATTAACACTGGATTAGAATAAAATATTAGTTCCTTAACCAAAATTACAAAACCATGGGTTGAACCACAATGTGCCACAAAACTGCTAAAAGAAAAAAACTCCATTAAATTGCAAAAATGGATCCCAAAACACATTCCAAATTTTTCGGTAGCCCTATGACACACCTTGCTACACCCGTCACAACTTATCGTTCATGGTAATATTCATGTAAAGAATATAACACACAACTAACAATATTAAACAATTAATAACTCTTATGTTTGTAATTCCTTTATAGAGAGATCAAATGAGATAAAATATGAGTGCACGATCCCTACCAAGACTAAATAGTGTGCACTATATAACTCAATGCATTTTGGTGGATGAAAGTGTGCTAGCATCAATTAAAGGTAAGTCACCTAAAAAAACTATTCATTCTTAATCATACTGAATTATTAAAGAATATTTTGAACCAAAATATAATGCAAGTAAATGTTAGTTATGTTGTTGATATTAAAATTCATGAGTTTGACCATTGTTAAGATAATTTTAGGCATTAAAATAGTTAAAATTTTGGAAGCAATTAATCACATTGTTTGAAGCCTAGTTTTTCAAATATTTTAAGAAAGCCTTTTCTCAAGACCATAATGTAGGTTGATGTTTATTGTCATAATCAATTTTATCAATATCATAAGAAAACATTATTATCTCAAACAAACATATCATTTCACTAAATGTAATTTCAAAACCCTTTGAAGTATTATATTAGATAAGATAGCCTTGACACAATGGGCCAAATATATTTGTCAGCCTTAACTAATAGGTACCTCATTTTGACATGAAATTAATTGGAACATTTAAAGAAGTAGTACACATTTTTTTGGCATGAGAACATTAGTCTTTATTCCACACACACACACACACATATTAAAAATAGTAAGGGTTTCTAATGACTCTAAACCCCACAGTAAACACTTTCATGACATGGCACAAACAAAATTGTATTAGAGATTCAAGAATGAGTGTAATATGTTTAACTTGGCCCAATGATATTTCAAAAAACAAAATATGGATATGTTCTAATGAACACAATATGTAACACAAGTTGTTGTAGATAATACATTAAATTTTTTTTACTATTCATCACACACACATAATGTTTTTCATAACACCCTTGTGTGGGAATGCTTTATTATATTAATCTCAAAAATGAAAACAAGCCTCACGGAGTCAATTTGATCTAAGTCCTATGTTTCCAAAGTCATCCTATGTCTTTGTAATGGTGGACGTTTCTCTTCAAGAGGAAGGTTTTGAAGTCTTCAAGACTAACTAATAATTTTATCATTCTATGTTGAATATATAAATTTAATTAATCAATTAAAGATAAAAACATTATGGCCAGCTAGAATTGAAATAAGAAAAAAAAAACCTAATAAAAATGTAAGAGATTACAATAGGAAAACAAAAATATATAGAGGCATTCTAAAGAAAAACCTGGGAGGATTAGGGCCCAAGTCTAAGTATTAAAGCTAACATAAATAGTTGCAATTATCCCCCCATACCATCCTTGACCGAATCAAAATGTCCATCAAACGACATTGAGATTTATCCACTAGAGGCACTGATATGGTGATGTAACATCTATATCGAGTACCACAATGCTTCCCATAACACTTCCGCAAATATCTCCTTTGAATCTAATAGATAGTGGGGTAAAAAAATTACAAGACTATCTTAGATCTATAACATTTGACATACCATGCAAAAATGAAAAAAACAAAAGAGTTATGGGCATAAATTAAGTCTTATTTGGTGTGAGATATGACTAGATCAACTTCAAATTTACCCCTTTAGCTCCTAGTGATCCTCCTTCCATTGCTAACCATTGAAACCTACACACATCGAAGAAAATAAAAACAAAATTCTCTCTCCAAATGCAGTTCTATCAATTTCTTAGATGGATCTAATAATAATTTCCAAACACATTCAAATCCAATATCACATCCAACATGAAAAAAAATGGGAGAAATATTCATGAAGTTTACGTTAACAAAGAAACAACTTACAATTATACCTTGGTGTAGAAAAATTCCTTCATGGTAAGAACAATTCCTTCTGAGGTACCTTGGCTCCTTGTCTTTCTTAATTTGCATGATACAATCGAGCACACCACAACAATATAATGAAGTGTTCCTAATAAATCCACCAAGATAGGAGTGTGAATTGTGTTTTTATTTATGTATGTCTCCTTGGAAGGGTCTCATTATATAGGTTTCTCATAGATTTGTGAAGATGAATGTAGACACCCAAGGCTTCATCATCTTGGGAAACCAAGATTCTAAATTTTTTTACCCTTAATTTCTCATTTGTTGAAGTTAACTAGTGATGGTAAGAGTTGCATTACTTCTTGGTAACTAGCGTAGCTTTGCACTTGAATGTTTAGGGTTTCAAATATTTGAAATTCATTTTGAGATATCAAAATTTATTTTTGGGGGACAAAACTTTACCTCTCTAGGAAAAAACTCTAAGACACTCAAATATATTTCTAATGGTGCAACAATCACATCAATCAATTTTTTTATACAAAATTTATGCCTTGTTATGCCTTCCACAAGTTAACCTCTTCTCTTAACCAACATGGTATGATAGGATTCCATGTCAACCCCCATTACACGTGAAAATGGGGTTAACCACATGTGGATTTTTTATAAGACCCTAACTTTAGTTAAGGGTTAATGGGTTCAAACATTACCCCTAGTTGGTTATCATGCTATATTAAGTATTATATCACTAGAAAGAGTAAATTTTCTATTCAATGCTATTGTATTTTGTTCTATAGTTGAACATAGAAATTGGGAGTAGGAAGTTAGAGCGAGAAAAAGCGTGTTAAGGTTTTTTAATAACTTTATAATTAGGTGAATCTATAGAGAGAACCTCTTACCTTGTTGATACATATTCCTTATCAAAGAAAAAAGAATATACTAGTCTCACCTTCTACCTCATTTTCTCCTATAAGGAAGTGTAATATTCCCAAGTGGGGAAGCAGCAATATATGAACACAATAATGGAAAGAACAGTGAATAAATCAACACATCATGATATGAGACAAATGTACAGACATCTTATTAAACATTTCAGCAAATAATAGGCACAATATCTTGAGGATCTAGTCACTCAAGCAATACAAAACAAGCCTCCTCTAAGAAAATATGTCAATACATGCAAAAATACTGCCATACAAGTGCCATGAGCCATGACAACGTAGGTTTAAGGCATAACTACTGTAGAAATGATAGATCAATATATGTATGCTATTATATAGCTCAAATAATGCTAGGGGTGAAGATCTGGCCTCCTAGACAGCTTTCCAAGAGAACTTGGGAAGGGTTTCCGGAAATACACCCAAATACAAATGGTGATCTATAGCCCTAGGGATGAAGCATCACTACAACTAAAGCTCCTGAAATAGAAGGCTGAAAATAATATGAATCTGATGTAGATCTAATCCAAAGGTATCGTCCAATGAAAGGTTGAACCCTTCACCCAATAGAAAACACTCTAAAAGAGCAAATAGATCCTCCTTTGAAGTTGCACTCCAAAATAGCACAATTCCATAGTGAAACTACGTTGTAAATTATGGGAATAGGTTGGCCTAGTGCCAAAGATCTGAAATGTGCTCATAATCCCTCCTTGCTGATCTCCCAAGAGAAGGAATCCTTCCTCCTATGAAAAAATAGCTCAGAAAGTGGGTTTCTCCACCCTCCACTGCAACACCCTACAACAAAACAAAAATCTGAACAGAAACTGCGCTGTAGCTGAAGACTGAAGCTTGGACAAAATGCTAGATGTTTTGAAATGATAGATGAGTACTCTCCCAAGAGGCCTCTCAAGGGAAGAGGTGGGATTCCCACTTGGGAACACCCGGTGCTAAACAACAAAAAAATCTCAACTAAACAGCTAAAGAATGCAAGAAGTCTAAAGAGACCACATACAAAATAATAATCCAAAACATAACCAATATGGCTGCCATCCTTTTCCTTATATAAGTTATGAGATTTCTTATCCTTGGCCCCACTCAATTAGGTCACTACCTCCATGCAATCAATCTCCCTCCAAAACTGCGTTATTCCTCATTTAATGTCCACTCCTCCATAACAACATTGTTGAATTGGTCAAAGTTGGCCTATTCAACATGATCCAACCCTTGTTCATACTCAAAGGTGCTTTATTTAGCTGCTTAGAAGGTCTCCTTTCACACTTGAAATGTTTTTATTGCTGCTAAGGATATTTATGGGCCTCCCTACCCATTTATTCACCTACCTAGTGACAAAATAATCTATAATATTCCATTTAGCTAAAAGCTAAATTTTAGGAATATTACAGTCCTCCCCTCCAAAATGTTGCTTGTCCTCTAGCAACTGTAAGGGTTGAGAAAATTCTCCTCTCCTCCTCTTGTGGCCTCCTCATCAAATAGTCTCCACCATTGCTTCAGATATTCTACAACAATTCTGCCTCTCAATGGTTCATCCCACATGTGCAAGTTGGCCTTTGGTGGATAAAACCAAATGGCTCTCATCATGAGAAAATGGAAGTTCTATATGGAAACCTTCTTTATGTCCAATGGCCTCCACAAGGTAGGAGTGATGACAAGCATAGGGAATTTCATTCCTAATGAGAGACTCCCATCTCCATGCTATCATCCAAATTAAATGAATCACCTTCCAACATGGTAATTCATAGAAAATTTCCTCCCAAATGTTCATGAGAGGCATATCCCAAGTGCTCCAAAAAATCATATGGCCCACCTCATAAAGAAACAAATGATCTGTTGTAGTGGCCATATCATCTCCCATACTCCTCCTGAAGCATGAAGCATAAAAGCTGTGGGAAATTTCATTCCCCATGGATGCATCCAACCAATGTGTCTTCCCTCCAATCATGTTCCCCAAAAATATAAGAACATCATCAGCATATGGAATCATAATTAAAGTCATACTAGCTGCCCCATTCTTCTTGCATGTTTGGAGAAGGCGTATGATGGTTGATGTTAATGAAGCACACCATGAAGAATACTTCATCTCCCCAAATTCTTCTAGGGAATGGTCAACATCATCATTTCTCATGGCTCCAAGTAGCCCATGAAGCAAATAAGAAAGAGTGCCCCCTCTTAGAGCAATTCCCTGCACATGTTTGGTAAGAAAATGCAAGTATATAGTAAATATATCATGATGTTTATAAATACAATCCTTACCATACACTTGGTTCAAAATAGTGTGGTAGCTCATGGATGAGCTCCCTCTTACACCCAATGAGTAAGGATGTGGTGATGATAACTCTTCACAAGATTTGTGTTTCCCCTCACCCTCCAAACAATCTATGCACTTCCTCATATGATAGTGCATTTCATCTTTGAAGTCTTCCCACATGAATCCCTCCAAGATAGTATGGTATGCTCTAATGAAACCAATGGGATTGGAAAGCAAGATCTCATAGGCTGCATGTAATAGTATATCCTTGAGCTTTGAGACTCTACCCAAGAAGATCCTACCCTGATAAAAGATGACCCCATCTCTCACTATATATCCTCCATCTGGAAACTGGTCATCAATTATCCTTCATGTAAAGAGATCCTTGGAGTATTCCACCAATAGTTGGGATCTCCAATAAGGATCTAAACTCTCTAATGACAGCGTTTCTACTCTATACTGTGTAGCCCCTGCCATGTGGTTTCCTTCTTCCTTGACATCTCCTATGCCAAATTCAAGCACCGGTATGTTGCTAACATGTTCCTGTTGCTCCTCCTGTAGCTACTCATTCTCAAGTGAAGGTTGAAGCTTTTGGAGGCTAGTCTTCCGTAGGAAGCTATCACCCATCCAAAATCTCCTAAGTCTGGCCAATGCATGCATGAGTGGCCACCCTCCTCTACCAAATGGGGAAGATTCCTTCGTATGTGGAAGTACCCTCCTATTCTCCAATGCCATGGAGTGGTCTCCTTGCACCATGATGGTGCCATCCTCCATCTCAGAAAAATCTTCTCCCAGTGCAGAATAGATGATGAGAGTGGGTAATGATGATATTGAGAGAATGTATCCCTCCTCCTTGAGCCTACCCAAGGCTCACTACGTTGTGCCAAATCCTCCCAAGGTTCTCACCCCTCCTGGATCAATGAGTGGTGAGGTGTCTCTCATCTCCTGATCTAGTGGCCTCCCGGTGGAATGCCCCCATGTAATGAGACATCAAAGTCTGAAGTAGACTATATAGGTGAATGGACTGATTTTTCCCTCCTTTCACTACACAAACCAATCTCCTTCTTCTGTATATAAACCCCTTGAAATAAACAAGGGTGCATGATCCCCATCCTTTGATGTTGATCCACCTTTTCTTCTCCTCCTTCCATCGAGGTCTTATTGCCCATCACTACTCTGACATGCTACTCCTTGGGAACCTCTTGCAAAGATGCAAAAGCTCCTCTAATTAAAGCAATAGCTTCATGCCCATCCCCATGTGGTGATGGTTCTCCTCCTGAAATGATAGCGTTGTTACTTCCTCTTTGCTCTTCCTCCTCATTAGTATTTGAGAATACCTCATCAACAATGAGATATACTAGATCTTGGTCTTCCTTTGAAGGAGGAATCTCCATGTATTCTTTTTAAGAAGAAATCTCTTCCGGCAATGGGGATCTTTCCCTTGTAAAGGTATCATACAGGTTTTTATCCCCATCAATAGAAATCTGAAGTGGAGTGGTATAATAGATCTTTCCAACTCATGTAAATGTTTTGAATGTTTCGGTTTGGCTAGCTCAATCAAAGATGTTTCAAATTGTTTTACATCAAATCTCTTCACTAATATCTTAGTGAAACCTGCATAAGTAGCTATATTTGCATGATTAAATGAAGAAGATTCATAAAATGACCAAGTATAAGCCTTAATTTTAAGATGTAGCGCTACTATCCTAAGGGCTTCCTTTTCTGAAACTTTATGTAGCTGCAAGTATGAGTCTAGCTGCTCTATCTAATCCTTGGCTGTGCATGTGGATGACCCATCAAAATTTGGCAGAAAGAATCTACCTCTTCTGCTTATTTTGTGATTTTTGGGTTTTCTTTCCTCCTTGAGTTGGAAAAACTCTTGGAATTTCAAGTGCTCCTTGAATCTCCAAGAGTGAGATTCATACTCCTGAACATAGTCACTCAAAGTCTCCTCCTTTGGTGCATATTCTTCCTCCATCTTTCTTATTGTGAATTTGGGCATAAAACTGCACTATGGATCATATTGTGTGGCTGCATGCTCACACCCCACATGTCAAAATCTATGGTTTTCTTAAAATTAAAACCCCCTTGGAGATTCCCTACACATCTCCTTTCTCATCTTCTTGATATCTTCATTGATGCTCTTCATAGTTTGAAAAAGAAGCTTTAAGAGCTTCTCTTCCTCTCTTCCTCCAAATACTGGAGTCGTGTTTTTTTCCCTTCTTTACATCTTCTCTCCTTGTGAGAAGCTTCTCCTTATGGTGACATATTGGTTGAATGCAAAGGCTAAGCCAAGATTATGCTCTGGCCAAGATTATGCTCTGATACCACTGTAATATTCCCAAATGGGGAAGCAGCAATATATGAACACAATAATGGAAAGAAAATTGAATAAATCAACACACCTTGATATGAGACAAATGTAAAACCATATTATTAAACAATTCAACAAATAATAAGCACAATATCTTGAGGATGCAATCACTTAAGCAATACAAAACAAGCCTCCTCTAAGAAAATATGTCAATACATGCAAAAATCCTTCCATACAAGTGCCATGAGCCATGACAACGCAGTTTTAGGGCATAACTGCTACAAAAATTATAGATCAATATATATATATATATATATATATATATATATATATATATATATATATATATATATATATATATATATATATGCTATTATATATCTCAAATAATGTTAGGAGTGAAGATCTAGCCTCCTAGACACCTTTCCAAGAGAACCCGAGAAGGGTTTCTGGAAATACACCCAAATACAAATGGTGATCTACAACCCTAGGGCTAAAGCATCACTGCAAATGAAGCTCCTGAAATAGAAGGCTGAAAATAATATGGATCTGATGTAGATCTCCTCCAAAGGTACCTCCAATGAAAGGTTGAACCCTTCACCTAATAGAAAACACTCTAAAAGAGCCAATAGATCCTCCTTTGAAACTGCCCTCCAAAATAATGCAATTCCAGACTGAAACTGGGCTGTAAATGATGGGAATAGGTTGGCCTAGTGCCAAATATCTGAAATGTGCTCAGAATCCCTCCTTGTTAATCTCCCAAGAGAAGGAATCCTTCCTCCTATGAAAAACTAGCTCAAAAAGTGGGTTTCTCAACCCTCCACTGCAACACCCTACAACACAACAAAAATCTAAACAGAAACTGCACTATGGCTGAAGACTGAAGCTTGGCCAGAATGTCGGATGTTGGGAAATGATAGATCAGTACTCTCCCAAGAGGCCTCTCAAGGGAAGAGGTGGGATTCCCGCTAGGAAACACCCGGTGCTAAACAACACAACAATCTCAACTAAACATCTAAATAATGCAAGAAGTCTAAAAAGACCACATACAAAATAATAATCCAAAACATAACCAATATGGTTGCCATCCTCTTCCTTATATAAGTTATGAGATTTCTTACCCTTGGCCCCACTCAATTAGGTCACTACCTCCATGCAATCAATCTCCCTCCAAAAATGCGTTATTCCTGATTTAATGTCCACTCCTCCATAACAATGTTGTTGATTTGGTCAAAGTTGACCTATTCAACATGATCCAACCCCTGTTTATACTCAAAGGTGCTTTATTTAGCTGCTTAGAAGATCTCCTTTCACGCTTGAAGTTTTTTTATTGCTGCTAAGGAGATTTATGGGCCTCCCTACCCATTTATTCACCTACCTAGTGACAAAATAATCTATAATATTCCATTTAGCTAAAAGCTAAATTTTAGGAATATTACAGGAAGGTTTCACTAAAGTAAAAAATAGTGCTAATGTGGATGGTGCATGTATTTCTTTTGTTATTTATTTATCATATTGACTCATTAAATAAGGTAATGTATAATGAGTCCTATAAATTATGGTCTATATGCACATGCATCTCATTCTATTAACAAGTGTTGCAATTAATAATGGTCAGTGATAACCTAAAAAATTACATAAAAAATGATAACCTACGTTGGTTAATGCTGAATTAATAGTGGTCGATAGGAAAATCAAATCCTATAGTTGTTATTTGGAAAAAACTAATAAATTGAGATGTGAAGTGGTTAAATTAATTGTTCTCCCATGCACCCCAACTTGCATAAATTTTGGTAGATAGTAACCACTAGTATGTCTAAATATTTACAATTTTACTTCTACATAAGTACCAATGGAAACATAAATAGGTATATTTATTTACATCTTATTACTATTTTCTTTCCATGCAAAAAAATTCTTAAATTATGGTGGGAAGTAACTAATGTTAAATATTTTATTTATGTGGGATCTTCATACTCATATTGTTGGGAATCGTGGACTAACAATGACTTTGGGATCCACCCTAGGACCACTAAAAAATTTAATGATAATGGGTTGGAAGTTTACTAAAGCCTGTTGGTTTTGGTCTAATGGAAAACCTCAACATGGTATCAAAGCCTTGGCCTAGGTTCAATTCCTTGAGTTTCATTTAAGGGAGGGTGTTGGATTTTCATACTCACCTCTCCCTTATTTTCATTTGAGGGAGGGTGTTGGATTTTCACACTCACCTCCTTAGGAAGGGTGTTGGATTTTCACACTCGCCTCTTTGGGAATCAATCACTTGGACTAACTGCCACTCTAGGATCTACCATGAGACCACTCAAAAGGTAATGAAAGTGGGTAGGAAATGTTCTAAATCCTATGGGTTTTAGTGTAATGGAAAACCTCAACATGGTATCAGAGCCTTGGCCCAAAGTTCAGCCGAAGTTCGATTCCCTGATTTTTGCTTGAGGGAGGGCGTTGGATTTTTACACTCACCTCGTTGGGAATCGATCATGTGGACTAACCAAGGGTGTTGTATTTTCACACTAACATCATTGGGAATTGATCACGTGGACTAATCACCACCACTCTTGGATCCTATCATGTGGACTAATCGCCACCACTCTTGAATCTACCCCGGGGACCACTCAAAAAGGTTTTGATAATGGGTTGGAAATGTACTAAATCCTTTGGGTTTTAGTATAATGGAAAACCTCAACATGGTATCGGAGCCTTGGCCAAGGTTCGGTTCCCTAATTTGCGTTTGAGGGAGAGTGTTGGATTTTCACACTCACCTTGTTGGGAATTGATCACGTGGACTAACCGCCACTCTAGGATCTATCTTGGGACCGCTAAAAAAGGTAATGATAATGGGTTGGATGTTTACTAAAGCCTGTGGCTTTTGGTGTAATGGAAAACCTCAACATGGTATCAGAGCCTTGGCCCAAGTTCGATTCCGCGATTTGTGTTTGAGGGAAGGTGTTGGATTCACACCCAGGTTCAATTCCCTGATTTGTGTTCGAAAGAGGGTGTTGAATTTTCAAACTCGGGTTTGATTCCTTGATTTGTGTTTGAGGGAGGGTGCAGGATTTTCACACTCACCTCATTGGGAATCAATCACGTGGACTAACTGCCACTCTAGGATCCACCTTGTGACCACTCAAAAAGGTAATGCTAATGGGTTGGAAGTTTACTAAAGCCTCCGAGTTTTGGTGTAATTGAAAACCTTAACATGGTATTTGAGCCTTGGCCCATATTCGATTCCCTGATTTGCATTTAAGGGAGGTTGTTAGATCTTCCCACTCACCATTCCCTAATTTTCTTTGACACTCAAGTTCGATTCCAATTCCACATTTGAATATGAGGGAGGGTGTCCACTCTAGGATCCACCCTAGGACCACTCAAAAAGGTAATGATAATGGGTTGGAAGTTTACTAAAGCATGGAATTGTTGGTATAATGGAAAACCTCCACAATTTACTAAGTATAAACTATTTTCAAGGATTTTATTTTTGAATTATTTTCCTACAAGCTCAAGAATAATATATATATATATATATCCACATTATGGTCCAATCAAATGTTTGAAAAATATATTTTTTAATAATATTAAAAAATCAATAATTACTTTTCAAATTTAAACATTTTAAGTTGCATTGGTCAATGTTAAACTAATAATAATCAATAAAAAAAAATTAATAAAATATAAGACGAATAAAATTTATTTATAAAAATATTCCTTCTTTAAACATTATAAATATTATCTATATATTATAAAAATATAATCTCGCTAATAAAAATATATATATATATATATATATATATATATAATTTTTTAGCTTTAAAAACAATTTAAAACAATAAATAAATAAATAATACTATTCTTATAAATACATAAATAATTTCAGTACTCTAACCTTAAAACAATAAAACTTTATAAATTAAACAATTTACACGACTCATTAAAAATGATCGAAACTCAAGTTCCAATTTCAAAAACTAATGTTGGTCGTTTACCTTACAGCTATCACCAAAAATTATCAAGACCCAAAATCCACTTTCAAAAATCATCAAGATTCACGGTCCATTGGACTTAGTTTTATACCTCAAGATATGAAAACCAAGTGAACTCCGTAAGTTCTTAAAAAAAAACAATAAGTTGGACAAAAGACGAACTTTGGGTGACATCCATTTATCTAGTTTTATATCTGAAGATATGAAAGTAAAATGAACTTCGCAAGTTTTTAAAAAGAAACCTGTAGTAATGCCGGATTGTGATCTGAGAATGCTATGAAAAACTCCACTCACTCTGGTACTATCTCATGTTTAAAAATACACGGGTATATTTAACCATTATTATTTTTTCTATTTTTTTTAGTATTTAATTATTTTTTCTTATCAAAAATTTTTTCGGTAATAATCACATTACAATGAACAATGTCGCTCAAATCAACCAGTGTGATTTATCATTTATCTTTCTTGTTAGTTGATTTTTAATCTTATTTTGGAGTTTAAATGAGTTTAAGTGGTTAATATTTTGCATGTGGGAATTATTAATCAGTTTTGATTGATTTCTAATTCCATTTACTTTTACTTCACTTTATTTTAAGAATTTGTTTATTAATTTGAGTCTTCAAATCTAACTTTGATGGCGGGCCTTATTTCCTAGTCCATCGGCCCATAAATGCGTCGAGGCAGGAAATGCCCACCGTAAGATTAAAGCAGTACATCATCCTACGGTTAGCATTTCCTACCTCGACGCATTTATGGGCCGATGGACTAGAAAATAAGGCTCGCCTCTTTGATCTTCATTTTAAGATTTTTTGTTAGTTTAGATCTCCCAATCTAATTTTGACCTCTATTTTAATTTTTTTTTTATTAATTTGAATCTAAAAAGATTTCAATTCATACATACATGTGGACTCTCAACCTAATTCAATTCAAGTTAGTTAGTCTACTCGAGAGTCTCTATATTGTATTCATATTCAACAATAATTTAGCATTTGATTAAAATTAATTTGAATTATCTTCTTAGCCAATTTATTATTACAACAAATTTACAATAAAAATTACCCAAAATATATTCTCATAAATAAAAACTTAAAACAATTAATTTTTAACTAACTATTTTATTTAATATCCCACTTAAAATATATAATATTTGGTTATTGGTGTTTAAAAGTTTATTTAATAATATTTAAATAACCATTTAAAGTTTATTTATTAATATTTAACTAACCATTTTTATTTTATATATTGATTAATTTATTTTTTATCTCATTTAAAATATATGATATATTTAAATTTTATTTTATATATTGATTAATTAATTTATTATCTCATTTAAAATATAGGATATATTTAAAATCTTTAAATTTAAAATATATAATATATTTAGCATCTTTAAATAATGAATTTGATTCTTGGTGTTTAATATAATTATGTGATTTTTGAATGTTCACTATATAAATTATTCCATTCAATTTAAATTAGGTTTTTGGGATGGTTTTTGTTGACCATCTTATCTTTTCTTTAAAAGATGCAAATGGGGATCGATTGCTAAAGCATGAGGCTATGGAGAAGGAGTTGGTTGCTCACTTTAAACATTTTCTTACAAAGTCTAATCATAATAGACAAGCAGCAATTGATAAAATAACTACCCATATCCCCAGAGTGGTTACCAGGGCCCAGAACCTAGCGTTGCTCCGGGAAATCAGCCTACAGGAAGTTGAAGAAGTAGTCATGAATATGCCTAGGAATAATGCCCCTGGACCGGATGGGTTTACAAGTGAATTCTTCAAAGCTTCATGGCATTTCATGAGTCAAGACATCTTAGAGGTAGTTGAAGAGTCTAGAAGGAATAAGACTGTATATCCAGCCTTAAATGCCACCTTCTTAACTCTTATACCTAAACAGGAAAATTCTGATACTCCTATTGGCTTCAGTCCCATCGCTCTTTGTAATGTTATTTATAAAATTCTCTCCTCCATAATGGTCAATCAACTTAAACCTCTGTTGCCCCGATTGATTGCTCCGGAACAGACAGGTTTTGTAAAAGGTAGACAAATCTTGGATGGAATTGTGACTGCCCAGGAAGCAATTCACTCCTTAAAAACTCAAAAACAGAAAGGAATGTTAATCAAATTAGACTTGTCTAAAGCCTATGACCGAATCAATTGGCAATATCTGATTGAGGTAATGCGAGCATTTGGGTTCGATGATAGATGGCTTCAATGGCTGCGTTCTTTTATTTCTTCTCCAAATTTCTCAATTTTACTTAATGGCATCCCAGCTCAACCATTTAATAGCTCCCATGGCCTTCGTCAGGGAGACCCCTTATCTCCGTTTCTTTTCATTATAGCTGCGGAAGGTCTAGGCAGATTAATTAAGGCTCATCTTGCAGAAAGTAAGTTGGAGGGTTTACAACTATGGGGACCAAACCTTCCTTTGACTCATCAGCAGTTCGTGGATGATATCCTATTGTTTTGTCAGGCGTCGGTGAAAGAATGCAAATATATTCTCCAGATCTTAGAAATGTTTATGGCAGCTTCAGGTACTCATAAATTATGAAAAATCTAATGTCTATTTCTTTAATGCTAATCTTGCAACTTAGAATTTTTTTAGCCAGAACTTTGGGGTTTAAAATTGGCTCTTTTCCAATGAAATATTTGGGCATAATCTTAAATCCTGGGCTAGTCAGAAATGCAGATTGAAAGGACCTAATTCTCTGTGTGGAGAAAATAATTCATAATTGGGCATTCTAAGTTCTCAATGCCCCGGGTAGACTCATTATGTTAAAATCTATGCGTCAATCCCTTCCTCTTTACCAACTGTCTGACAGAGCTTGTCCTAAAGGGATTTGTAATCAACTGGTGAGTCTGTTCAAGAAATTTTTATGGCAAGTTGCGCAAGCCAATAGGAAGTGGGCTCTCATAACTTGGGATAAATTATTCAAACCGAAATCTGTAGGAGGATTGGGACTTCGAGATCCTTTTATTTTGAATAATGTACTGGGAGCTAAACTTTGGTGGAGATGGATTCAGGGTGGACATGACCTATGGAAGAATATATGGGTTGCTAAATATGATATGCCACACACAGTTTCAGGTAAATTTAAAGTGGATATAATACCAAGAGGTTCATCAATTTGGAATATGGCAACAATGAACAGGCACTTAATTCATTCACACAGCTTTTGAGAAGTCCAGGAAGGTCGTACAGCTCTCTTTTGGAAAGATTCTTGGCAGCAAAGAGAGAAACTATTCAGCCGGCTTGATTTGGCGGAAATTTTTATTTTCACCAATACACCAAACAACGGGGTTATTCATAACTATTGGTCTCAGCAACAGAATGATCAGTGGAGGAAATGGAAAGATAAAATTCATTGGCCGAAAGCTCCGAACACGCAACAATGGGAAAACTTGGCAAAAGAACTCAAATCTAGGAAACTATGTCATGCAAATGGTTCAGATATTCTCAGATGGGGCTATCAAACAAAAGGAATGTTCACAATCAAAGAAGGCTATCATATTCAATCCCAAAATGCTCAGCACAATGCACGGACACTATGGAAGAAAATTTGGGTATTGAAACATTGGCCAAAAGTAGAATATTTTCTATGGTTGTTAAGCCACCATAAGATTTTGACATGGGAAAAATTGCAGAAGCGAGGAATTTTTGTCCATCCCGATGCTACCTATGTCATGCAGAGATTGAAACAATAGAACATTTTCTCAATACCCGCTCAACGGTATAGAATCTCTGGCGACGTTTCAACAACTATTCCGACAAACTGATAAAAATAATCAGAGTATCACGAAAACTATCCGAAATTGGAGAAAGGGAGGTTTTAAATGTCAAGTGCTAAACAGAGCATGGAAACTATCACTTGGGTTTCTTCTTTGGAATATATGGAAAGAAATGAATCATAAGGATTTTAGAGATGAAGAACAACCCATGAATCAAATCTGGCAGCGATTAATTGAAAATATTCGTGAAACTATTTTAGTGGAAAGATGGTCTGAGGAAAATTGGCAAGCTAAAGGTCTGGAAACTCAAATGTTGGCCTATTTAAATTTAAAACCTCAAATGATATACAAAAATTTCTGGAAGTATAAACCGCCACATCAAACAATAGAGGAAAAGTGGCAGCCCCCTCAAAATGGATTTCTTAAACTCAATTATGACGATGCATCAAAAGGAAACCCAGGTCAAGCAGGTACTGGAGGGATTTTTCGAAACTCTCACGAGGAATTCTGTCGGATTTATGCCTCAGATTTGGGCTTTGCCACAAATAATGAAGCTGAACTAATGGTGGTAAAACAAGGCCTACTTATTGCCATTAGAGAAAATTACCAACGGCTTATTGTGGAGGGGGATTCTGCAATGGTTACAGGAGCTCTCAATAAGTTATAGCAAGGGTCACCCTAGGAGAAAATCACCAAAAGTTGGCGAACAATAGCTCTCATTCAGGAAATAAGCATGTTGCTTAAAAACATCCAGTATTTGATTCCAAATCACATTCAGAGACAAGGAAATGAGGCGGCAGATTATTTGGCCAATTGGGGCTATAAAAAAACTGATAGATCTATGGAGGCTTGACCAACTGATGCCATCTGGAACATTGAGTTACACTCCCTTCAAATTATTTTACAAAAGGATCTCAAAGACAATGTAGAGCAATGATCCCCTGATCAGGGTGCGCATCGTTCGAGAGAGTAATTAGAACTTGATTTCCAGGTGGGTGGTCTCCATCATTCCGGTATTTATTAACCATGATGAGGCAATACTCACCACGCTCATGGCAGCATGTGGTAGATAAGGGATTAATGTGGTTTACAGGAAGACAGCTTGTGCTGTCAGGCAGGCAAGGGAATGTTCTGGCAACGGTAGGCTATTTTAATTGCAACTTCATTATGCCATGCATTGTTCATCTGCAGTAGAAACTCTGAGGACGCGCAGGAGGATGACGGCAGCCATACCTTGCATCAGACAAGCTGCTTTGCTGGGGTATGTATTCATCATTCTTCTGTCTATGCTCGTTGATATATTATGGGCTATGTATTGCTCGGGGAAAGTTTCGTTTACTTGGTTTAAGCTGGGAGATTATGGGTTTGTCGTTCCCCTTTTAAGCCCTGTAGACCCCTGTTTCCATGACCCTTGTCACCTTTCCTACAATTCTTCTGTTCTGGTAATGGTTATGGCCGGGGCATCCCAAGTTTGGAACTCTGCTGTCAGGTGCGTTGAAATTGAAAGGTCTATTTTGTATGGGAGTTGTTGGGTTTGGTGGGTTTTGCAGTTCTCTATTTATCTGGGCATTTTGTGGGTTGGAATTATGGTTTTTATTCTGCATGGGCACTGTTGGGGTTGTAGGATTATTCGTTTTACCGTTAATTATGATGCTCAAACGTATCTCTAGTATGTCTGTTTCTTTCCTGATGTCAGTGGTAGTAGGTCGACAGATTTGTATGTCCAGTTCTCTACGGATATAATCGTTTTGTTTAATCATCATGTCTACATATCCTTGTATGTTTGTTGTGGTATCGGGTCCTCTGTTTATTTCTGGGCCATCTGTCTCTGGGATTGGGTTAACTATTTTCAATTGACTCCTCTTCGAGGAAGCCACATGTCTTTTGCGCTCACCGGAACTTTTCTAGACCCATCTGGTAATTTTGCTGATGGCGTCCAAAATTTAATGGTTTGTTATTTCTTGTCTCTATTCATTCTTAGGCCAATCTTCATAATGGTTAAGAGACAGACTCGTAACCCCACAGCTTTTAATTCTGATAAAGGCAAACAAAAGTAGGTTCAGCCTAAAGTTAGCCTCAAGAGAAAAGGAAGGAAGACGTGACAAGAGGTTTTGCAAAACCTCTCTGAAAATTATGTTATTGGAAATTCTTCCACTGTCCGACAGGAAATTAGAGGACGGGAGTAGGAAATTAGAACTGATGAAGAAGATAATGTTGTTGAAGCAGAAATCATGGATTTCATCACAGATCCTAGCAATACCTGTGGTCGTTTATCAATGTTTCATCAAATAGTTCATACTTACTAGATTGTAAAATGCCTCTTGGCTAAAGCTATGCAGATGTTTCCCCCTCATCAAGAGAATATTGAACCACGAGTAGTGGATTTGTTACAGGATATTGATAATTAGTTGAATCACATCAAAATCACTCAGTATTAGGCTACTGATCGTATCAGTAGAATTGATGATCGTGTCGGCAGAATTGAGAAACAACTCCAACAGCTGCAACAAGTGGATATGCCTGGATCCACAGCAAAAGATCCAGCACTAATTGACTCCTCTGATGGATAGCAGTTTTAGAGTTTACTCATTTTTATCAGATGCATTTTTGTTTTTTGCAAGGACATATATTAATCCATAGACTTGTAGATAATCGAGTAAATAGTCAGTTAGTTAATGAAGTACATAGTCGAATGAAACTGTTTCAATTTTGGTTGGCTTTTAACACTCTAAGGTGGCCAACAGACTTGGTTTCCTACGGGCAGGTTGAGGCCACCAGACTGAATTTTATTTTTTGTAACCTGCTTTCAAATTATAAATAGAAAATAGCGAGGTACTACCAAATTGACAAAAAAAAAAAAAATTTAAATCAGGTTTTTGTTGACCATCTTTAATTTTGAAATAGTCAAGTGTAACTTATTTATTTTATATTATTTTATTCAATTTAAAATAGGTTTTAGTTGTAATAGTTTTGATCATCTTTAACTTTAATATAATCCAATGTAATTAAATTATTTATTTTCTATTTACCCCTAAAATTAAGAATGCAAAAAACTGGTCTAACGAACTTTTCAATTTGTAAGTAACAATTGTTTTTATGTATCTTATTTTAAAATTTGACGTTAGCACATTATTTTTTCACTTTTATTTCTTACTACCTACCTCATGTTGTCAGTATTCAGAAGTAGTCTTGGGACATGTCTACTTATTTGGTGTAATCGAGGATGTGATGTTATCATATTATGTTTGTATATTATTTTTTTATTTCAATGTTATTATTATATTGATTAAATTTCTATTTATTATTTTATTGGATTAATATTTGTTTCCAAAATATTTATTGGAAAAAATTTAAATCATTTATAGGTTTCTGTATTATTTATCTTTTTTTTATCAATGTATATTCCTAAAGGGTTGGAGAGAAGTATTATTATCCTCCCACATCTACGTAAGTAATCAACCAACAAAGGGAAACATGTGATGTATAGTTACTATGATCATATTTAACCTCCTAGGTGACCTTAAGGAAGTAAAACCGATAGAAACATACTAAAAATACCTTCCACATCAACCACAAAACTCACAGGAGCCATCCCTGCCACTCAGGCATCCAACCCCTGGGTCCCACTAAGGTTTTTGACCCACTTAACCCCCAGACCCTCCCACATTATAGGCATGGGTGCATCTGGGAGGCTCTAGATGCTCCCATGACATTGGCATGCATGTGTCCAGGGACTCAATTTCCCAAACCTGTGCCTGCGTCCGTTAGATTTAGGGCACTTTTTTAGAAACAGAGCCCAGGTCGCTGCCCAAAAGTCAATGACAAGCTCAGACATGAAATAAAACAATGAAACAATGATGCAAAGAAAATATTTGAACAAGGACGTGACTAGACCCCTACTAGCAATGATAGAAATTTCTTCAAACATGTCACATAGATGTAATCTACAAGTTTAAATAACATATCTGAGCATAGGGGTATCATACTTATTTGAGAATCGTTAAGAAGCATTGTTTCTACATCACATTAACTGCATTATAGTCTATTTAGGCATAGATACATTGTTCATTCAATTACGAATCAAAACATGATGACTTGCATACTTCATCACCATCATAAAACTCAATCATAACTAGCATATAAGCAACATAAATGACAAGTACATAACAACCATATAATCCATAGAATAAAAAGCATATTTACCCATAAATACAAGAGGAAATGAGGTCTTATTTCCATAAGAAAATGCAACTCAGTCTGGGACTTCCACGTTTCACCGGACCATAGACATGGTTGAGCCAAATCTCTCTTCATCCAGCCACCCCCATCTCATATTCCAAGCACGGATGTGGAATCTCATAAACGAAATCCATCAAAACCAAATCAGGGCTTCTAGAGGCCAAACCACCTCCACCCTCAACCAATGATTCCACCTATGTAAATGCCCCCTAGGATAGAGTTCGCTTTTGGGGGATGAGCCATCTCAACTCTTAGTGAGTCATAATTTATTGGTATATTTTTCTTTTGGGTTATTGAATATACTATTTTTATTATAGCAAAATCTGGAAGGATCAATATCGATCCTTAATTAGATTGCTAAAAGGAGTTCCCAATTAACCATGATTAAAAAAAAAATTGGATGGATCATGAATAATACTTTTAGTGTGTGTTCTAACTAATGATGGTCTTTCAAGAGGTGTCATTGGTAATGCAAACATGGAAAAACAACAGAATGTTAACTATGAGGGATAATGTGTTGTAATCTCACAATGACTTTGAGCACAGTGTAAAAAGATGAAATGTAGGAAAGAATTAGCTTTTGAATACACAATCTTTATTTATAAAATTTAGGCATAACTATGTCAAATTTTACTTGTTTAACAACGGTATGTGATATTTCATGTAAAACATAATGGATATGTTCTCATTTGTGTAAGTGTTGAGTACACTATTCTCATGCAAGACAATTTTTTTCAAACTTTATGTTAATTATTTTTAAATGTATGAAAGTCGTTATATCCTTGAATGTACAAGGCCTTGTGTTTGTGTAGGGTATGAGAGTCTCAACATCATCAATCAATTTTTATTTATTTTTAGAGTGTAGACCTTGGTCTTCACTAGTGTAATGCATAAGTTATTATAAAAATGGTTAAGGTGGAAAATTTTTATAGCATAAATAAAATATGTGTGCATTTTAAGATTAGGATAAATGTCAAATACATGCATATGTATGTATGTAAAGTAGTATTTTTTTTTAATTTATATATTTTGAATCTACATAGTTAACTCAATATGAGTGTTGTGTTTTATAAATTAGATATTTGTGTATCCTATACATAAATAACATGATAAATAGAGATATTGAAGTCATTTTAGAAAATTGAATGTTTCGATGTATTTGTAGCTCAAAACTCTAGGTTTGTCAATTTGAACCTAAATTCGAGGACACCAAATCAATAAAAGCATATGATAAAGTTGCCACTTTTTCCTAATAAATAATTGAATGCTAAAAGTGTGCATGGAGTGTACATACATTTTTTTGACTTAGTGTAATAGTTATTGTGTTTAGAAGTAGGTCTAACAATAATGTGCTCTATCCATCTTGAACCTCCTTGAACTTAAGGGCCATGAATACACCTAATCATAGTGATATGAGCCCTCTTTATAATAGGGTATTTTCCCTTATAGTTGGATGTTTCTGTTGTTAAGGTGTCTCATGTAATCTAATTGGATATGGAGGCTTTGACCATAGTTTTCGTACGCAAGGAGTTGAAGAAGGAGGTAGGTGTCTCCATTGAGGTTACAACCTCGATGAGATTATAACCTTGAGTAGGCTAGAGCCCACTTATCATCAACGTCAAAGCCTCAATCATGGATCCTAGATAAACTTGAAGCCCATGCTTCATCGAGGTTAGATCCTCAATCATGTTGGTACCTCGACAAAGTTGGAGCCCGTTCATCATAGAGGTTGGAGCCTACAGCAAGTTCGATCCCACTCATCATCGAGAATCAATCCTGATCATCATCAAGTTTGGATCCTTAATTGAGTTATATACTAGAGTAAGTTGGATCCCACTAATCATTGAGGTTAGTACCTCAATCAAGTTGTAGCCTACGTTGAGCAATTTCTTGCATCTTTCAAGTTTGGTGCCTCAATAAGATTGTAGCCTACCACATGTGGTAGATTACATATCTTGGAGGTAGTTTCCTCCAGTATTTTGTAGCCTACAAATCTATGTAATGAATTGAAGATAAAGAATAAGAATAATTTGTGGTTTTCTTCCACATGGGTTTCCACATAAAAATCTTGTCTCCTTGTGATGTCACATGTGATGGCTTCTAGATATGTTTATGATTCATTTATATTTCTTATGTTATGATGAGTATGGTTATGATTCATTGTTACATGATTACTTGATTATGAAAAGTTATGAAATGGAAAAAGTTCTCACACTAATTCACCCCCACACCCCCCCCCCCCCTCTTAGTGTGACCTTTGGTCCAATAGAACTTTGAAAATGCTCATTCTTTGCAAGAGTTGTAATTTGGCCTTATCTCTCTTTTTTTAGTACGTTCAAAACTCATTGTTTTGTTTGGACTGCTCAAAGAAATATTTGGCCTTTCAAATATTGTCCTCTAATAATTATGGCTCATAATTCTCAATACTATCTCAAAAATATTGTGGAAACCCACTAAGATATATTTTAATATTCACTATCTCATCTTTGATGTATGGTGCATACCTCAATGACTCCAAAAACATGTTAGTATACTCATCAACATTAAGCTAGCCTAGCTTATGTTCATCGAATTCTTTAAATTTCCTATCATAGTACCTCTCAGCCAAGAAATCCTTCCAAAAATATTTCTCAAGAATTCTCCATGATAGTTCCCTCTCCCAAATTTCCATAACATTTCTCAAATCATCCCGCCATATATCAACATTTCCCTTGAAGTTAAAAAAAATATACTTTGGTCTTCATGTTTCATATTATTCATGCACTCTGAAGTATTTATTCATTATCAATAGCCAAGATTCTACCTCTTAAACCTTCTTTATTTCTCCATCGAAGGTAGGGAAATTTTTCTTCTGAACTCTTTTTCCATTGAACTCTTCTCACTTTTAATTTGATGATGGTGCCTTTTGGTTATAGTGTTCGATGACCATTCATGGATACTTAACTCTCTTTCCCTTTGATGATGGTGATTTCTGGCTATAGTGCTTGGTGACTGGTCATGGCTACTTAACTCTCTTTCTAGAGTTCTAAGTGGAATTTCTCCTCTCATTGTGTCTTCAATTTCTTGCCTATGTATTCTCCTTGACTTGCTACCTTCTTCCCTATTGGTCTCCAATCCCTTCTTGTAGATTTTCAATGGGATTTTCTTGGAATTGTTCCCTTCTAGATAGTTGTAATCGAGCTCATATTCCTTCTTCCTTTGTAGTTTTGATAAACTCTAAAAATTCACTAAATTCACCTTTGCTTTCCTTTATTTTATTCTAATGATATTTTGATTGGTTTCCTTGAAAATTATAAATTCATCCTTCAAGCTCTAGAGAGTATCCATCTAATCAGGAGAATTAGCCTCATACTTCTTTCCAACCAAGTACTCTTCTTGATTATGGTCTATACCATTTTGTTGCTCATTCCTCTATTTCTTGCTATAATTTGTGTATTTCTATCCTTCTTTATGTTTCTACTCACAAAAAATTGTTAGTTAAATCAAACAAAAATAAATATATTTACTCATCACCTTCGTATATTTGTAATAAGTATTTTGATTTTAAACTGACTATAAAATAAAATCCCATGTTAATAACATTTTATAAATATGTCAAGCCAATAATCATATCAATATAAGTCTAAAATCAATAAACAATTATATATCAATTAAACTATCAGATTAAGTGCTTATCCTATGTGCACATGTGTGTGAGCTTCTTCAAGTCCATTGTTGAACCTTCACTCTGATACCACTTTGTAACACTCCCTCCCATCCCCTTTTACTAACTCACGATATGGTATTTATTACATGATAATGTAACACAAACTTAAAAGTTTACCTTGAATATGGGGTAGCAAAAATCATAATTTTCTAAAGGTTTCAAAATTAAAATCTGATATCACCATTGCATCCAACACTTTGAGAGCTTTCTTATGATGTTCAACTCAATCTAGCTACCATATTAAAAATTATTCCCATGTGAATGTTTAACCATTTAGATAATGGCATGTTAGTGGGGATCCCTGTGTGGAATCCACATGTAATTCATGTGGCTCTACCACATCCATGTCAACTAAGCCCCCTATATTGCATCCATTTGACCACTAATGGATTCCCGTTGGGCTTGTCACGTCAATCCCGGTATGTGGGTTCCAACAACCAAAGGTGGGGTTGTATTCTTGGTTTAGTAAATATGGTAGTGGGGAATGATAAATAAGGGTTGTGCACATTCCTTTCCATTCACCATGAGCATATAATGAATTCAACAAACTCCCATGACTAGTGTTTAACCTTAAATTTTATAATAACATATTAGACAATTTAATCATCCATAATTTGTCTAATAATATAGTCAGTATGCTTATCTCAGTACCTTGAAATCGATGGAAACTATAGGATAGACTTCAACTCTCCACCCAACCACAGGCTAGCTACGTTGTAATCTCTCTTGCAGTTGTCCACCCCTAAGACAAATCCAAATCTAAGGGGATGTTTGTTCAAGGTATTCACCCAAGGCTTATTTGGGGTATTTCTTAGTTCTAGGAGTATGAACCCACTATATAGGTGGTTTATCAGTTGTATTTTCCAATCAAGCACTACAAGAGCATGTATCCCATTGTTTAGGTAATTTATCAATCTCACAACAAGCCATAATGACTCATTTCAAATCATTGAGTGGTTTACTAGCTTTAAAGAAACCACTTGAGTGGTTTATCAACCCATTCAGAAAGAAATAATTGGTTCATTAGGTTATTCAACAAGCACTTAGTGGTTTATCAAATTGCTAGATCTTTACTTCCCTTCACTACAAACTCTTTTTGATGCTTCATCTAGATTTATTCTTCTCAATCCCCATGTTGGAATGTTTTCTTTACATCCATCTATTCTACTTTAAAATAAAGTTAGTGGTAATAGATAAAAGAAATATAATATAATTTTACTTGGAAAAATGAGAAAAATTCTCACTAAGTCAATTTCCTCTACCTCGAAATAGCCTTTTTCCACTAGCCAATATTTTTATTTCTCCACTTTTATTTTTGCATTTGACTTCTTCGTAAGCACCCATTTTCTTCCAATGGGATTTACTCCATCAAATAAATCCACTAGATCCTAACTCTCATTCTTATCCAAGGATGCCATGTCTTCAATCATTGCCTTTTTCAGAAGTTTTCCATCCTCTAAATCCACTACCCCCAATACAATTCTGGGATCATCATTAGAAATAAGAAAAGAAAAATTAGAAAAAAATTAGGTGGAGTATACATTTCTATTTAATTCTATCATGAAATTATCTCCTCAGTATCAAAGTATGTCATTCTTATTCTTATATAAATTCTCATTCATCATTATTCATTTCAAACTTTGTCATCTCTAGTTATTTTTGTGTTAGTAGGAATTCCTATTTAATAACATCTTTGAATTATTTAAATACCACATCTCGACTATACAAAACCTTCTTAGTTTCATGGTTCCAAAACTCCCAAGGTTTCAAACCAAATTTATATCCAATAATGATACACTTCTCAATTTAGTTATCCACCTACTCTGATTTTCCTTTGGATCATGTAGATAGGCTTCATAGATAAATTTCCTAAGATGATTACGAAATCATTTCTTACTAGTTCATACCTTTTGTAGACTCTTCTCATTTGATGATGATGAGGGTGATCTATTTACTAGTAACATGTAGTACCAACCACCTCTTCCCATATTTCATGTCTAACATGTAACCTTTGAGCATGTTCCTTTATTTTTCCATTATCTATTCATCCTTTCTACAACCTAATTCCGTTAAGGTGTGTATGGTGTAAGACATTTAGAACACCCTCTAGATTAAATTTGGTCTATCATTTGAGGACTTATTTGTATTTATATCTTGTGACTACCCTCTAATAGATAAGGCATATTCATTCTAAATTTCCATGTTTTTGCATCTCATCTTATTATATTACAAGGATGAAACTATTTATCAAAACTTAAATTAATTGCAATACTACCTATGGAAACAACTAGGTTATCCCACAAGCCAAGTAGAGAACACAACAAATTGATACACTTATCTTCAACTACAATATCAATTTCAATAGAAAATAGATGAATTAGAATAGCCTTGATTGCATTTACATGCTCTTTCATTGAGTCTCCATCCTTCATCCTTAGATACAGGTTCTCTTGTAGGAAAAAAAATTTCATTAGTGACTTAAAATGATACAAATCCCCTAACTTGTGAACTCCACAATTCCTTCACTATAGCCTTTCCTAAAACATTCATTAATACTAAATATGATAGACACAATTATATTATGTTATTTGTCTTCCAATCCAACTTGTTACATTCTTCTATCAACATCCTTATTGGTGCAGTGTTAGAATCCATAATGATCCATTAATATTTTCCACCAAAAGATCTTCCATTTTAAGTTTCCATTGCTCAAAACTCTACCCATTAAATTTTTCAATCTCTATCTTTGAACTATTTTCCATTTCCTTTCACCACAAAAATTGATACAATGGATCTTCCACTATAACATGGTTTTCCATACGCCTGATCAAGAACCCCTAAACACAATAACATCCTTTGAATCCAAACTTTTATGATACCAAATTCAATTAATTGATATAAACATACTTTTAATAAAAATATGAACAGATGCAATTGAGCATCCACATGTGCATGCATGTACACACACACTCATTTAACATAAAAAATTTATCCTAGAAACCCAAAAACTCATCACAAATTTTTTAGTAGCCCTATGAGACCCCTTTTTACGCACGTCACAACTTATTGTTCATGATAATAGTCATGTAAAGAATGTAATGCATACCTAATGTTTGTAATTCCTTTATAGAGATTTCAAGAGTGCTAAAATATGAGCCCACAATCCCTACCAAGACTAAATAGTGTGCACTATATAACTCAATGTGTTTAGGTAGACGAAAGTGTTCTAGCATCAATTAAATGTAAATCACCAAACAAAACTACTCATTCTTGATCATACAGAGTTATTAAAGAATATTTTGAACCAAAATATAATGCAACTAAACGTTAGTTATGTTGTTGATATTAAAATTCATGAGTTTGACCATTGTTAAGAGAATTTTAGGCATTAAAATAGTTAAAATTTTGGAAACAATTAATCACATTGTTCGAAGCCTTGTTGATGTTTTTCAAATATTTTAGGAAAACTTGTTTTCAAGACCATAATGTAGGTTGATGTTTATAATCATAATCAATTATTATCAATATCATAAGAAAACATTAATGTCTCAAACAAAAATCTCATTTCACTAAATGTAATTTAAAACCCTTTTGAAGTATTACATTAGATAATATATCCTTGACACATTAGGCCAAATATATTTGTGGGCATTAACTAATAGGTACCTCATTTTGACATGAAATTAATTGGACCATTTAAGGAAGTAGTACACAATTTTTTGGCATGAGAACATTAGTCCATATATATATATATATATATATATATGACTGTGAACCTCACATTAAACACTTTCATGAAATGGCACAAACAAAATTGTATTAGAGATTCAAGAATGAGTGTAATGCGTTTAACTTGGCCCAATGATATTTCAATAAACGAAATACTGGGTATGTTCTAATGAACACAATATGTAACACATGTTGCTGTAGATAATACATTAAATTTGTTAACTATTCATCATTCATCACACGAAGATAGTGTTTTTCATAACAACCTTATGTGGGAATGATTTATTATATTAATATCTAAAGCAAAAACAAACCTCCTAGATTCAATTTGATCTAAGTCCTATGTTTCCAAAGTCATCCTATGTCTTTGTAATGGTGGACCTTCCTCTTCAAGAGGAAGGTTTTGAAGTCTTCAAGACTAACTAATAATTTTATCATTTTATGTTGAATATATAAACCTAATTAATTAATTAAAGAGAAAAACATTATGGCCAACTATTATTGAACTAAGGAAAAAAAAAACCTAATAAAAATGTAAGAGATTACAATAGGAAAACAAAAATATATAGGGGCATTCTAAACAAAAACCCGGGAAGATTAGGGTCCAAGTCCAACTAGTAAAGCTAACATAAATAGTTGCAATAATCCTCTCATACCATCCTTGACCGAATCAAAATGTCCCTCAAACGACATTTATATTTACCCACTAGAGACATTGATATGGTGTTGTAACATCTATATCAAGTACCACAATGCTTCCCTTAACACTTCCACAAATATCTCCATTATATCTACTAGATAGTGGGGTAAACAACTTACAAGACTATCCTAGATCTATAACATTTGACATACCATGCAAAAATAAAATAAAAAATGGAAGAGTTCTGGGCATAACTTAAGTCCTATTTGGTGTGATATTTGACCAAATCAACTTCAAAAATACCCCTTTAGCTCCTAGAGATCCTGCTTCCATTGCTAATCATTGAAAACTACACACATCAACGAAAATAAAAACAAAAATCTCTCTCCAAATACAATTCTATCAATTTCATAGATGGATCTAATAATAATTTCCAAACACATTAAAATCAAATACCACATCCAACATGAAAAAAAAATGGGAGAAATATTCATGAAGTTTACGTTAACAAATAAACACCTTACAATTATACCTTGGTGTAGAACAATTCCTTCTCAGGTACCTTACAAAAATATATAGGTGCATTCTAAAGAAAAACCCGCGAAGATGAGGGTCCAAGTCCAACTAGTAAAGCTAACATAAATAGTTGCAGTAATCCTCTCATACCATCCTTGACTGAATCAAAATATCACTCAAACGACATTTAGATTTATCCACTAGAGACACTGATATGGTGATGTAACATCTATATCAAGAACCACAATGCTTCCCTTAACACTTCCGCAAATATCTCCATTGTATCTACTAGATAGCGGGGTAAACAACTTACAAGACTATCCTAGATCTATAACATTTGACATACCATGCAAAAATAAAAAATAAAAAAAACGGAAGAGTTATGGGCATAAATTAAGTCCTATTTGGTGTGATATTTGACCAAATCAACTTCAAAAATACCCCTTTAGCTCCTAGATATCCTACTTCCATTGCTAACCATTGAAACCTACACACATCAAAGAAAATAAAAACAAAAATCTCTCTCCAAATACAATTCTATCAATTTCATAAATGGATCTGATAATAATTTCCAAACACATTAAAATCAAATACCACATCCAACATAAAAATAAATGGGAGAAATATTCATGAATTTTACGTTAACAAATAAACACCTTACAGTTATACCTTGGTGTAGAACAATTCCTTCTCAGGTACCTTAGCTCCTTGTCTTCCTTAACTTACATGCTACAATCGATCTCACCACAACAATATAGTGAAGTGTTCCTAATAAATCCACAAAGTTAGGAGTATGAATTGTGTTTTTATATATGTATGTCTCGTTGGAAGGGTCTCATTATATAGGTTTCTCATAAATTTGTGAAGATTAATGTAGACACCCAAGGCCAAGAGAAGTTAGGATAAAGGATTCAATTATTGAACCCATGCTAAGCCATATATTTCCAACTCAATTTCATCATCTTGGGAAACCAAGATTCTAAAATTTTTTACTCTTAATTGCTCATTTGTTGAAGTTAACAAGTGATGGGAAGAGTTGCATCACTTCTTGGTAACTAGCATAGAATGATGCAATTCCCTTTTGTTCAAAATAAGGTTATCCATGGGATATGAGATTGGCATCTCATCCCTTAAATGATGTGAGTAAGACTATGCCCCTTTCCAAACCTAAGGGTAACAAATAAGATGAAAACAATAGGACACACTTCTGCAGAAAAGGTCAAAAATTTTGAGGCAGAGGCAACATGACTTTTAGTAGATGAATTTGGACAACTTACATGCAAATAAAGGTTGTACTCCAAGGTGAAGAAAATTTTCCTCATATCATTTAGTAAAATTTTTAGGGACTAGAATCCTCTTGAAATTGGGACGTATGATATTGATTGGATCATTATTTTATATCTGATTTATTTAATGCCCTTGGAGAGGAAGAAATTTGAGAAATCAACTTAAAAGGTAATTTTAGCAATAGCTTTGGACTTGAAGGTTTATGGTTTCAAATATTTCAAAGCCATTTTGAGATATGAAACATTATTTTTTTGGGACAAAACTTTACCTCTCTAGGAAAAGACTCTAAGACACTCAAATATCTTTCTAATCGTGCAACAATCACATCAATCAATATTTTTATGCAAAAGTTATGCCTTCCACAAGTTAGCATCTTCTATTAACCAACATGGTATGAGAGGATGCCATGTCAACCCCCATGACTCGTGAAAATAGGGTTAACCACATGTGGAGTTTTTAGAATACCCTAACTTTAGTTAAGGCCTGATAGAGTCAAACATTACCTCTAGTTGGTTATCATGCTATATTAAATATTATATCACTAGAAAGAGTAAATTTTCTATTCAATGCTATTGGATTTTGTTCTATAGTTGAACATAGAAATTGGGAGTAGGAAGTTAGAGAGAAAAGAAGGGGGTTAAATTTTTGTAGCAACTTTAAAATTAGGTGACTCAATAGAGAGCACCTCTTACCTTGTTCCTACATATTCCTTATCAAAGAAAAAATAATATACTAGTCTCACCTTCTACCTCATTTTCACCTATAAGGAAGGTTTCACTAGAGTAAAAAATAGTGATAATGTGGATGGTGCATGTATTTCTTTTTGTTATTTATATATCATATTGACTCATTAAATAAGGTACTGTATAATGAGGCCTATAAATTATTGTCTATATTCACATGCATCTCATTGTATTAACAAGTGTTGCACGATAAATTAGTACCTTCCACTCAATTTACTAATTATGCTTTGATAAATATTACATAAAAAATGATAACCTACGTTGTTCAATGCTAAATTAATAGTGGTCAATAGGAAAATCAAATCCTATAGCCCTTCTTTTGAAAAAATTAATAATTTGAGATGTGAAGTGGATAAATTAATTGGTTTCCTATGCACACCAACTTGCATAAAATTTGGTAGATAGTAACCACTAGTAAGTCTAAACATTTACAATTTTACTCCTACATAAGTAACATTGAAAAAATAAATAGGTATATTTATTTACATCCTATTAATATTATTTTTTTCAAGAAAAAACTAGCTTAAATTATGGTGGGAAGTAACTAATGTTAAATATGTTATTTATGTTGGATTTTCACACTCATCTTGTCCGGAATCGTGGATTAACAACGACTTTGGGATCCACCCTAGGACCACTCAAAAAGTTAATGATAATGGGTAGAAGTTTACTAAAGCCTACATTTTTTGGTGTAATGGAAAACCTCAACATGGTCTCAAAGCCTTCGCTGAGGTTCGATTCCGTAATTTGCATTTGAGGGAGGGTGTTGGATTTTCACACTCACCTCCTTGGGAATCAATTACATGGACTAATCGCCACTTTGTGATATACCCTGAGACCACTCAAAAAGGTAATGATATTGGGTTGAAAATGTACTAAAGGCTATGGGTTTTAGTGTAATGGAAAACCTCAACATGGTATCAGAGCATTGGCCCAAGTTCGACACAAGTTCAATTCCATGATTTGTGTTTGAGGGAGGGTGTTGGATTTTTACACTCACCTTGTTGGGAATCGATCACGTGGACTAATCAAGGGTGTTGGATTTTCACACTCACCTCGTTTGGAATCGATCACGTGGACTAATCGCCACCATTCTTGGATCTACCCTGGAGACCACTCAAAAAGGTAATGATAATGGGTTGTAAATGTAGTAGAGCCCATGGGTTTTAGTGTAATGGAAAACCTCAACATGGTATCAAAGCCTTGGCCAAGGTTAGATTCTTTGATTTGCGTTTGAGGGAGAGTGTTGGATTTTCACACTCACCTCGTAAGGAATCGATCACGTCGACTAACCGCGACTCTAAGATCTACCCTTGCACTGCTCAAAAAGGTAATGATAATGGGTTGGAAATTTACTAAAGCTTGTGGATTTTGGTGTAACGGGAAACCTCAACATGGTATGAGAGCTTTGGCCCAAGTTCGATTCCCCGATTTGCATTTGAGGGAGGGTGTTGGATTCACACCTAGGTTCAACTCTCTGATTTGCGTTTGAGGGAGGCTGTTGAATTTTCACACTCAGGTTCGATTCCCCGATTTGTGTTTGAGGGAGGGTGTTGGATTTTCACACTCACCTCATTGGGAATCGATCACGTGGACTAACTGCCACTCTAGGGTCCAGCTTAGGAACACTCAAAAAGGTAATGCTAATGGGTTGGAAGTTTACTAAAGCCTCCGGGTTTTGGTGAGCCTTGGCCCAGATTAGATTCGATTCTCTGAATTGCATTTAAGGGAGGTTGTTATATTTTCACACTCACCATTCCCCAATTTGCTTTCACACTCAAGTTTGATTCCGATTTCACATTTGCATTTGAGGGAGGGTGTCCCCTCTAGGATCCACCCTAGCACCGCTCAAAAAGGTAATGATAATGGGTTGGAAGTTTACTAAAGCATGCAATTTTTGGTATAATGGAAAACCTCCACAATATATCGAGTATAAACTATTTTCAAGCATTTTATTTTTGAATTATTTTGCTAGAAGCTCAAGAATAAAAAAAATTTATCCACACTATGAAGCTTAAAATGATACCTTCAAATTATGATCCAATCACATGTAATAATATTTAAAAAACAATAATTATTTTTCAAATTTAAACATTATAAGTTGCATTAGTCAATATTAAACTAATAATGATCAATAAAAAAATAATTGCTAAAATCTAAAACTAATAAAATTTATTTATACAGTATTCCTTATTTAAACATTAAAAATATTATCTATATTTTAAAAATATAATCTCATTAATAAAAAAATATAATTGGTTTAACCTTAAAAACAATTTTAATCAATATTATAATTTTTTTTATTCTTATAATACATAAATAAATTCGATACTATAACCTCAAAACAAAAAAACTTTATAAATCAAACAATTCACACAACTCAGCAAAAACTATCACAAAGAACTATCAAAACTCAAGATCCAATTTCAAAAACTATTTTTGGTCATCGACTTTACAGTTATCACCAAAAATTTTGAAGATCCAAAACCACTGTCAAAAACCATCAAGTTCAAGGTCCATTGGACTTACTTTTATACCTCAAGATATGAAAACCAAATGACCTCCGTAAGTTTTAAAAAAGCAACAAGAAGTTAGACAAAACACGAACTTTGGTTGACATCCATTTGTCTAGTTTTATATCTGAAGATATGAAAGTAGAGTGAACTTCGCAAGTTTAAAAAAAAAAAACGAGAAGTTAGAGACAAGTTAGACAAAACACCAAGATTAACTTATTAAGTATAACTATTGTTCGGAGAGACAAGTTTGACAAAACACCAAGATCAACTATAACTATTGTTTGGAGAGACAAGTTTGACAAAACACCAAGATCACTGGGAGTTGTTTTTAGTACGATTTTTTGGAGTTTTAGGTGTCGGACTTCGGTGAAAAATTTTGAGGTAAAATCTTGATTTCTGTTGTTTAAATTGGTTTTTTTGACGCCCTAAAAAAACTTTTAGGGCACTTCGATTATGCAAAGTTATCCATTAAATCTTGATTTATGTTATTAAAATTGGTTTCTTAACTATATATGGATTCAACACCCTAAAAAATCTCTAGACCACTTAGATTGTGTAAGGTTAACCATCAAACTTTTATTTTCAATAAATTTCTGCCAAAATTTAGAGAAATTAAACTGAAAACACTCTAACATAAAAACCTTAAAAAAATCAAACTATAAACTACACATTATTGTTCGTTCTTCGCATTCATTGCATGTCCAGTAAAATTTCCCAGTAATAATATTCGTCCTAAAGTAATTATTAAAGCATTAGACCATACCTAAGAACTGCGTACTTCGGACAGTCCGTTTTCGAAGGCCTGCGTATTTCGCTTCGCTGGCATCTATACCAAAATGAAGCCTTAAAGAGCCCACTATGCGTTTGACACTAGTTCGCGTTTCACAAAAATAAAATAGATGATGGGAAGAGCCTATACCATTGGTCGCAAGAAAAGCTAACCACATTATTAGGAATTTTTTCTATTTTAAGTGTTTTTTTATTTTTAATAACGGTGGCTCACTTAATCTAACATGGAGTAATGCCGGATTAAGATCTGAGGATGATATGAAAAACTCCACTCACTCTGGTACTACCTCATGTTTAAAAATACACGTTTGTATTTAACCATTATTTTTTTTCCATGTTTCTTGTTAGTTGAGTTTTAATCTTATTTTGGAGTTTAAATGAGTTTAACTGGTTAATATTTTGCATGTGGGAATTATTAATTACTTTTAGCTGATTTCTAATTTATTTACTTTTATTTTACTTTATTTTGATATTTTTTTTATTAATTTGGGTCTTTAAATCTAACTTTGATCTTCATTTTAGGATTTTTTATTAATTTGATTCTTCCAATTTATTTTTGATTTCTATTTTAGAAATTTTTTATTAATTTGAGTTTAAAAAAATTCATTTCATACATACATGTAGACTCTCAACCTAATTCAATTCAAGTTGGTTAGTCTACTCTACAGCCTCTATATTGTATTCATGTTTAACAATAATTTACCATTTGATTTTGAGTGATTTGAATTATCTTCTTAATTCATTAGTCAATTTATTAGTACAACAATTTTACAATAAAAATTGACCAAAATATATACTCATAAATAAAAACTTAAAACAATTATTTTATTTAATAATGGCTAACTAATTTGACTGTTTAGTCTATGAAGACATAGATACTCTACCTCCTCTGGCTTTGAACCTATGATCTTTTAGGAGGAAAGGCACCATCTTAACCATTAGGCCGACTCAAACATATATAATATTGAGTTATTGGTATTTAAAAGTTTATTTAATAAGGAGGTCATCAACCCCACCCTAGAAGATCAAAAGTATCTCTATGTTTTAACTAGCTCAAAGAAGAAAATTAATATAGCCAAGATTAGAACCAACTCTCATGAGCTCCATAGTGAAACATGTCGTTGGAAAGTTCCTAAAACACCATGGATGGAAAGGATCTTCCATCTCTGTGAGAATATGAATATCGAGGATGAAAATCACTTCCTCTTAGAGTGCCCAGGGTACAACCACATTAGAGCTCAATTTCATAATCTTTGTTGCAATACTGACTGTAACATACACCATTAACTTCACAGGGAAATGTAAGGAGTTAAAAATTTTATACAAGTTACTCATCTTTACATAGAATGCTTAAGAGTTCACAGTGTAAATTTATAACTAAGAATAGTAAACTCCTTAACCCTTAACAACCTCCATTACAGTATATTAACATAATACTATATGATGTAACCTTCCATTCATCTCATTACTCATATAGTCATCACATAATTGCCATTATGATCATCATAACAAGAAAGGAATCAACCTCATCATCTGGACACAATAATCAATCACATCTTTGAACACCAATATACCCTGGAAACCCCGTAGGGTGAAAACCAGCAAACGTTTAATTTTATTATTAAACGCTCGTGAGGGTGTTCAGCCCATCACTCAATGGCTTATAAGGGAGACCATCCCTTAACCATCGTTTATATATTCTTACAAGGAAATATGCAAATATCTAGCTTAAAGCCATTACAATAAATATGATACCATTTACCCTTTGCTCTTCATATCTTCAGATCTTCACATCTTGGTGGCATTGATGTACCTACAATGGACCATCGTACGTTGGACCTTCCTGCAACTCGCACTCATCTGCATGAATATTAATCATTGATGTACCTACAATGGACCATCGTACATTAGACCTTCCTGCAACTCGCACTCATTTGCATGAATATTAATCATTTACTTGCCACCCGGACAAGCATAATTTTCCTTTGTACATGACAAGTATAATATTCCTTTGTACATGTCACCATCATTCCCTGCTATGATGCCTTCAACATAAAATGATGTCAAGATTCATAAATCAAACATTTCGCATATCTGTACTATAGTAGTTTCTCCATCTAATCATGTATATTTATGACAGGCAAGTAAAGTACCTTGTTGTTCGCTCTTTAACGACACATACCTCATATGTGCTAGTTATAAGTCATCACAATAACTAATGTTTCTGCCGCTATAGCTCACATTCCTGCAAGACAATGGCTACATCTCCCAAGCCTTTCTTTAAAATAGACTAATACATCAGTTAAGGTATTTATGCATGTGATTTACATACATTTTAATAAAAATAGCTAACCCATAAGCTATTACCTTTAGTGCATGGAATGCAAGTTAACATAACAACTGTTTCTTCCATGCATGTGAGTGCATACCGGTTCCAAAAGACTCTCCCTAAAGGAGTGCTTACACAACGAAGCACATAACCTCCTTCATGAGTCTTCCAGAGAAAATCTCAATGCTAGTGAGCATGTAATCATATGTAAAAATAGGCAATTATGAATATAAATACATGTCTCATTTTTTAGATTATATTAACAATCATATTCAACGTAGTTTTAATACTACAAGTTATCTTTCTACATACAAAAATGTATATTATTCTTCAATAAAAGCTAATACATATATATTGCATGTATATGCAAGACCTTCCTCCAAAAGGAATTAAACATCATAATCATGTTAATATAAAATAGTCTCTTAGTTTATTCATCTAAGGAATAAAACTGATTAGTTCCTTTAACCATGAATTTATTAAATAACTTAATTTTACCAACACCATGGTAAACAATCCATAGATTTATTAATTGACTAATATTTGCAAACACCATGGTAATCTACCCATGGTTTTATGAAACAATTAATCTCCATCAACACCATGGAAAAACTACCCATGGTTTTATGAAACTATCCATGGATTTATTAATTAATCTTTACCATTACCATGGTAAACTATCCATGGATTCATTAAATAATTACTATTTACAACATGGATTCTTTTTACAAAAACTTCTTAGTATACTACCACTCTTAACTATTATGTAAAAGATTGGCATAATAGCAAAGAATAACATAATAGAAATCTTTTCAAGAGAAGACAACAAGGATTCTTTTCCAAAAAAACCCGCCAATAAGTTTCCCTTTCACCATTCTATCTCTCTAATAACATTATCTTTCTAAAATATTAAAGTAAGAGTCTTTTCAAGAAAAGACAACAAGGATTCTTTTTAGGAAATAAATAACCACAAAATCACGTGGTTAATCCTCTTTTAATTAAAAATTCCTATCTAAATGCATTAAATACAATGCATAGAGAATATGAAAACATGCATATTTATCCAAACATGCATGAAATAAATTAACACAATAGACACATGTCTATTTTTAAATATGCATGCATTAATATCATATAAATATTTATGTATATTTATATATTTCTTTCCATATAAACATGGAGATTATTTTGAAAATAATCGAAACTAAAAATAAACAAGAAGGCTTACTTATCTTGACAATCTACTCTTATATAAAAGAAAATGAATGTCATCACAGCCTTTTCTATAGGAAAGGAATTATATGACCTTATTCAGCAAGAATGTAGGCCTCATTATTACTCATATTGCAATAACTACAGTAAAAAGAAAAGAAAATAGTCTTTTACGTTATTACTCTCCTATTGCAATAAATAAAAAGAAAATCAAACAGTGGTTTACTTACCCAACTCTCGACTTTTGACTTTTGCCACTTTAAGTTCCGCATTCTAATCTCGTAAGAATTCTAAGTACTTTACCATTCTCTGAATTGAATATAAATAATTAACTGTAGTGCAAACTGACCAAGATTGAACGACACGCAAACTTGTTAAGGTTGAACAAACTCAATGAATTGCAGTAACTCGCCTCCTGGTTCTAGAGCATCCATTCATACTAATGGACACGCCCATCATCGAACCTTCTCAAACCAAGAAAACGGAAATATTTCAACTGTTCAACTGTGTTACATCTCACAACAATGCAAGTATAACAGCCATTGAGAATTGTAATTCCTGCAAACACCATGCACTAATTTTTTTCTACAATTGACGGTCAATCATCGGAACTGGATATGCGTAGATCTGATGTCATCCAACAACTATGGAATGTATGCACACGAAATTCAATGGCAGAATAGAACTAAAATACAAGAAGCGCTTCAAACACATCATAAAAGCACAGCAGAACGCATGGTAACAACGTTGCACCACTCGGAAAAATTATTATCATAGTTTCATCTTCTACTCTGCATCGCATTAACAACTAAACAAGCACGCAAAGGCCAATGCCAAATATGAAAGCAGCAGAGATGAATTACCTCCATGCTGCACACCCCGTTCCAGGACCGTTCTCGTTCCATTTATCATGTTGACGAGAATTTTCTTGGGTCAATACATAAACAGTAGGTCATACATCAAAACGCCACACAAATTAGTTTTCCAACGATTCAAGAATTCGTTCACTTTTTTTAACCGAATCTTGATTCACCTGTTTTGTAACTCATGGTAAAAAAATTAGTTTACGTGGGCGTTACATACTCCCCCCCTTAAGAGAACACAGTCCTCGGTGTGCTTCTCTCACTGAAATTAAACTTATACTCTTGATATAATAATATAAGCAATCCAAAGGGGCTTCTTCCCCTTGGCAATGGAACACTTTCGTTTCCTTAAATGCAATTAGTTGAAACAATAATGTTTATATCCATGTTCATAAGCATGTATAGCGCAAAGAAAATTTAATTTCCATTTCTACTGCTTATCCCTTATTCAATTCACAAAAATATAGAAAAATATCTATAAGAACTTACCATTATTTACCAACTACCATTGGAAGAATGATGGCTTTTATGTAAGCTCTCATAGAATGGTTGAAAACCCATCAACACTTCCTGGAAAGAGCCTGTAATGTATGACTAACCATTCAATCACATTAGTCACATAGTTCCAATAAAATGAAAATACTTGCAACTATCAAACATTCTTGCATTATATAGAGATATTTTAATCGAATTACTTCCACAAGTACTCAGAGAGACCAACCCTCTCATCAATGCATCACGTGCACAACGTCTTAGCTCCTGCTAAAGACATCCAAACAGTAAAATTTTCCATATTAATTCAAATTAGCACAGCACACTAAAAAGTCTTCATACTTATTTGGAAAGTTAGTCTTTCAAACTGTGGTCCTCCCAACCATCAAGTGAGGCTATTACGTCCTCCACTTGCCCCCTAGCTCCAAAATCTGGACAGTGTCACGGGTCAACAGTGGATTCTTCTGCTGTGACATCGGGATGGCCAATCCAGTCACACTCAGAAAAGCCTGGAAGAGAAATTCGGGACAGTCCGGTCCAATTCTCCAATTCCAGTCATACTCAGATGTTTTTGGCTTTATAAGGGTTGCTGGAAGCTATTTTCAACTGGTCCCAACCAGCTCGAGAAAAATACTCCCCCTTTACCAATTTCACAGAACGCCTACTCCTCCCCGGGGATCCAGCTTATCCTCAGAGGAGTAGGTAACTGTCTTTCCAACTGTTCCCTAACCACTTCCTATTCTTGGAAACATTTTTACCATCAGCTTAAAAAGATTTTATTTTCATTAATTAATTCCAGCAAATTAAATAATTTGCTTTATCAACAGTGATGCTTTAAGTTTTTCTTTTCAGATAAAAGAAAATTAAACAAATTGTCTTTAACTAGTTAATACTAGTTAACTCTAATGAAGCTATCACAAATTTCCTGCTGGAAGTAACATACATGTGTTGTACATTATTAAAACATGATACTTTAACATTATGCTTGCAATGCTTTATTTTCACAGATTTTCTATTTCCAGTAAGCTACTCATGCTTACTATAAGAAACAATGCTATTAGTAAATATGTATTTCTCAAGCACATATTATCGTATGAAATCATTTAAGTTCCTGCATAAGATGTTGTCACACATACCAGTATATATAAATATTCATTAATGTGTATGTCTCAATAACAATTAGGGTACAAACATTTCCAATTCCCATAATGTTCTGTTCCAACAGACTGATATACGAAGTAATTATCATGATCACTTGTTCACAACTTTCGAATAGCTTTAGTCAAAATCGATTCATGCATATAACCTTCATTAGTTATTCATTCATAACTAGTCAATAGTTTTAATGCATCCATGACAACTCATGCAAACACTAGTTAGTCAACTAGTCATTTTAGTCAAGTTTCATAACTTGACCCATTAAGAGACTTCATTCAATTTAATTTTAACACTCTATCATCTTAGAGTAGGACTTCCTTCATCTTTTACATTCATGCATTAGTTTCACACACCTCTTTTTAAGTAGTGCATGGTAACTTAGAAATTTTATTACATGCAAAAAAAAATTGCTTCTTTTCAAGCTCATATGCATATTCTTATCTGAAAATAATATATTATAATAGCATGTACCTTTTTTAAGAACTCTCTTAAATGGAAGCTAATCTCATGCAATGCCATGTATGTAACAATTCATTTTTAAAAGAATCAACATGCATATGCATAGACTTCTTAGAATAAAATAACATAAAATACTTATCTTTATTTCATTTGAAGAACTTCTCTCCCTACTGCAATACTCATCATCTTCAGGAATTCACATTGCTCCTCCACAGCAATGTTTTCTTTTAGCAGCATTGATAAGATTTTATAGCATGATTAATAATTAGTCCTTAATCGATAAATAATCATTCTTTGAGTGATCCTTTAACACCTATTCATGTGCATATATAAGATGTAAATGCAATGTCACAACATGCTTTCTTCTAACATCTCTACATTAGTGTGAGTAAGTAATTAACAATTCATGTCAAATAACTCCCACATTATTATGACATTTTTCACACACGCACACATTCGTTCAAGACAAATCACTATATCTCTTTAGAAATTCCTTTAATGGAAAATGACACAATGTGCATTCGCTTTACTCAAAATTTCACAAAAGACCCACCATTTCAGCTTTTGCCTTTGGAGCATGAAAATATAATAAAGCTAACACATTGATTGTCGTTCCTATGCATACAATGCATAAAGATTCTAATCTTAATTTCCCAACAGAGTATTTAACATAATCAAGTAGGCAAACTCATGATTCCTCTTCGAGGACACATAACATAATAGGCATGCAAAACATGGTTTTCTTTTCCATAAAACTAATGGAATAAAACATAAGAATACATGTCTTATCTTTGAAATATTATACCCACATTAGCCATGTATATATTTCAAGGAAACCAAAACATTACTTTAATTTGTGTACATGTAATTCATCTTCTTTGCCAAAGAATCTTTTCTAAAGTATGTTAACAAAACATGTTATCATTTCCACATATAGACTTATGTTCTTTCCGATGATATCTAATACAACTATTGCATGCAAAGAACCTTGTTCATCTATGATTCTATATGCAAGTTTCTCATGCTTTGCTTCCAATAATTTACCATAGATAGCCTCTTTTATGCATAATAACTATGCAACTCTAACAAGGTTATCTTAACCTTTAATATACCTAAATCAAGAAGTTGACATAATCCATCTAGCAATGTAGTATATTCAAGAGGTTATTCTCTTTAACCTATATTTATTTTCAAGAAAGAACTTGGATTCCTTTTCACTTAACACACAATTACGAAATCCCCTTTTATAGAAAAACAAGCTTCCTATCTTTTCTTAAACAAGATATATAGTTTATGTTTTACTACTGCTCACACCCTTCAAGATACGTACTAGTAATCTTTGCAAGACTCACAGGGGTTCTTATCAGCAAAAATAGCATAGTAGTTTGGTCTTTTACCATGGTATATCTTTCTAAAAGATTATCATATTAGCAATGCTTTATTACTTTCCAAAAGAACTAGCACAATCTTGCATATTAAGTAAAACCACATTTTACTTTATATTTGTCTCTTTGCAAGATTCACATGCAAGAATTATTTCAATATTTCTCTCAAGAAGAATCAAATGGATACTAGTTAAATTTTCAAGCACACACATGTTTCTTTTTCAAGAAACCAAATTCCCAACTCCTTTCAAGGAAACTTCAACACAACAATAGAAGTTTTACGTATATGGAAAATACATATCCTTTTTAACGAAACTGTAACTCGATAGTTATTTACTTTGTAAGAAGTGTATTTTTCATAAATGCAATAACTATTGCTTTCAAGACAAGAAAGATATTAATACTTATCTCTTGAAACTCATTGTTCAACCTGGATGCGATGCCTTCCTTCACATACACGCATTTCATCTCGAAACTCTCAATTTCTTTCACTAAATCCCAAAGGTGCCAGTTTTTGAACCTTTAGCTCTGATACCACTTGTAACATACACCATCAACTTCACAGGGAAATGTAAGGAGTTAAAATTTTTATACAAGTTACTCATCTTTACATAGAATGTTTAAGAGTTCACAGTGTAAATTTATAACTAAGAATAGTAAACTCCTTAACCCTTAACAACCTCCATTACAGTATATTAACATAATACTATATGATGTAACCTTCCATTCATCTCATTACTCATATAGTCATCACATAATTGCCATTATGATCATCATAACAAGAAAGGAATCAACCTCATCATCTGGACACAATAATCAATCACATCTTTGAACACCAATATACCCTGGAAACCCCGTAGGGTGAAAACCAGCAAACGTTTAATTTTATTATTAAACGCTCATGAGGGCGTTCAACCCATCACTCAATGGCTTATAAGGGAGACCATCCCTTAACCATCGTTTATATATTCTTACAAGGAAATATGCAAATATCTAGCTTAAAGCCATTACAATAAATATGATACCATCCCTTAACCATCGTTTATATATTCTTACAAGGAAATATGCAAATATCTAGCTTAAAGCCATTACAATAAATATGATACCATTTACCCTCTGCTCTTCATATCTTCAGATCTTCACATCTTGGTGGCATTGATGTACCTACAATGGACCATCGTACGTTGGACCTTCCTGCAAATCGCACTCATCTGCATGAATATTAATCATTGATGTACCTACAATGGATCGTCATACATTAGACCTTCCTGCAACTCGCACTCATCTGCATGAATATTAATCATTTACCTACCACCCGGACAAGCATAATTTTCCTTTGTACATGACAAGTATAATATTCCTTTGTTCATGTCACCATCATTCCCTGCTATGATGCCTTCAACATAAAATGATGTCAAGATTCATAAATCAAACATTTCGCATATCTGTACTATAGTAGTTTCTCCATCTACTCATGTATATTTATGACAGGCAAGTAAAGTACCTTGTCGTTCGCTCTTTAACGACACATACCTCATATGTGCTAGTTATAAGTCATCACAATAACTAATGTTTCTGCCGCTATAGCACACATTCCTGCAAGACAATGGCTACATCTCCCAAGCCTTTCTTTAAAATAGACTAATACATCAGTTAAGGTATTTATGCATGTGATTTACATACATTTTAATAAAAATAGCTAACCCATAAGCTATTACATTTAGTGCATGGAATGCAAGTTAACATAACAACTATTTCTTCCATGCATGTGAGTGCATACCGGTTCCAAAAGACTCTCCCTAAAGGAGTGCTTACACAACGAAGCACATAACCTCCTTCATGAGTCTTCCAGAGAAAATTTCAATGCTAGTGAGCATGTAATCATATGTAAAAATAGGCAATTATGAATATAAATACATGTCTCATTTTTTAGATTATATTAACAATCATATTCAACGTAGTTTTAATACTACAAGTTATCTTTCTACATACAAAAATGTATATTATTCTTCAATAAAAGCTAATACATATATATTGCATGTATATGCAAGACCTTCCTCAAAAAGGAATTAAACATCATAATCATGTTAATATAAGATAGTCTCTTAGTTTATTCATTTAAGGAATAAAACTGATTAGTTCCTTTAACCATGAGTTTATTAAATAACACTTTACCAACATCATGGTAATTTATTCATGGATTTATTAAATAACTATTATTTGCAAACACCATGGTAAGCTACCCATGGTATTATGAAACAATTAATCTCCATTGGCACCATGGAAAAAATACCCATGGTTTTATGAAACTATCCATGGATTTATTAATTAATCTTTACCATTACCATGGTAAAATATCCATGGATTCATTAAATAATTACTATTTACAACATGGATTCTTTTACAAAAAACTTTAGTATACTACCACCTAACTATTATGCAAAAGATTACATAATAGCAAAGAATAACATAATAGAAATCTTTTCAAGAGAAGACAACAAGGATTCTTTTCCAAAAAACCTACCAATAAGTTTCCCTTTTCTCTTCACCATTCTATCTCTCTAATAACATTATCTTTCTAAAATATTAAAGTAAGAGTCTTTTCAAGAAAAGACAACAAGGATTCTTTTTAGGAAATAAATAACCACAAAATCACGTGGTTAATCCTCTTTTAATTAAAAATTCCTATCTAAATGCATTAAATACAATGCATAGAGAATATGAAAACATGCATATTTATCCAAACATGCATGAAATAAATTAACACAATAGACACATGTCTATTTTTAAATATGCATGCATTAATATCATATAAATATTTATGTATATTTATATATTTCTTTCCATATAAACATGGAGATTATTTTGAAAATAATCGAAACTAAAAATAAACAAGAAGGCTTACTTATCTTGACAATCTACTCTTATATAAAAGAAAATGAATGTCATCACAGCCTTTTCTATAGGAAAGGAATTATATGACCTTATTCAGCAAGAATGTAGGCCTCATTATTACTCATATTGCAATAACTACAGTAAAAAGAAAAGAAAATAGTCTTTTACGTTATTACTCTCCTATTGCAATAAATAAAAAGAAAATCAAACAGTGGTTTACTTACCCAACTCTCGACTTTTGACTTTTGCCACTTTAAGTTCCGCATTCTAATCTCGTAAGAATTCTAAGTACTTTACCATTCTCTGAATTGAATATAAATAATTAACTGTAGTGCAAACTGACCAAGTTTGAACGACAGGCAAACTTGTTAAGGTTGAACAAACTCAATGAATTGCAGTAACTCGCCTCCTGGTTCTAGAGAATCCATTCATACTAATGGACACGGCCATCATCGAACCTTCTCAAACCAAGAAAACGGAAATCTTTCAACTATTCAACTGTGTTACATCTCACAACAATGCAAGTATAAGAGCCATTGAGAATTGTAATTCCTGCAAACACCATGCACTACTTTTTTTCTACAATTCGCGGTCAGTCATCGGAACTGGATATGCATAGATCTGATGTCATCCAACAACTATGGAATGTATGCACACGACATTCAATGGCAGAATAGAACTAAAAAACAAGAAGCGCTTCAAACACATCATAAAAGCACAGCAGAACGCATGGTAACAACGCTGCACCACTCGGAAAAATTATTATCATAGTTTCATCTTCTACTCTGCATCACATTAACAACTAAACAAGCACGCAAAGGCCAATGCCAAATATGAAAGCAGCAGAGATGAATTACCTCCACGCTGCACACCCCGTTCCAGGACCATTCTCGTTCCATTTATCGTGTTAACGAGAAATTTCTTGGGTCGATACATAAACAGTAGGTCATACATCAAAACGCCACACAAATTAGTTTTCCAACGATTCAAGAATTCGTTCACTTTTTTTAGCCGAATCTTGATTCACCTGTTTTGTAACTCATGGTAAAAAATTTAGTTTATGTGGGCGTTACACTGACCTTCCTAGCTTTTTAAGATGTCAAAATTATAGCGCGAAGGCTTCTCTCCAAATTTTTTGAGCATAGGAATAAAATCTTAAATCAAACTAAATAACTCTTTTCTTTAGGTTAGATAGACCAAAGATTGGTCTTAGTGGACATTCATCATCATCATCATCATCAATATTTAACTAACCATTTTTATTTTATATATTAATTAATTAATTTTTTATCTCATTTAATATATTGAATAATTTATTTTTTATCTCATTTAAAATATATAATATATTTAAATATATTTAAATTTTATTATATATTGATTATTAATTTATTATCTCATCCTTAAATAATGAATTTGATTATTGGTGTTTAATATAATTATGTGATTTTTCAATGATCAATATATAAATTATTCTATTCAATAATTATGTGATTTGATGATTGGTGTTTGATTATTTTAGCATCCTTAGATAATGAATTTGATTATTGGTGTTTAATATAATTATGTGATTTTTCAATGATCAATATATAAATTATTCGATTCAATTTAAATTAAGTTTTTGTTGTAATGGTATCTATTATCTTTAATTTTGACATAGTCAAAGTGTAACTTATTTATTTATATTATTTTATTCAATTTAAAATAGGTTTTTGTTGTAATAGTTTTAATCATCTTTAACTTTAACATAATCCAATGTATTTAAGTTATTTATTTTCTATTTTTGAAATTTAGTTTGTGTGATTCATAATTTGTTAAAAATTGTTTTCCATGATAATCACATATGATCACGTATTGTCCATGTATTTGGAACCAGCCAATCTATTTATTTTCTATTTACTATTAAAATTAAGAATGCCATAAGTTGGTCCAATAAAATTTTCAATTGTAAGTTAAGAGTTTATTAATAAAAATTTCATATACCTAGAATGCATATTTATATTACATAATTTCAAATTAAATAATAAAAAATAACATTTAATATTAAATAATTATTATTATAAAGAAACAATTATTATTAATTATAATTATAATAATAATATTTTTATTGTAATAGTTTTTTTTTATTTTTATTTTTTATTGTTTTATATTTATCAATAGTAGATACAAATAAAGCATTAAGCTAATATCCACCACATTAATAATTTAATGTGGTTGTGCTAATTGTAATAGTATCAATCAACTTTAACTTTGTCCAATATAAGTTATTTATTTTATGTTATTCCATTCCATTTAAAATAGATATTTGTTTTCTTTCACATAATCCAATGTAATTAACTTATTTATTTTATATTTAAGCTTTAAGGCATTCTTATTTGAAAACAACTCCCCTAGCTGCCAATGTGTCCATGTTTGAGCCATTGGATCAAATGTTGGATGATTGAAAGGTTTTAGGCCATTAGATCCACAAGTTTTAAGTTTAAATGATGTTATTAAAAATTTGTTAGATTTAAATAAAATTTATAACATAAAATTAAAGTCCACACAAACCAATTAATTTAAAATAATGGATAAAAAACACTAAAAAAAGGAAAATAACTATTGGTCAAAATACAATAAAAAATTAAAATAATAATAAACTATAAAAATAGCCCATGGTATTGACCCATGGTATACATGTGGAATGTAGTTTATTTAAAGGGAGAAATTAAGATAAGTATCTAGGTTTTGGTGACTTTTAAGTTTAAACGATGTTATTAAAAATCTGTTAGATTTAAATAAAATTTATATCATAAAATTAAACTCCACACAAACCAATTAATTTAAATTGCATGGATAAAAAAACACTATAAAAAAGGAAAATAAATATTTATGTATTTAAATATTACATTTTTGGGTCACAGTGCTCTCCAACAAAGTATGATAGAAATGTTGTTATGCCATGTTTAACATTTTGACTATGTCAAATTATACAAAAATAAAAATAAAAGTAAATTAAATAAAAAGATTGGCATAATGTGACTAACACTATAAAAATAAACTATAAAAATAGCCCATGGGTCAATGGCCCATGGTATTCATGGGGAATGTAGTTTATTTAAAGGGGCGAATTAAGATGGCCTAGATCAATATCAAGAGCCAAGAGAGATCAAATGTCTTGATATGGAAAGCTCTTTTAGAGTGAAAAGAGAATTGATCCATCTCATAAATAGTATAGATCTAAACTAATTATTTAATAAAATTATTTTTAAATGTTTATAACCATTATTCTTTTAAAATTTTACTTAATAGAATGCATCTAAATTTTCATACATCCAAATATACAAAATTTTCCTTGCTCTAACAACTATTTTGTTATTCCAAAAATACATGGTTTTTTTTGTTATATATTATTTATGTTACAACTCTTTTATTATTCATAAGTAGTATTTTTTGATATATAAACTAGTATTTGCACCAAATGTTGCAAAAGAACCCTGTAAGTCCATAGCATACTCAATAGCATATAGAAGAAGAGTGTAGATGAAGGGAGATGTGATATGTAATGTTATCTAAATGTGCACAATTTTTTCTCTAAAAAATCTATAAACAATATGCCTAGTTGTAAAAGTCAACAATACTTCTAGCTATGAAGTATATATTTGTGTTCTTATGTGAAATATAAATTTAGTTTGCATGATATGATCATTTTTTAAGTTTTTGAATTTAATCACACTCTTTTGTACTTTTCAACCTAGAAGTATATATATTTGTATGTGTGTGTGGGTGCTCTTATTTGAAGCGTCAAAAATATCCAAGAAGGGCAATGCTTGATAGTAAGCTTTGATATCATCATTATTATCTGTAGACATAGTGTCCCCATAATAAAAGATCATAAAACAGATGAATGAAATTTCTTTCATCTTCCATGATATTTTTCCATCCTGTTGGAAATACCCTTCTTCTTCCACAGAGACCGCAACTTCATCGTGAGGCCAATGTGTTCTATGAATAACATCTTTCCCATTTTTAAGCCCTATAGTTTTACAAAATTGACACTATATGATTAACAATAAAGTAAATTGAGACAACCCTAAGGGGTTTTTTTACAAGTTTTACCATAACCTTTCCATCCATCCAGTATATATTCCAGAGTCTTCTGAAGAGAGAGCATATTCTAGTTTATAACCTGATCCACAATCGACGAAAATGGATAGGGATTTCACAAGTTATTAGTTTATAACTTGATCCACAATGAAAGAAAATGGCTAGGGATGTCACAAGTTGTCATTCACACAGTGACATATTGATATTCTCAGTTGAAATGGATCCTATTAGATGCATAGTGAGGCATTGACATTCTCAATTGAAATGGATCCTATTAGATGCATTGAAAATTTCTAACAATAACCGCTCAATTTACTCTCAAGTTTTTGAAACCCACAATCAAAGAAAATGGTTACATATTTCACAAGTTATTAGTTTATAACTTGATCCACAATGAAAGAAAATGGCTAGGGATGTCACAAGTTGTAATTCACACAGTGACATATTGATATTCTCAGTTGAAATGGATCCTATTAGATGCATAGTGAGGCATTGACATTCTCAGTTGAAATGGATCCTATTAGATGCATTGAAAATTTCTAACAATAACCGCTCAATTTACTCTCGAGTTTTTGAAACCCACAATCAAAGAAAATGGTTACAGATTTCACAAGTTATTATTTTATAACTTGATCCACAATCAAAGAAAATGGCTAGCGATGTCACAAGTTATCATTCACATAGTGATTTATTGACGTTCTCAGTTGAAATGGTGGCCAGGCACACTAAAAAATTCAAAATAGACATCTGTTATGGCATCCATATTGTCCACAAACCATCCAAATTTTCCATTTTATACAACAATTTCTAACAATAACCACTCAATTTACTCTCTAATTTTTTAAACCCCCACCCATGATGGGGAGACCAGAGTGTAAAATCAAATGTTCATGTGGTTTTTTTAAAGGGTTCATAAAAAAAACATATAATGAGAAAGTCAATATTGTGGTATAATAATGAATTTTGAATCATTGTGACAAACAAAAAATCACATTAGCTCACATAATATATCTAATGCTATAAGGATCTGAGATGATACCAAAGTTTTGAATCATGATAACTAGGTGACAACCAAAACTATGTTGTAGCCACAAGAAAAAAATCACAACAACTCATAGAATATATCCAAGGTTGCAATGAATCGCTTACATAGTGATGGACCTCATGGGAATTTTAGTGCACATAAAACACCACCCTAAAAATTATGTACTCTTGATCAGTTTAGAATAACCTAAGATTTCTAGATTGGATGTGGAGGTGAGTAGTACAGTAATTGAGGATGCTTCTTAAAGGGTAAGAGAATTTAGATACTCTATCCTTCCACCAAAGCTATAAAAAGTGAGACTTGTAGATTATAGTTTTAATAAATTGACACTATGTGATCAAGAATAAGTTAGAAACATAAGTAATAAGAGGAATGTACACTAGGGCCATGGTAATTAATGTTATTCTTTGTAATTTTTTTATTTAGAATATTTTAAATAGTAATTTGTATTTGTATTTTTTTAAATGAATATTGTTAAATGTGTAATTGAGTAAAATGTATTAAATTGGTATTCTGATTTTTAAGATATTTATTTCAAAAATTCAAAGAATGGTGAGTTTTGTTTTATTAAGCTTTACTCTAGATGTGCAGAGAATGAATCTATCTCAAGTCCCAAACAAGATTCTTCTTTCTCTTATTATTCTAGCTTGTAGTAGTTGTTGCATATAGGAACATTTAGATATGATAAGAAAAATGTGATACTCTATTGTAATTTTCTCTACAAATGTGATGGCAAGTGTTCCCTAAATGTTGACAATTTCATGGTTAATGTAGTATAAGCTACATGAAAATTTACATCCTTGTATACAATATGAAGAAATCTATGCCCAATATCCAACACCATAGAGCAAGATATGTTCACCAATTCAACAATTGCTTCCAAATCTCTCTTAGTGCTAGAGTTGTTTTCTCAATAAAATTATTTGTTCTTCTCTTGATGAAAGCCATCGTTGTTGCATATAGGAGCATTTAGCTCAGATAAGAAAAGTGTGATAATGTGTTATGATTTTCTCTACAAATGTGTTGGATTTTTTTTCTCAATAAAATTGTTTTTACTGCTCTTAACTGATGAAATACATAGTTGTTTCATATAGGAGCATTTAGCTTTGATAAGAAAAGTGTGATAATGTGTTATAATTTTCTTTATAAATGTGTTGGAGTTTTTTTCGCAATAAACTTGTTTTGACTGCTCTTAAGTGATGAAATCCATCGTGCATATAGGAGCATTTAGCTCTCATAAGAAAAGTGTGACACCGTGTTATAATTTTCTCTACAAATGTGATGGAAAGTCTGCCATGAATTTCGGCAATTTCATTGTTAATGTAATATAATCTAAATACAAATTCATTTCTTCTACACAATATCAAGAAATCTATGTTGAGTAGCCAACACTGGAGAACAAGACATGTTAGCCAATTCCATAAATGTTACCAAATCTCTCTCAGTGTTACAATTATTTTCTCAATAGCCTTATTTTTACTTCTCTTGAAGTGATGAAAGCCACCTCTACATACCTTTTTTACTACCTTCACAAAGAACAAAAGAAACCAAATTCATATCAACGACACTAAAAAAAATAACATGGTAGACATGAGGGAGATCACGGATCTTTCGAATATTTTCCAAGATCATGAAAAAATAATACATAGGTGACTCAATGGGAATTGGTAAATATTAAATATGGACGAACTACACAAAAAATACCTTTGATTTTGAAGGTAGAAAATCACGATCTATTTCTTCATTCACGAGGCATTCATGTTGGCATGATCAGACAAGGTCTTTAACTTAATTTCAACATAGGCCTCATGATATGTAAGGTTCAAGGAAGCAATATTGCAGTAATATTTCACTATAACATGGTCCTTGCCTTTTCTTGATATAATTATTTGTTAAATTAAAAATTATTTATTTAATGTATTCAAATAAATTTATTTTTTATTTTTTATTTTCACTATAACATGGTCCTTGCCTTTTCTTGAGTTTAGTTTGTTTTCAATCAAGAAGAGGCTTCAGAGTTTAAGAACTATATCTTAGATCTGAGCACATGATTCTATTAAAATTTATGAAACAAATTCAATTTTTACAACTTGTATGTTTTAATAGAAACAAATTCATTTTTTATAACTTGTATGTTTAAATATGTGATTTTGAAAGTGATGATGGCTTCTTTAGACACTTGATTAGTATTGTGAAATAAATTTGAGTACATCATTAAGGACTATGAATAGTTTGTGTAACAGTTGCATTACTTATAAAACAATTTAATATCCTTTCTTGCTGATACATACCACCTAATCCATGAAAAACTATAACCATGTCTACAATGATATATGTTAATCATTTCAGTTTTATGTTGATGCCAACAGGCATGAATATGTTTCTAATTTTCAATGAAGTAGTCTTCAAAAGTTCCTAGCTCTATTTTAATTACATAAATGCATTGAAAATCATCTTATAGTATTTACTTTAGTTGTTTTATTTGGACGTGTTGCAAGCTGACATATTGTGCTAAGAAGTTTTCTCTATCTTATCAATTTAGTATTTTTTCAATCAAGAAGAGGCTTCGGAGTTTAAGAATTGTATATTTTTGGTTAATAACTCTTATGATCAATATCTTTGAAACCTCCACGATGTTCTTTCATGGAAGCAAAATTTTCCAATCATTCCTTCACGATGGCTCCTTCTGTGCAACATCTTATTTCTTTTAGGCTACTCTTTCCTATTTTCTTGCCTTAAGGCGTTTCTTTTGCAACATGTGGTGCAATTTCTAGTTACACTTAAAATTAAGAATGAAAAAGGTGGGCCCAATAGACTTTTCACTTGTAAGATGTAAAATTAAGAATGAAAAAGGTGGGCCAAATGGACTTTTCACTTGTAAGTTAGGATCATTTTTATGTATCCTAGTTTAAGATTTGGATTTGAGGTTAGCACATTATGTTTCCACTTTTATTTCTTGCTCCCTACCCCATGTTGTTAGAATTTAGAAGTAGGCTTTGGACATGTCTATTTATTTGGTGTAATCAAGGATGTGATGTCACCACGTTATGTTTGTATATTATTATTATATTTCGATGTTATCACTATATTGATTAAATTTTTACTAATTATTTTATTTGATTAATATTTGTTTCTAAAAGATTTATTGGAAAAAATTTATAGGTTCCTGTATTATTTATCTTTTTTTTATCATTGTATATTTCTAAAAGGTTGGAGAGAAGTATTATTATTGTAACACCCTCCTCCTACATCTACTCAAGTAATCGGCCAACCGGGGTAAACATGTGCCGTAGAGTTATTATGATAAGATTCAACCTCTTAGGCGATCTTAAGGAAGCGGAATCGACATAAACATACTAAATAAACCTTCCATAAATAGTAGTAATTTATATATTTGGAATCTACATAGTTAACTCAATAGGAATGTTGTGTTTTATAAATGAGATATTTGTGTATCCTATACATAAATAGCATGATAAATAGAGATATTGAAATCATTTTATAAAATTGAATGTTTTGATGTATTTGTAGCTCAAACCTCTAGGTTTGTCAATTTGAACCTACATTCGAAGACACCAAATCAAGAAAAACTTATGACAAAGTTTCCATCTTTTCCTAATAAATAATTGAAGGCTAAAAATGTGCATGCATTCTAGAGTGTATATACATTGTTTTGACTAAGTGTAATTGTTAATGTGTTTAGAATTAGGTCTAACAATAATGTGCTCTATCCATCTTGAACCTCCTTGAACTTAAGGGGCATGAATACACCTAATCACAATGATATGAGCCCTATTTATAATAGGTTCTTTTCCCTTATAGTTGGATATTTATATTGTTAAGGTGTCTCATGTAATCTAATTTTATATGGAGGATTTGACAATAGTTGTGGTACAAAAACAACATCTTGAGGCACTTGACATTATGGGAGAGAAATAATGCCTTTAGGCCCTAAACATAGCTTCTTAGGCTCAAGTTCCATGAGAAACACCAATAAGGGTCAAGTGCCTTGATATGATCGACGGTGGAAACCTAAGCTTGTAGAAATATTTTAGGCATATAAGGCCAAACATTATGACTCAAACCACCACAAGTATTCTCTCGATGGTTTAGCTAAAGTCCATGGTTGGAGGATCATTTATGGAACCAAAACTGACATAGATGAAATCTCGAGGGGATATTTGGAACATAAGTGGGGATATGCACATTATAGGATATTTTGAGCACTAGGTGTGGGTTTTTATTCCTTAGACATGATCAAGAGAGGAAACCTAGGTCTTAGGTCATAAAGGAAGCATATAGGAACCTAGGGCTATCAATGACATATTGAACCACCACAAATGACCTTTATAGTGTGTCTTTCATATTTATATGGAGATAAACAACATTATCATATTTTGAACATTGAGTATGGGTGTTTGGAATGTGGATATGATCAAGAGGAAAAAAACAAAAGAGTTAGGTTCTAAAGGAATCTTACATGTTTCTAGAACCAAGAGTGATACCTTGAAGCAAAACAAATGAACTTCATGGACATTCTTTACCAATAAATAAGTATATAGATAACACTAGCATTTTTTAGCATTAGGTATGGGTCTTGGGTGTTGAAGAATGAAATATGGAAGCTATTAATTCAATTTCTCCTTAATATTAATAATTTCTTGTGAACTATAATTATCTTATTTTGTTTCTACATTAGACATTCTTCATCAAATGTAATAGCCCCGGGTTAAAATTTCATATAATAAAGTTATATAAAGGAAAAATAAGTCAAAGGTCATGGGACATGTATTCCAAGTTGAATGTTGGGAAAAACATTCCAGTGTGGGTTTTCATTTGGTTTATTATGGCTAAGGTAAATTGGCAAAGGAAATGGCAAAATATTTGGAAAGGCGAGAAGCATTAATTGGCATTTTTTTTATGAAAATAAAGGAAATTAGGAGAAAACAAAGGTGAAAGGTCAAAGGTTGCATGTGAGGAGGAAATTGAAGGAAAATAATGGTAAAATTGAAGAAATTAGAGGCCTCATTAATAAAAAGGCTTCTGAGGATCAGTACACAACTTTTGAGAGTTAAGTTTTGGAGCTCTCTCTCTATTCTCTCTCTCTCTCCCATACTCTTGTACACTTAGATTTTTCTTAGAGAACTCTAGCATGGGATCAATGAAAGCAAAGAAATGACAAAGAAGGCAAAGTTAAGAAAATATCAAGCAAGGAAGAGTTGGATTAAGTGGCTACAATGGGATTACTTGACGGTATTTATTTGCATGTATGATTTCCTTGTTAGTTTGGGCATGCATGGTATATTCATGTGTGTATTTGGTTCTCTTGTTGTCACTAGCATGGGTTAATTTTCCAAGTGTGACAATAGTTTTCAGCCTTGCCTTGCCATTTCCGGATAACCATGGTGTGATGGGGTTTCTCTTACTTGATTGATTTAGATTTTCAGATGGCTTCGAAACTGAGTGGTGTGGTCCCAAGAATAAACACAAGGCCTATGTATCCCTAGACCGGTGAAGGTGGGATTATGGTAAATTCTTATTGTGTATACCATCGTTGGGCCTAGGAATCCTCGAGCAGTGAATATACGGTAAATCCTAGAGGGTGTAGACAGAAAAATTCCTCATAGTTTAGGTTGAGATATCCATAGGAATCCATGCATGTATAGGCCTAGTGATCCTTGAACCAGTATGTGGTGTGATTGCGGTAAATCCTGGTAGTGTATGTTTTTTGTTTGGGCCTAGGAATCCCTTGGCGGGAATGTGGTAAAGCCTGGTTGTATAGATGAGGGCTTGGGCCTAGGAATCCCTTGGTGGATTGTGGTAAATCCTAAGGAAGCCCTGGTCGGTTTTGTTGTGAGTCCCACATTAATTCTTGTAATATGGAATAGGGGTGATTGGATTAAAGAAACATTTGTTCCAACCCAATTTATGGCCGAGTGGTACGTGGAAGTCCCTGACCTGGTTTCATTTTTCATATGGAAATAAGAGCTATTTTCCTCTTGTTTATTAGGCATAAATGTGTTTTTTATTATGTCCTTACAATGGATTTTCTATCATTGTTGATTTGTTGGTTATAAGCTTGGTTTATGAAAAACTTGAGTTATGGTTCTCATCATGTTTTTTTAGTAAATGAAATGTTAATGAATGCATGACCTAATAGATGATATTACAACTATTATGAAAGGGAATTAGGCCTTCTTGAAAATTCTCAAATAAGTATGAAGTAAGTCCTATGCTCATATGTATTTATATGACCTATAGATTGCATGTTCATGATGTGTTTGACAGACTGTTTTTAATGGCTAGGCTTTTTTAGGTCAGGTCCTTGTTCAGGTTTTGCATTAGAGGTCTTTTCATCTTATTATTTTTCATTTCTCATAGTTTCATCAAGTTCTTGACAGAGGCCTGAGTCCTAGCCCTAAAAAAGTGGCCCAAAATCTGTGGTCCTTGGCACAAAATTACCTAGAAAATTCTGCAATCACATGGATTCCCTTGTTGTGCATGCGACTAGAGGATTTCAGTCACATCAAGATATTTTTAAGGGTGCAATTAGGGGTCTAGTTTAGTCGAAAAGTAGGTCACTCAAGGGTTTGGCACTAGGAGTGGTTGGTTAGCCCCTAGGGGTCCTGTAGACTATAAGAAAGGCTAGTTTGGTTATGGTTTTTCGATTCCACTTCCTTAAATTTAATTGGGAAGTTGAATGATATCATAGTAAATATTCGTCACATGTTTACCCCTGTGGACCAGTTAGCTTGGGTAAATTTGGGAGGAGGGGGTTATAGAGTGGTATCAGAGCATGGTTCACCCCAAGGATTGGATGAGAGGAATGTGCTAGTCATGCATACCTGTCAATTGTATATGTGTTCATTATACTTGTGGTATATGTGTTTTTCATGTGTGCATGGTGGTATTCATTGTTACAATTGTGTTTTCACGTAGAATTTGATGATGTTGTTGTTGGGATGTGTTCATCGTGAATGCACGCTGGTTTAATATGCATTTTTTGTGCATGAATGTTGCCTATGTGGAGATATTAATGTTTTGTTATGGTTATGCATGTCATTCATAAGGTCATGGTATGGAGTTGGTGTTGACATTCATGATGTTTATATATTGTTACAATTATGATTATACATGTATCACATCAATATGGTTGATCTTGCATATGAGATATCCTCCCCTGAAATATACTGAAGTATGTTGGTTATCTTTATATTTTGGTTTAACTGACATGGTATACTTGCAGGAAGAAGATCAAAGATGACTAAAAATATGGTCGACTATAGTTCACGAGATTATCCCTATAGATCAGATGAGCAACATGCATTGAAAATTCAACAAGAAATGTGTGTCTAATTTAATTTTCTCTTAATTAAATTGGACAATAAAATGTAATCTTATCTCATAATCACTTGTAATAGTTAACTGAGTGTGATAAACTTAGTTAGCTCATGAATTTTGAGTTGAGGGTGGTTGGTGAGGCATGCAGAGTGATTATATTAGTTATTGAGTCCAAGTTGTAGTTAGTGCATTAGTTTAATGCATGAGAAATCAGTTAACTCGATTAATTGAGTTAAAATCAGCTTAACTAGTTGTAACGGTTTATAGCACTAGTGAGAGGTCAAGTGAATTAAATCAAATTTAATTCACATTTAGTAATCTATCATGTAACTGATGATTTAATATTAACAGTTGCATGCATGTCAGTTCTGATGGAGACCCAATTAAGATAGAGGTTAAAGGGATGTTAACTATAATTTGTATTATTAGTAGGTTTCCCACATGCAGTAAAACACCCATAGGATTTCCCATGAGCATAGCACAGTTTTGGAAGGCTGAATTTCCTAAAGAATATAGATTGCATTCCACATGAATTGCGCAAGAAATGTAGGCTGAGAAGAGGCTGAAAATTGGCTAAGTGTTGGTATATTTTTTCTAGATCAGTGTGAGACAGTTGTGAGAGTGCAATAGACTCTTGTGAGAAGAGTGCATTGTAATTGTTTCATGATTCCTTGGTGAATATACAATAGAATATAGAGGGTTTTTGAGCAACATGCTTTCCCCAGGAAAATATTTGTGTTGTGGTTTTATTTGCTTATTTCTTTACTTGTTGTGATTGGCGATCATGTTTATTTTCTGCAATAGATTTGTAGAAATATTCAGTATCTTACTTTAGCATATTGCATGATCAGATTGAATCCATTGGTATACATATTGTTTGTATAATTTCTACATGGTATCAAAGAGCATGAAATCACTATAGTGAAGAATAAATTGAGTTTGTGCTAAATAACATTTGAATTTGCAGAAATATTCTTTGGTGCAACAGGCGGATCAAGATGGATTTCAATTGCTTGATATTGGAATATGCACTCGAGGGCAGTGATAATTATATTGCATGGAAAGACAAGATAGAGGAAACTCTGGAGGACAAAAGGTTGAAAGAATTCATTGATAATGACATTCCCAAACCCACAACAACATATGTCTCTCTTCTTGATGCTTGGAAAAATAAGGTTGCAGAAATTTGCATCTCTATGCACCAATTTCTTGCCTCTTGACAGCCTGCCTCCACTACGCAATCCCTGCTAAAGAAGATACTTGAATGAATTCGACCTTACCTTGCCTTGACTGTGCAATACTCATAGGCATCTCCAATGTGTGTTTGGATGCATTGAATGCTCCACTATAGTCACAACTGATAGTCCATCCTACCCTTTCACCTATCTCTCCACTGGGTCTCCACTGGATCTAACATGCAAATAGTTAACTGTTGTATTTCTTCAGTTACAAGTAAGACACTATTTGTGAATTAATTAAATAATTAATTCACTCATCTATCACTAGTGTATGTTCAGTTACAACTAGCACAACTAAGTTTAAATCATTGAACTGAGTTAAACTAAATAACAACTCACATAACTGCTCTTCTAACTCTGTTACAACTTGCCTTTGTCAGTTATAACGAAGTCCTCAATGCATGAGTCACAAGCCACCCTAGGAATTGTGTACTTCCTTCAGCCCACTGATGTGCCACATCTGTTCACTGAAATAAAGTGCTCCAAGAGAATAAGTTACTATTTATTGTCTGATTATTGTTAAGGGCTAATAATAATCGATATGCATTCTATTTTTAGATTTTCAATCTATAAATAGACTTCACCCATCTTCTAAAAATAGAAATTCATCCAAATACATAATTTTCTCAACCATCTAGAATCATCATCCTGCTAATTTTAGAATATGCTCACCATTCTAAAAATAGACACACACCTAAAAATAGCCTGTGTGGGCCCCACCTAGTTTAGGTGATTATTTTTCACTAGGATCAAGGAATGATGTTTCCGAATGCCACTTTCACTGTTTCTTGTTTCAATATTCAACAATGCTATCATTAGAGAGTTTAGATCCTTATTGGAGATCCCAGCTATTGGTGGAATACTCCAAGGATCTCTTTACATGCATGATAATTGATGACCAGTTTCCAGATGGAGGATATATAGTGAGAGATGTGGTCATATTTTATCAGGGTAGGATATTCTTGGCTAGAGCCTCAAATCTCAAGGATAAAATACTACATGCAGAATATGATATCGTGCTTTCCAATCCCACTAGTTTCATTAGAGCATACCATACTATCCTGGAGGGATTAATGTGGGAAGACTTCAAAGATGAAATGCACTATCATATGATGAAGTGCATAGATTGTTTGGAGGGTGAGGGGAAACACAAATCTTGTGAAGAGTTATCATCACCACCTCCTTACCCATTGGGTGTGAGAGGGAGCTCATCCATAAGCTACCATACTAGTTTTAACCAAGTGTATGGTAAGGATTTTATTTCTGAACATCATGATATATTTACTATATACTTGCATTTTCTAACCAAACATGTGCAGGGCATTGCTCCAAGAGGGGGCACTCTTTCTTATTTGCTTCATGGGCTACTTGGAACCATGAGAAATGATGATGTTGACCATTCCCTAGAAGAATTTGGGGAGATGATGTATTCTTCATGGTGTGCTTCATTAACACCAACCATCATACACCTTCTCCAAACATGCAAGAAGAATCAGGCAGCTAGCATGACTTTAATTATGATTCCATATGTTGATGATGTTCTTATATTTGTGGGGAACATGATTAGAGGGAAGACACATTGGTTGGATGTGTCCATGGGGAATGAAATTTCCCACACCTTTTATGCTTCATGCTTCAGGAGGAGTATGGGAGATGAGATGGCCACTAAAATAGATCATTTGTTTCTTTATGAGGTGGGCCATATGATTGTTATTTATTTTATGTTATTCCATTCCATTTAAAATAGATTTTTTTTGTCTTTAACATAATCCAATGTAATTAACTTATTTATTTTATATTTACACTTAAAATTAAGAATGAAAAATGTGGGTCCAATGGATTTTTCACTTGGAAGACGTAAAATTAAGAATGAAAAAGGTGGGCCCAATGGAATTTTCACTTGTAAGTTAGGATCGTGTTTATGTATCCTACTTTAAGATTTGGATTTGAGGTTAGCACATTATGTTTCCACTTTTATTTCTTACTCCCTACCCCATGTTGTTAGAATTTAGAAGTAGGCTTTGGACATGTCTACTTATTTGGTGTAATCAAGGATGTGATGTCATCACGTTATGTCTGTATATTATTATTGTATTTCGATGTTATCACTATATTGATTAAATTTTTACTAATTATTTTATTTGATTAATATTTGTTTCCAAAAGATTTATTGGAAAAATTTTATAGGTTCTTGTATTATTTATCTTTTTTTATCATTGTATATTCCTAAAAGGTTGGAGAGAAGTATTATTATTGTAACACCCTCCTCCCACATCTACTCAAGTAATCGGCCAATCGAGGTAAACATGTGTCGTAGAGTTACTATGATAAGATTCAACCTCCTAGGTGACCTTAAGGAAGTGGAACTGACATAAACATACTAAATAGACCTTCCATAAATAGTAGTAATTTATATATTTGGAATCTACATAGTTAACTCAATAGGAGTGTTGTGTTTTATAAATGAGATATTTGTGTATCATATACATAAACAACATGATAAATAGAGATATCGAAATCATTTTATAAAATTGAATGTTTTGATGTATTTGTAGCTCAAACCTCTAGGTTTTTCAATTTGAACCTAAATTCGAAGACACCAAATCAAGAAAAACATATGATAAATTTTCAGTGTTTTCCTAATAAATAATTGAATGCTAAAAATGTGCATGCATTCTAGAGTGTATATACGTTGTTTTGACTAAGTGTAATTGTTTGTGTGTTTAGAAGTAGGTCTAACAATAATTTTCTCTATCCATCTTGAACCTCCTTGAACTTAAGGGGCATGAATACACCTAATCACAGTGATATGAGCCCTATTTATAATAGGTTCTTTTCCCTTATAGTTGGATATTTATATTTTTAAGGTGTCTCATGTAATCTAATTTGATATGGAGGATTTGCCAATAGTTGTGGTACAAAAACAAAATCTTGAGGCACTCGACATTACGGGAGAGAAATAATTCCTTTAGGCCCTAAACATAGCTTCTTAGGCTCAAGTTCCATGAGAAACACCAATAAGGGTCAAGTGCCTTGATGATCGATGGTGGAAACCCAAGCTTGTAGAAATAATTTAGGCATATAAGGCCAAACATTATGACTCAAACCACCTCAAGTATTCTCTTAGTGGTTTATCTAAAGTCCATGGTTGGAGGATCATTTATGGCACCAAAACTAACATAGATGAAATCTCAAGGGGATATTTGGAACATAAGTGGGGATATGCACATTATAGGATATTTTGAGCACTAGCTGTGGGTTTTTTATTCCTTAGACATGATCAAGAGAGGAAACCTAGGTCTTAGGTCATAAAGGAAGCATATAGGAACCTAGGGCTATAAATGACATGTTGAACCACCACAAATGACCTTTATAGTGTGTCTTTCATATTTATATGGAGATAAACAACATTATCATATTTTGAACATTGAGTATGGGTTTTTGGAATGTGGATATGATCAAGAGGAAAAAAAAAAGAGCTAGGTTCTAAAGGAATATTACATGTTTCAAGAACCAAGAATGATACCTTGAAGCAAAACAAATGACCTATCATGGACATTCTTTACAAATAAATAAGTATATAGATAACACTAGCATTTTTTAGCATTAGGTATGGGTCTTGGGTGTTGGAGAATGAAATATGGAAGCTATTAATTCAATTTCTCCTTAATATTAATAATTTATTGTGAACTATAATGATCTTCTTTTGTTTCTACATTAGACATTCTTCATCAAATGTAATAGCCCCATGTTAAAATTTCATATAATAAAGTTAATAAAGGAAAAATAAGACGAAGGTCATGGGACACATATTCCAAGTTGAATGTTGGGAAAAACATTCCAGTGTGGGTTTTCATTTGGTTTATTATGGCTAAGGTAAATTGTCAAAGGAAATGGAAAAAGCTTTGGAAAGACGAGAAGCATTAATTCGCATTTTATCTATGAAAATAAATGAAATTAGGAGAAAAAAAAGGTGAAAGGTCACAGGTTGCATGTGAGGAGGAAATTGAAGGAAAATAATGGAAAATTGAAGAAATTAGAGGCCTCATTAATAAAAAGTCTTTTGAGGATCAGTACACAACCTTTGAGAGTTAAGTTTTGGAGTTATCTCACTATTCTCTCTCTCCCCCATACTCTTGTACACTTAGATTTTTCTTGGAGAAATCTATCATGGGATCAATGAAAGCAAAGAAATGAAAAAGAAGGCAAAGGTAAGAAAATATCAAGCAAGGAAGAGTTGGATCAAGCAGCTACAATGGGATTACTTGATGGTATCGATTTGCATGTATGATTTCCTTGTTAGTTTGGGCATGCATGGTATATTCATATGTGTATTTGGTTCTCTTGTTGTCATTGGCATAGGTTAATTTTCCAAGCGTGAAAATAGTTTTCAGCCTTGCCTTGCCATTTCCGGATAACCATGGTGTGATGGGGTTTCTCTTACTTGGTCTATTTGGATTATTGGATGGGTTCGAAACTGAGTGGTTTGGTCCCAGGCATAAACATAAGGCCTATGAATCCCTAGACCATTGAAGGTGGGATTATGGTAAATTCTGATTGTGTATACCCTCGTTGGGCCTAGGAATCCTTGAGCGGTGAATATATGATAAATCCTAGAGGGTGTAGATGGAAAAATTCCTCATATTTTAGGTTGAGATATCCATAGGAATCCATGCATGTATAGGCCTAGTGATCCCTGAACTGGTATGTGGTGTGATTGTGGTAAATCCTGGTAGTGAATGTTTCTTTTTTGGGCCTAGGAATCCCTTGGTGGGATTGTGGCAAAGCCTGGTTGTATAAATGAGGGCTTGGGCCTAGGAATCCCTTGGTGGATTGTGGTAAATCCTAAGGAAGCCCTGATCGGTTTTCTTGTGAGTCCCACATTAATGCTTGTAACATGGAATATGGATTGTTGGATTAAAGAAACATTTGTTTCAACCCAATTTATGGCCAAGTGGTACATGGAAGTCCCTGACCTGGTTTCATTTTTCATATGTTAATAAGAGCTATTTTCCTCTTGTTTATTAGGCATAAATGTGTTTTTTATTATGTGCTTGCAATGGCTTTTCTATCATTGTTGATTTGTTGGTTATAATCTTGGTTTATGAAAGACTTGAGTTATGGTTCTCATCATGTTTTTTTTAGTAAATGAAATGTTAATAAATGCATGACCTAATAGATGATATTACAACTATGATGAAAGGGAATCAGGCCTTCTTGACTAATCTCAGATAAGTATGAAGTACCTATGCTCATATGTATTTATATGACCTATAGATTGCATGTTCATGATGTGTTTGACATAATGTTTTTAATGGCTAGGCCTTGTCAGGTCAGGTCCTTGTTCAAGTTTTGTATTAGAGGTTTTTTCATCTTATTATTTTTCATTTCTCAGAGTTTCATCAAGTTCTCGACAAAGGCCTGAGTCCTAGCCCTAAAAAAGTGGCCCAAAATCTATGGTCCTTGGCACAGAATTACCTAGAAAATTCTGCAATCGCATGGATTCCCTTGTTGTTCATGCGACTAGAGGATTTCAATCACATCGGGAGCTTTTGAAGGGTGCAATTAGGGGTCTAGTTCAGTCGAAAAGTAGGTCACTCAAGGGTTTGGCACTGGGAGTGGTTGGTTAGCCCCTAGGGGTCCTGTAGACTACAAGAAAGCCTAGTTTGTTTATGGTTTTTCGATTCCACTTCCTTAACTTTACTTGGGTAGTTGAATGATATCATAGTAACTATTCATCACATGTTTACCCCGGTGGACCAGTTAGCTTGGGTAAATATGGGAGGAGGGGGTTATAGAGTGGTATCAAAGCATGGTTCACCCCAAGGATTGGATGAGAAGAATGTGTTAGTCATGCATACATGTCAATTGTATATGTGTTCATTATACTTGTGGTCTATGTGTTTGTCACGTGTGCATGGTGGTAGTCATTGTTATAATTGTGTTTTCATGTATAAGTTGATGATGTTGTTGTTGGGATGTGCTAAATAACATTCGAATTTGCAGAAATATTCTTTGGTGCGACAGGCGGATCAAGATGGATTTCAATTTCTTGATATTGGAATATGCACTCCAGGTCAGTTATAATTATATTGCATGGAAAGACAGGATGGAGGCAACTCTGGAGGACAAAAGGTTGAAAGAATTCATTGATAATGACATTCCCAAACCCACAGCAACAGATGTCTCTCTTCTTGATGCTTGGAAAAAGAAGGTTGCAAAGGTGATGAGGATATTATTGGAGGGAGTACGAGACCAAATTGTCTCAAGTCTCCATGAAAAAGCGACTCCATATGCAATGCGGAGGGCTTTGACAGATCTGTTTCAGAGTATTAGAGACCACAAAAAATTGGCACTGAAGGACAAGCTTAGGAAAATCAAAATGGAGAAAGGTGACACTATTCTGAAATATTTAACAAAAATTTTCCAATGTCGAGATGAGCCTGCGAGTGTCGACATTACTATAGCGGATGATGACTTGGTGAGCCTAGCTCTTCTAGGCCTTCCCAAGAGTTGGCATAGTTATCAGGACCCTGTGATTGGGAGGGAGAAGCTACTAGATTGGGAGCGACTTTCGTTGGATTTGGTACAAGAATAATTCAGGCGAAATACCAGGGATGGATCCTCATCTAAGACAGATGATGAGGAAAATTGTGCCTTGGATTTTAAGGCAAAGAAGGGGAAGGGAAATAAATCCTATTCCAAATCTAAGACTGGAAAAGAAGGCAAGTAGCCTGACATGTCCAGAGTGAAATGTTTTCATTGTCACAAGCATGGATATTATGCCACTAATTGTCCACAGAGGAAGAATAACAATATGGCTTTGGGATCTACAGCTTGTGAGGCTTTGTTCTTGCAATTTGAGTTGGACTTATTGCTCATCGCATTCATGGTGTCTAGTGCGATGGGATCAGTGTGGTACTTGGATAGTGGTGCATCTTTCCACATGACGGGAGACAAAGAAATTTTTAGTAGCTTGGAGGAGAAGTATCTCCAGATGCATATCGAAATGGGCGATGACGGAAGGTATAGTGCTACCAGGATATGTACAGTTACTTTCCATAGACAGTCGGGTAAATGCTTCTTATTAAAATATGTCATGCGTGTACCAAGCTTGAAAAATAATTTAGCTTTATTTTCTATGTTGGAGGATATAGGTTATGATGTGGTTTTCCATGAAGGGAAATCATTCCTTCATCAAAAAGCCACAGGACAAGCCAAGAATATTGGGATTCGTCTGAAGAATATATACAAACTTGATGTATATGGCTGTGCAACATTGATGGGTAAAGCAAACAAAGTGGTGAGCCAAGATGAGGGCGAGTTATGGCCCATGATATTGGGCTATCTACACCATGGAGCTATGAAGGTCATGCAACAGATTTATACGGGGCTTCCAAAGGGTACTCCTACGCAAATAGACACATGCAAGGGATGTACCATGGGGAATTATGCAAATTCCACTTTTCACGAGAAGGAGAACCGAGCAGCAAAAATCCTTGAGAGAGTTCACTCAAACGTGTGTGGACCATTCTCTGTAGCTTCGACAACAAAGCACAAGTATTATGTGATCTTTGTTGATGGTTTCTCTAGAAAGTGTTGGATCTACTTCATGTAGAAGAAAGATTAGAAGTTCTCAAAATTTTGTGAGTTCAAAGAACTAATTGAGAAAGACACAGGAAAACATGGGAAGGCTCTTAGGAGCGACAATGGTGGTGAGTACATCTCCAATGAATTCAATAAATTTTGTAGAAAAGAAGGAATTCAGAGAGAGTTGATTGCACCTCATAACCCACAACACAATGGGGTCGCAGAAAGAAAGAACATAACAATTATGGGTGCAGCACGAGCGATTTTGCATGATCAGGGCCTACCGTTGCATCTATGGGAAGATGCATGCAACACAACGGTGTTTGTGCAGAACCGTAGTCCTCATCGGATACTTGGCATGAGTACACCAGAGGAGGATTTTTCTAGTAAGAAACCTGATGTTTCATATTTTAAAATTTTTGGCTGATCTGTCTATTTCCATGTGACCAAATATTCCAAGAAGAAGCTATAACCAACAGCTAAAATTGGGATATTTTTTGGTTACACTGATACTCCCCACAACTATTGGGTGTATTTCCAAAACAACATGATGACTATTGTGAGACGGGATATAAAATTTGATGAGGATAAAACCATGTGATTGTCCCTTGAGAGGGAGATTGATTTGCATGTAGATGAGGAAATATTGGTTCCAAAGGATGAACCTCAATATGTGGAGCAGCCACATGCGGAGATTCATGGAGTGGCAGAAAACACTCATGCAGAGCCATCCACCAAACATGGTAGAAGGCGCACCATAGAAGTTGATAGATTGAGACTTGATGCAGCAGAACATGTAGGAGCACCTACTTCACTACGCAGATAGAGTTATGAGCAAGTGTATTGTGACAGAACCATCCTCCTTTGAGGAAGTAGTGCAGCAACCAATTTGGGTTAACACCATGGTTGAGGAGTGTGACTCCATCGTCAAGAACAGTGCATGGGAAGTTGTCCAAAGACCAGTCAAGAAACCAGTGGTTGGATCTAAATGGATATATAAGGTGAAGCAGGCAATAGATGGGAGTGTGGAGAAGTACGAGGCTATATTTGTAGCCCGGGGATTCTCACAAGTTGAAGGGATTGACTACGAGGATACTTTTGCACTGGTTGCGAGATACTCATTGATTAGATCTATCCTTGCACTCTCAGCATAGATGGGGTGGTAGATACATCATATGGATGTAAATACTGCATTTCTCAATGGATTTATTGAGGAAGAAAACAATGTTACCGATGAAATAGGTAACCTCAATGTTACCTACTTTTTGAAATATCAAGAAAAACACCTGATTTTGAAAAAGTGGCGATGTAGAATCAAGAAAAAAAAATTTGAGCATGTTTTTGGCACTTTAATTTTTTTTCATTTTGTTTTTTTTTTTTTTTAATGATTTTTTTTTTTTTAAAGTGGTGTTTTTTATGTCGATTTTGAATAGTGGTGGTGTATCATCACCAACGTTTTTTTTATAGGATTGATTTTGACACTATAAATTTTTTAATGTCTTCTTCTTTTGTGAGATGTTTATTTTTAAGTGCATTTATGTACTTGTGTTTTAAAAATAAAAAATAAAAAATTTTTAAATAAAAACTTGTAATGATATCTTCACTTTTTCCCATACATAAAAGATGGAAAAAAGGTCAATATTCTAAAGTTTATATTTTCCACATGTTTATGTATTGTTAAATAATTTTTCAATGCACATCAAAAAATTATCGCTAAAAAACCAATATTTTGAGCCATATGACAAAAAAATACAATTTTTCAATATAAATACAATGCAAAAAATACACTTTTACAGAGTTTTTGTTGAAAAAAACATGTTAAATAAACTAATTTTTTGGGAGAATTTTAACAAAAAAACTTAAGAAAACAACATTTTTATTGAATTTTATGTCAAAAAAAAATAGCAATCACATGTTTTTTGCAAAAAAAAGGGGTTGTTCTCATAAAATATCAAAGTCTAAACATTACAAGTAAAGATGATTAGTAGTTCTAAAAAATAAGCTTTGTTTGCAAGCATAACTTAAACATCATCAACAATATCAACTAATACATCTTCAACATCATCTAGAACAGCATTGATGGCTTCTTCCGCAGCATTTGCTTCTTCATTTTGATCATCGCCATCTTCTAATGGATCTTTCATGTCAGCAAATCTTCCAAAGTGTCCCTTTCCAATCATTCCATATAATGGTGGTTGAGGTTCCTTTTCTTTTTTTGCCACACGTGATTCATTAAAATCTCATTTCCTCAAACCAACTTCTTGCTTCGCATCCGGAAGGAATTTAAGAGCGTTAATTCTTTGTTGAATAAATTTGCATTGAACTGGATCTTTCTCAATGGCAATGCAATTTCTTCCTTTTAGTAGGCAACATGCTAGTGTTGTACCTAATCATCAAGCACAAAAAAAATAAGTAAGAAAATTAATATGGAGACATAAAAAGTAAAAAAGACAATATTTAAATTTAAATTTGTATAATAAAACTTACCTGAACCTGAGAATAAATCCAAAACCCATTCTCCTTCATTTGAACATATATCTATAAGATAGTTAATCAATGCTTGTGGTTTTTGATAAATGTTAACTATATCTCCTTTTGCATCTTTATCCTCATATGTTAGTTTTCTTACCACTGCATCATAAACCAATACTTGACTATGACTCTTCCCATCTACTTGATTCATAATAATATGTTTATAGCTATCCTCTTTTGTCCAACATTCAACATGGATGAACTCACAATCATTTATAATAGGTTGATCTTCGGAAGAAACAATATTTGACTTTTGCCTGTTACATAACATAGTAAAAGTTCAATTAAATTTTACATGAATAAAAAAATTTAGGAGGAATCAAACATACAATTTCAAAATCTTACCATGTAAGTTGCATCCTTGAGTTTGCTTTACCCTCGAAGCTTGTTAATAACATTGGAAACTGTGTGTCTGAATGAAATGTCACAAATCGCCAAAGTGGTGATGTTGTCACTTCTTGAAAACCCGTAACCACTTTACTAAAAGCTTGATAAGTATATGGTTCTCTATCATATTCAATGTCTGGGAAATTGAAACCATGAGGAATATCTGCAATAAATAGGCCATATTCCCTTTTAGGTATTAGTGATGCAATGTCTTCACAGTCACCTTGTATTATTTGATATTGGACACTGTCGAGCCCATTCCAAATGTAATGATTAAGAGTAGGATCTAGTTCAACATTCATAAGACGCTTCCTTCTCATGTTCTCCATCTTATTTTTTTCAATAAAGCTTTTGAAAGTATCTGGTACTCCATTTCCATCCTTCTTCGACATCTTTAATGACATAAATATATATATATATATATATATATATATATATATATATATGTATAAGTAATAAAATAAAAATAGTTAAAATATGAATAAAATAAATTTATAAATCAACATACCTTATTGAATGCAATATAAAACTCTTTTAGTGTTGATGTAGAACTTGCTTCTGGGTAGTTTCATACAACATCATCCCAACTGTCTTCATTCAACATTTTAACCATGTGTTCTTGTATTTTCATATAAATTTTCTGATTGAATAAATCAAGTTAAAAACGTTAATATATTGACATGTATAACAAATTCTACCAACATCATTATGTTTTATTTAAAATAAAATTATAATGAAAGAAATAATTCAAGAAACTTACTTTTGAAATTCTGCACACATTTCTTCCATTGATAATTCACCTGACTTCACACGGGCTAATACTGATTTGACTAATTTATCATCCTTCACACCTTGCATTGTTATCCAAGGTGTAATAGTCATATCCTCTCGAAGCTTCTTCATTTCAGGACCCCCCTTACTGTTGGTACATATTATGGGTTTACTCTTTCTAACTTTCTGATTTTTTATGGAAATATTCTCCCATCGATCAAAAATCTCATCAATCAAATCCCATACCTCCCCAGTTCTAAATGCCAACTGAAAAATGTTATCTGTGCCTCTGAAGAGATTTGTATTCAATTTTCCATCTTTTGCTTTTTTTTTCATCAATTTGATAACCTGTTTCCATTAAACATTCCTTTCAAAATGCTACACTAACTTCTGTCTTATCCCCACGACATTTTTCTATGAATTCATTATGAATAAATCTGACCCTTTGGATGAAAGTCATTTTCATTCTATACTCATTATCTGCATTATGATCCCATGCCAATAACTTTGATTCCATTTATGTTAAGCCAGCGTAAATGATGCATTTCACTGTTTGAAAAAGATAGTTATTGGGATATTCTGCAATCAATTGTCTTTTAGCCTCTATTGAATGGTTTCCTCCAATTACATAATATTTATAATCAAAACATTTTGTCTTGTCAAATGCTTGTTTGTTGGGAACCTGACATGGATCGACAAGAACCACATAATCCACCACATGCGCATATGGATTGAACCTGAACAATGTTTTCACATTATGTACATGTAGGTGATGGGCCTTTCTAATTTGATATTGAGATTGCCCTTCATCCGAGCCATAAAATTGGTTAACATTAAGTTCAAATGTTTGGCCACCAAGAATTAATTTATTCTTCCTCAACTCTTGTCGAATAGCATTTTGTTTTGTTTTAATAATGCCATCCTCTAACTCAGCACCTGGTGTTATGATTTCTCTACTTCCGTAAGAGCTTTCAATTTGTTCTTCACTGCTGCTCACGACCTTTACAGGTTCACCAATATTTGATTTCCTAGTCTTATTGGATAACATATCAATTTTTTTATAAACAAGCTCTCCTTCATGAGGTACAAGAGAGAGATCTTTGGCAATTTTTCTTTTTGGTGTCTGATCTGTTTTCTTCTTTTGCACAATAGTTCTCATCTCCTCCTCACTAATTCTATCATAATTTTCTATTTCATGTTCGACACCTTCGAAAGAAACATGTTTAAGTTTACTAGATTGACCCACCTTAGTGACTCTTGGTTGATCCCCTCTTTGTACTGTTGCAGTGTCACGAGCTATTGCTCTTTGCTTCAATATCCTTTCCTCTGCTTTGTCTTTGTGGAAAGTTTTGATCACATCCATAACATTTGGCACCAACATATAAATACCATCAAACATGTTTGAAAGACTTGGAACAAAATCCTGTGAAATAAAATAAAACATGTCAATGATCAATAATTTATAAAAAATTGAATCATCCTTACAATAATGCATAGAGGAAATAAAAATAAGCATACTTACAATGTTATTTGCAATGTTGTTTGCTATTTCTTCAGAAAATTTTGAAGTTATTTCATCTGTGTCGTACTTGAAGATTGATAGATGATATCTAACATTCTCACGTTTCTGAGCCTCCCTTACAAGAACATAAATATTGTTTGTATTCGGGACCATACATATGTCTCGTACTCTGCCCATCACCTCATATTGCTCATTTAAGTCAATCATACCACAAATCAAATAGATGTGTATATCAACCTCCGTTTCACTGTCTTCAAGATACCATGAGAAAATGGTTTTATCTATTTCCTCGGCGTTCTTCCAATCAGAAATAACCTTTAATGAACCTGGTGCCCCACTTGCTTGACTTTTATTAGTGTGTGCAACAATATCCTTATTGCGTCCAATAGTGTCCATAGTGCGTTCAGCTGCAACTTTAGATTTGGGAGTTGTATCCATAGTGCGTCGAGCTGCAGCTGTAGATTTGGGAGCTGTTGCCGTAGATTTGGGAGTTGCTGCCCTAGGTGCAGAAACATTCACAAAAATATTTTTTGATGCCATTTTCCTGATAAATATATATATATATATATATATTAGTTAATGGAAAAATATTGCGGATAAAATAAATTTAATAAACAAAATTTATTTCTAAAACTAAATAGTTTGAAATTAAAGCAATAAAATTAACTATAAAAATTTTCATTTAAAAACAAAATATTATAAATCATATGTATATATATCTATATAATATGTTTTGAATACATTTTATAAAAAAATTAAAAATGTGTTTAAATTGTATAAAATAATTAAAAAAAAAATAAACTAGTATTTTCAAACTTCAGTTTTTGTTTAATATTTAAAAAAAAAACAAAAAAGTTACTAACTATTTATAACAAATGTTATAATATTATATTTATTTTTATTTTTTTAATTGTATTGTTATATAGTTTTTTTTTTAAATTAATTTATTATATTGCTATATTAAAACAACTGTTTTTTTATTTTTTTTATTTTTTATTTTTTTATTTTATTTTATTTTATTTATTTATAATATATTGTATTTTTTTTTTAAATTATATAATGTTTAAAAACAAAACATTGTTGTTTAATGATTTTTTTTTTTTTTTTTGATTTGATATATATGTGTGTGTGTGTGTGTGTGTGTTATATTTTGAAATTTTTAACAATTATTATTTAACAATGTTTTTATTATATTATATAACAATTTTTTTTGAAATTTTTAATATAACAATATTTCTATGAAATTTTAATTGTTTTATTAAAACAAATTATTTAAAAAAAAAAATTTAAAGAATAAAATAAAATTAAAAAAAAAATCAAAATAAAAAAAATGTTTTATTAAAACAAATTATTAAAAAAAAAAATTTAAAAAAAATAAAAAAAAATAAAAAAAATAAAAATAAAAATAAAAAAAAGTTTTATTAAAACAAATTAAATTAAAAAAAAAAAAATAATAATTTTTTTTTTAATTTTAAAAATGAATAGGGCAGGCCGGTCCGCTGGGTGCCGGGGGCGGGCCGGGCGGCACCACAGGGGTGGCCCAGCCGTCCTCACGACCCTGCCTAGGCTGAGGGCCGATTCCAGCGGGCGAGGCTACGCCTGCGGTATTCATTTTAAATTTTTTTTTTTTAAATTTTAAATTTTAAATTATTTTATTTTATTTTATATTTTTTTTTTTTAATTTTTTTTTTTTTTTTTTTTTAATTTTAATTTTCTTTTTAATTTTTTAAATTTTTTTAAATTTTTATTTTTAATATATATTTTTTATATAATATAATATTAAAACATTATTTAATAATAAAAAAAATGTTAAAAATATCAAAATATAACAAATTAAAAAAAAAAACAATTTATTAAAACATTATTTAAAAAAAAAAAAAAATTATTAAAACATTATTTAATAAAAAAAATGTTAAAAATATCAAAATATAACAAATAAAAAAAAACAATTTATTAAAACATTATTTAATAATTAAAAAAAAAATGTTAAGAATATCAAAATATAACAACTATAAAAAAACAATTTATTAAATCACAATTATGTTTGGTTTCTAAACATTATATAATTAAAAAAAAAAAAACAATATAATAAAAAAAAAAAACATTTGTTTTAATATAACATTATAATAAATTAAAAAAAAAACAATTAAAAGTTATATATATATATATAAACAATAAAGAAAAAAAATTAAAGATTTAAAATTAAAAAAAATAAAACGAAGATTTAAAATAAAAAAATAAAATAAAATAGAATATAAAATAAAAAAATTCTCAAATTAAAAAAAAAAATTAAATAATGAAATCACCGATATATTTATTGTAAAAAAAAAACAAATAAAAAATGTTATAATATTACTTTTTTTTTTTTATGTGCATGGTCGTTTTATGGATTTTTCTGTCTAGATGAACCTATAAGTCTTAAAAAAGAAAAAAAAAATCTAAATTTTTGTTCTTAAAACCCTAAAAAATTTTTTTTTTTTTTGCATTTTCTTAACTAAAATATATATAAAAAAATTAAGGTTTTTGAACCTAAAAACCTTAAAAAATTAGTTTTTGGACACAAAAAAACTATAGAAAAATAGATTTTCCCCAAAATCGTCTTTAAATTGACAGAATAGAAGGAAAACTAACCTTTGAAATGCAAAAAGCTGTTGTCACCAATGCCAACACAACGCCTCCACAAAATTACGAATAGCAACACAATGCCTCCAATGCCAATGCAATGCCTTCACGAAGTTACCAATGCCAATGCAACACCTCCACAAAATTACCAATAACGACACAACGCTTCCAATGCCAATGCAATGCCTCCATGAAGTTACCAATGCTAACGCAACACCTCCAGAAATTTGCTCTAACAAATACCAGAAAACTTGATGTGATGTGATGAATAGAAACAATCATTCCTTTTAAATAGCGTATATTGTCTGATTGGTTTACTGTTTAATGAATGTGGGATTAAAATTTCAAATTTAAAATATTTACATTTAATTTATTATAGTTCATACTATAGTTAAAATACTTATTATTTGCATGTAGTTATCATAATTAATATTTTATTTAATATTTACATGTACTGAATGTTGAATAATATTTACATTTAATTTATTATAGTTCATACTATAGTTAAAATATTTATTATTTGCATGTAGTTATCATAATTAATATTTTATTTAATATTTACATGTACTGAATGTTGAATAATTCAAATATAATCTCAGATTAAAAATTAAAATATGAAATACTTACATGTAGTTAATTATATTTAGTATTATAGATAAAATAGTTAATATTTGTATTTAGTTATCATAGTTAATATTTATATGTAATCAATGTTTAAAATCATGGGATTAAATTTTAAAATCTAAAATATCTACATGTAGTTAATTATAGTTTAAATAGTTAATATTTACATCATGTTATTTTTGTAAATATTTACATGTAGTCAATCTTAAACCATTCAAATAAGAAAATTATTTTAGTTTTGAAGACATGCATGAAAGGAATATTTTGTGGATATTTTGAATAGAAAGTATGGTGAAATATTTGAAGACCAACAGTGTATTAATAAATTTTGAAATATATTTTAGATGAATATAATGTAAGTTTAAAATAAAAAATTTAAAATATTTACATGTAGTCATTATAGTTAAAATAGTTAAAGTTTTTCGCGAATTTTTTTGGAGGGAAATTTTTTCGCGAATTTTTTTGGAGGGAAAATTTGGAGAGAAATTTTCAGTCTTTAAGCTATATATTGTAAGTGGGAGAGGAATTTGTATCATTCAACATATTCTTGTTGGAAGCCATGGTTTCTTCTGATAACGAAGTTTTTCTTTCTAGAACATCAACATCTTCGTCACGCAACAACTCTATTCAGAGTGATGAATATAACGAGAGTTCATTCACCATGAATAGAGAGTCAAAAAATCGAGCGCCAGTCATACCACTTACTCTTAATCCTAAGGATTATGAAAGCAACAGTGATGAAGGGTATGATGAAGAAATTGCAGAGTCAAAAGTTTCACTTCGTCCTAATCCCAAGGATTATGAGGACACCATTGATGAATAGGGAGATGAAGAATATCCACTTCAGCTTAATCCTAAGGATTATATGAGAACAACAAATGAAGAGGGGAATGAAGAATCTGTAGAGTCAAAATATCCACTATGTCCTAATCCTGAGGAGTATGCCAGCAGCACTGATGAAAAGGGGGATGTAAAATTTCCAGAGTCAAAATATCAAATTCGTTCTAATCGTAAGGATTATGCGAGCACCACTAATGAAGAGGGGAATGATAATGTTTCAGAGTCAAAACATCCACTTCGTCCCAATCCTAAGGATTATGCCAGCACCACTGATGAAGAGGGAAATGAAAAATTTACAGCGTCAAAATTTCCACTCCGTCCTAATCCTAAGGATTATGTCAGCACCACTGAGGAAGAGGGGAATGAAGAATTTGCAGCGTCAAAATATCCACTTCATCCTAATCCTAAGGATTATGCCAACACCACTGATGAAGACGGGGATGAATTTCCAAAGCTAAAATTTTCACTTCATCCTAATCATAACGATTATAATTTAACCACTGATGAAGGGGGGGATGAAGAATTTCCAATAAATATAGATTCAAAGCATTCACTTATTCCCAATCCTAAGGACTATGAGAGCTTTAGTGAGGAAGGGGAGGGGCAGGATGAAGAAATTATAGTGAATACAAATTCAAAGCTTCCACTTATGCCTAATCCCAAGGATTATGAGAGCACCACTGAGGAAGGGGAGGATGAAGAGTTTCTTGCAAATGATAATTTTAGAGGCACAGATTTGAATATTGCATTTTCTCCAAGTGACCATTTCAAAGACACCCATGGTGATGAAGAATTGAATCCTCCCAGGGAAGAATTTGAAAGCATGGGTCAAGATGGTGAAGAATTTCTTTTGAGTCAGGGTTACAAAAGTGTCGATGATTCTTGTGAAATGTTTTCTTCAACTGATGATGGTAAAGAAAATTTTCCATGCAATGATGTTGATGAATTTCTTAACTAGGTTGAGGATGATGATAGTGGGGATAATATTCCTTCTAATGGTGATGAAACTACTTTTACAAAGGATGATGGAATGATGAAGCCGTTGCAAGCAAATATTGCAACTAGGAGTAGGAGTAGACCTTTTCATATCAATCCAAAGCATTCCAGTTATACAAGGGCGAGGACAAAATATCTCATGACAAGAAGTTATGTCGTTCATTTGATTTCAAGTGAATGTTGTCGAAGGGATTGCTTGAAAATATGGATTTCAACTTTGTTTTGGAGAAAAGGAAAACATATATGTCAATGAATAAAAGCATGCAAAATTCATATTTAGTGGGTTGCATGCAATCTACACTAGCAGGTTATGATTATCATATTGGGAATGTATTGTTTTGCAGAAAGGCGTTCAAAATGTTGTATTCAATTGGTAATTGTCGTTTGTCAAGAATCCAGGATAGATTGGAAAGGGATCCCACATATTATTCAGAAGCACGTTATAAACGGGAGGTGGGGCCGTTTGCAAATACTGCTAAGACATGGATGAAAGACTTATTTTCAAACGTACAGATGTATGTGCCAACAAGACACAGCATACTATATAGATTTTAATAATTTCTGACGAAATATTCATGCGTTATACAAAGACGCGTATCGCTAATATGACTGGTAATTTTATTACATATTCTTATTTTACAAGGATATGGAAAACTGAATTCAACAATGTTCGTATTCCTAAGAAGACAAGGATGGGGATTTGCAGCACATGTGCTTCTCTTAAAGCAAAAAGAGATAAATGTCAAGGAGCAGAAAGAGGTATGTGTTCAAAACATTGTTTTTTAAAATTTGATACTTATCAACTATGAAAATATATTTATTCATATGTTTCTTTTATTTTATGTACATATTCCGTTGTCAAAGAACTTCAAGACCATCGCAATCAACAAACAAGTGAAAGGCAAAAGTTGTATAAACATCGAAAGAAGTGTTATGATCATCCAAATAAATATCTGGGATTGATAATTTATGGTATGGACCAAAAGAAAACACTTCTTCCACATTTTGTCCGCACACCAAAAAAATTACAGGAGGAAAATTTCATTCAGTTTCACTTGGTTGGTTCTATGGTATTTAATGAGAAGATGTTTCCAAGAGTTTTCTTCACAACTCCAAATATTCACAATGATGCAAATCTGACCATAACTATAATCCATGATGTGGTTACTCATTGGTCTGGGATTCTTCCTGAAGTTTTGTATTTACAATTATACAACACAAGTCGTGAGAACAAAAATCAAGTTCTTTTTGGGTATCTAAACATGCTCGTTGAATTGGGGATTTTTAAAAAGATAAAGGTTGGTTTCCTTCTTGTTGGGCATACTCATGATCATATTGATCAAATGTTCAATCGTTTTTCAGTAACATTGAGGAGGAAAGGTGTTGGGAGCCTGCCATCATTAATTGAATGTATTAAGAAATCGTACATTCCAGAGCCCGTTTTTCATGTGCTGGAAGAAACTATTGACATGCGAAGGTTTATTTTTGGATCGCATGGTGAGGAGAAATGCATTGAAAAACTTAACGACATTAGCTTCCAGCATCAATTTCGTATCAAAAAAATTGATGGGATAACACTTACATGGGGCAAGAAGTATTCAACTATTGAAGAATGGGGACCATCATCAGGTTTAGCATTTTTGAAGTTCATTCCAAAGCGTCCAATGTTTTCATCAAAGATATTGTTATTACAGTCAGTTTCTGAACTCCATAATGCACGAAGGCAGAAGAGAGACATAAATTATTTTGAATGTCTAGAGGAAATTAAAAGATGTATTAGAGATACATATGAATACTTCGATGTTGCTGATTCAGTTTGGTGGGAGTCTTTTTTCAGTGATCAAAGTGATATGATTTCAAGATCAGTAAATGAGGATACGCTTTAGAAGACTCCTTTTTTTTTGCCACAAAATATGCCAAATGAACATGAACATCAGGAAACACACAATGTTGAACAACAACAGCCTCAAGCTATTATTAATTCCCCACAAGTAGAGGAAAGAGAAATCTATATTGGTTCTAGAAGATCACGTGCACAACGTGAAGCCATGGAAGACCTTTACAGGGGTTCTGTGCAGGATCTTAAGGAGGGTTGCATGATAGCAGTGTTAGCAGATGAAGATCCACTTGGCTATCCATTCTAGATTGCCAAGGTTATAAAGGTCATTAATGAAAATGAAGAGATTACAGCTGTTGATGTACATTGGTATGCCACAAGTACCCACCCTTTCAATGGTGTGTATAAGCCAGAGATGGTAGTGGAAAAAAGAATTGGCAGAAAGAGAAAAAGAAAGGGCACATGAGTACCTGCCGCCTAATGGATGTTCTTTAAATTAGATAGCTGATATACCAGGTAGACTTCTGAATTTAATAAAGAGAGGAACTTTTGGTTGGTGCACTGGTGAAGATTTAAGAAATTAATGTCAGAATAATACCGTGAAATGGGGATTCCCCAGATCAGAGACGTACCCAGGCAGACTTTTGAACTGGAAATGGGACCATGCTGACTAAAAGAGCACTAGTTGATGAAAGAGAAGAATATGGATCATCTTCATTCAGATTTGCTTGGTCTGGTCCCAGATGTGAGATTATGACAGGTAAGAAACCCCATGATTTTTTTTTTTTGAATAACTATCTAAGACACTTTATGTAATTGATGTTTGCATGGTAACTTGAAATAAAAATTTTGACTTCCATCTCATTTTTCATGAAGTTATGAGACATTTATGTGTTTGTTGGATTATATGTTTTAATTATGAAGAATTCATTTCTTTAGAATATTGACAATGTAACAATGAATTACAAAAATAATTTATGTTATATTCAATGTACTAATGTTGATATTTTAATTATAAGTAAAATAGAAAATAGAAACTAATGTTGAATTTTTAGATTATGCAGTGATATTACCATGATATTATGTATTGTTACCATTTGGTATAAGATAATTTTAAAAGTTTTAATAATTATATGCGTCATTGAAACAGAACACTTTGTTTTGATGCTTGATTTTTAGGTTTTGGTTGAAATTATATTTAAATTTGTCTTATGCTAAGATTTGAAAAAAGATAAGTTTTTATCTTTTAAAATTAAAATTACTCTTACTTGTTTCTGTTCAATGATAATTTTTTCATTTACTTGTTCATTTTTTAAAATTGTTTAAGTCTTATAATTTCTCCATAATTTCATTGTTCAAGTATGTTGAACACTTAAGATTGAAAAAATTTAGATTTACAACTTGTCATTAAGGTTTTTATGCGCTACCAAATTTTATCTTTAATGTTATGGTTGACAATAATTACAATTTTGGGGTTGTTTAGAGTCAAGATATTTTATGTTTAACAACATGGATGAAAATTGTTCAAAATGATAAGCCCTTCAGACATGTATTTGTTTATCTTTAACATCATCTATAAAAAATGTTAGAAATTTACGATTTTAAAAAATTTCCTAATATGTTGTCTTTAATTCCATTGTTACAAGTGTCAAAATTATGACACATTTTTTTTTTTGTTATTCCAGCATCAACTGGTTTTGTTTTGAGGGTGTTTTTTCAATCCTTTTTTCAACAAACAATTTTTTTTTTAGCATAATCTTAGAAAATGTTGAAATTTGACCTTAAAAAAAAAACAAGTGCGTTCTGGAAGACACACTTTTTTTTGGGAGGTGTTTTTTCAATCCTTTTTTCAGCAAACAATTTTGTTTTTAGCATAATTTTAGAAAATGTTGAAATTTGACCTTCAAAAAAAAACAAGTGCGTTCTGGAAGACACACTTTTTTTTTTGGGTGTTTTTTCATGTTTTTTGAGAGTTTTTGGGCTAGAGCTCCCGTTTTGAGGTCAGGTTACCTATTTCATCGGTAACAGTGTTAGAAGTGTACATAGAGCATATAGAAGTTTTTGAGACCTTTCACAGTGAGTCGCATGTGTGTAGACTCAAGAGAGCATTGTATGGGCTGAATCAAGCACCTCTTGCTTGGTACACCAGTATTGGCAAATATTTCACCAGGTTGGGATTCACGAAGAGTGAAGCGGATGTGAACCTATACCAAATTGTGGTTTATGGTAAGCTCTTGATTATCGTACTTAATTTTGATGATCTTATTTTGACAGGTGATGAGCAACTCATAAATTCTTGCAAAGAAGATATTGCAAGAGAGTTTGAGATGAAGGACATGGGACTCCTTCACTATTTCCTTGGTTTGGAGATATGGCAATGTGATGAGGAGCTATTTGTTTCTCAGGGTGCAAGTATGCCAAAGATATTATGAGAAATTTTCACATGGAGAGTTGTAAACCCATGGAGACTCCTCTTGTAGGAAACTAGAGGACGGAGGATGCTACTGTTTATTGGCAGCTTTTGGGTTCACTGACGTACTTGGTGAATGCCAGGCCAGACATTTTCTACGCATCTAACCAGCTAAATCAAGCTATGGTTAAGCCGACCAAGCTATTTTGGAAGGCGTGAAAGCATGTCTTTAGATATCTCAGGGGCACTACAGAGTATGGATTATGGTACATACGGATAGAGCGAGTGAAGCTTCAAAGCTTCACCAATGCAAATTGGGAAGGCAGTCCATCAAACATAAAGAGCACATCAGAAGGGATCTTCAACATAGGATCGATAACAATTTCTTGGTACAGCAGGAAGCAGAGATCTGTGGCACTCAGTTTAGCCAAGGCAAATTACATAGCAACCAGTCAGGCTGTATGTGAGGCCATCTGGGTGAGGAATATTTTGGTTGGTTTGTTTGATCATAATATGGATCTGATGGTGATACATTTTGATAATTAGAGTTGCATAAAACTCTCGGTTAATCGAGTATTCCATGATAGGTCCATGAATATACACATATGGTACCACCATCTTAGAGATTGTGTTTAGAGACACATTATGTTACTTCAGTACATTCCCATGGAAGATCAGGATGTAGATATTGTGACGAAAGCTCTCGCCTGGAGAAAATTCAAATACCATGGAGGCAGGATCGGGGTAGATGATAATCCCTTTCTTGTTGAGAGGGAGTGTTGAAAAGTCAACAAAAAATTTGTGTCTAATTTAATTTTCCCTTAATTAAATTGGACAATAAAATGTAATCTTATCTCATAATCACTTGTAATAGTTAAATGAGTGTGATAAACTCAGTTTTATCATGAATTTCAAGTTGAGGGTGGTTGGTGAGGCATTCAGAGTGATTCTATTAGTTATTGAATCCAAGTTGTAGTTAGTGCATTAGTTTAATGCATGAGAAATTAGTTAACTCAATTATTTGAGTTAAAATTAGTTTAACTAGTTGTAACTATTTGTTGCACCAGTGAGAGGTCAAGTGAATTAAATCATATTTAATTCACATGCAGTGATCTATCATGTAACTGATGATTTATTATTAATAGTTGCATGCATGTCAGTTCTGATGGAGACCCAGTTGAGACAGAGGTTAAAGGGATGTTAACTATCAATTGTATTATTAGTAGGTTTCTCACATGTTGTAAAACACACATATGATTTACCATGAGCATTGCACAGTTTTGGAAGGCTGGATTTCCTAAATAATAGGGATTTCATTCCACATTAATTGCACAAGAAAGGAAGGCTAAGCAGAGGCTAAACATTGGCTAAGTGTTGGTCGATTTTTTTTGGATCAATGTGAGACAATTGTGAGAGTGCAGTAGACTCTTGTGAGAAGAGTGCATTGTAATTGTTTCATGATTCCTTGGTGAATATACAATAGAAGATAGAGGGGTTTTGAGTAGCAAGCTTTCCCTAGTAAAATATTTGTGTTGTGGTTTGATTTGCTTCTTTATTTACTTATTGTGATTGGTGATCGTGTTTATTTTCCGCAATTGAATTGTAGAAGGATTCAATATCTTGCTTTAGCATATCTCACAATCGGATTGAATCCATTGGTATACCTATTGTTTGTATAATTTCTACAACATGGTGATGGGTACTCTCCTGATATAAAAGACACTTGAAGAAGTATGAAGGAAGAAATAAGAACTTGCAAGGAAAATAATGATAGGATCATTCAATCCCAGGAGAAACAAGCATAGGTTAATGAAGTCATCCTTCAAATTTTGTCAGATTTGCATAGGTAGAGACCGCTTAGGATCAGTCATGGACAAGAGGACAAGGCTGATGGGGAATATGGTAGTTGGTCTCACGGTGGGCATAGGTCGGATAGGGATGACACGATCAGAGATGGAATGTTCCTAGACACACTGGACTCTCTGCATTACTACATGTTTCTTTTTAAAAACTTGCGAAGTTCATTTTACTTTCATATCTTCAGATATAAAACTAGATAAATGGATTTCACCCAAAGTTCATGTTTTTTCCAACTTATTGTTTCTTTTTTAAAACTTACGGAGTTCATTTGGTTTTCATATCTTGAGGTATAAAACAAAGTCCAATGGACCGTGAATCTTGATGGTTTTTAACAGTGGATTTTTGGTCTTGATCTTTTTTGGTGATAGTTGTAAGGTAAACGACCAACATTAGTTTTTGAAATTGGAACTTGAGTTTCGATAGTTTTTAATGAGTTGTGTGAATTGTTTAACTTATAAAGTCTTATTGTTTTAAGGTTAGAGTATTGAATTTATTTATGTATTTATAAGAATAGTATTTTTTTATTATTTTTGATTAAAACTGTTTTTAAGGCTAAAAGAATTATATATATATTTTTATTAGTGAGATTATATTTTTATAATATATAGATAATATTTATAATTTTTAAAGAAGGAATATTTTATAAATAAATCTTATTAGTCTCATATTTTAGTAATTATTTGTTTATTGATTACTATTAGTTTTGTTGGAAATATTGTCATTGATGGCAAAGGAGATGGAAAGGAGGAACACCTGAAACAACAACAAAGCAAAGAAGTAGCAGAGGCAGCAAAGAAATAGACAAGAAGAAGAGGTAGCAGAGAGAGCATAAGACAAGTAGCAGAGGCAGCAAAGAGAGTAGCAGAGATAGCAAAGAAGCAGAGAGAAGCAAGAAGCGCAAAGGAGATAAGCGGAAGAAGACTCTTGAAATGTAACAGTCAAACAACAGGGTTGCAACAGAGCGGAAGCAACGGCAGAGACATATAAAGGAGCACAAAGAAAATAAGGCAGCGGATATAGCATAAAGGAAGAGACAAATAAGTAGCAGGGGCAGCAAAGAAGCGAACAAAGGAAGCAAAGGAGTAGCATCAGACAAGGAAAGGTGGTAGCCTAGGCAGCAGATGAAACAATTATCGTGGGCCCGGGACATCTCTTTCAACCTATGGGAATTTGTAATTGTGGAACGCTTGAATATTGTGGGCCGTGAAATTTAATTTCAAAGATGATTGAATACGATGGTGAAATACAGTTATAATGATACACTCAAGACACAGTATACATTAATACAACATGGATGAAGGTGGGCCCAAAGACTCCGTTATAATGGTTCTTAACGTTTGTTGAAATCGGCTATAATGTATATATATATATATATATATATATATATATATAAAGCTGAACCCTATATAATGAAGTTGGTATGTGGATATATATATAAGGTGGATGACTGAAAACCTTATGTAAGTGCTTCCATATAAACCAAAGTTAATGCGCAAGTGGGACCCCACATAAAATTCCGAGAATCACAACCCAAGCTGGAGGATACATTAGAACTGAAGCGGAAGCATATATATATGCAGCGCATTACATATATTGCACTCTATATACAAAGTACCAAAGAATATATATATATATATATATATATATATATATATATATATATATATATATATATATATATATATATATATATATATATATATATATATATATATATATGTAGCACGAGATCTAAAGAAACAAAGGTTCTATCAAAAGAAAAGTACCACATGGTGGGACCCTCATCAATCGCATCGGAAAAAAGGTTGGCAGTAGATCATATGAACAGAAAGTTGCGATTGCGATTGAAGCCCAAACCCGATGAGTTTATAAATCATGATTAATATGTGTTTGAATTTCGGCCTAATCGCATCGGAGAATCGGAGCATAGGAATATCGGAACATGCAACTAAAAGTTGTGATTATGATTAATCGCAATTGGAGTAATCACATCGCATTGGATCGAAGCATCGAAGCATAAGAACATCAGAACATGCAAATGCAAATTGCGATTGCGATTGAGTTCCGGACCCGATGGGCTTATAAACTATGATTCATATATGGTTGAGTTCCGGTAAACAGTGGTCAATCGCATCGGAGTGAAAGCAGGGAAGTGTAAATTGAAACTAAAAGTTGCGATTGCGATTAATCGCAATCGGAGAAATCGCATCGCATCGGATCAGAGTAATCGCAATCGGAGCAGGATCGGAGTAATCGCAATCGGAGCAGGATCGGAGTAATCGCAATTGGAACAAGCCGACATAGCAGAACAGGTTAATAAAGTTTGCGATTGCAATTAATCACAATCGGAAAACTCTGGAAAAGGGATTCATCGCATCGGCATTTGATCGCAATCGAAAGAATTCAATTGTGATTAATTGCATCGGCTGTTGAAGGTGTCGTATATGTTAACATATGTGAAAAGCGAAGATTTATTATTGGTTTATTATGTATAGACCAACATATACTATGAAGAATTTTGATATGCATTGAATAACCCTGTGGGCCCGAGTTATTCAATTAAGTGATTTATTCAAATGTTAAATGGGTTGGAGTTCAATAGAGAAAAGAAATAACTAGACTGGTGCGCTTGATGGTGGATATGTCGCAGAGCATTATATAAAAGTGTTGATAATAAGGTTCGAATATCAAAATAATAATGTCGAGAATGAATGTTAATTTCTTGAAATAATAGAAGGAGAGAACCTTGCATAAAGGGCATATATTGGGTTTATAACCATGGCAATATTAAAGCCTCCGCATTTAGTTATTTAAACTGCCAGTAAAGGAAACCAAAGCGTTGGAATTTTCCCAGATTTAAAGTCAGCAGTTATATGTATTGTAACGCAGCTATATCTATATAGCAGACACACAATCACGGTGAACAGGAATATGCACAGGAATGAACTTGTCAGGTGTACATGCGCAGGTGCACAGAGTAGCAGTAAATAGAATATGCAGAACAGTTTCTTAATAGCAGCAAAAAAAGACAAAACCAGCAAAGCCAAAGGCCAGAAAATGGGCTGAGTGAAATTGTTTTTATGTAACCGAAAAGGTGAAATGTAAATGTTTTAATTGATTTATATTGTTGTGATGCATTGGCAAGTCTCCGGAAGAGAACAAATATCCCACTATAATGTTAAATTGGTACCTACAGTTATATTTTCTGAATGAACGGATAAAAGAGATGAGAAGGCAGAAGGCAAAGAGACATGGTTGTCCATTTCGAATTCCCAGTAGAATACAAACAACCATGAAGCTATTTTGTATAAAACAGGGTAATATCCAAGGGGAGAAGGTGACGAAAATAGAACGAGAGAAGAAGAGAGTGTGCAGCAGAATTGAAGAGAGTTGAAGAAAATAAGAAAGCTGCAAGAGGTTAGAGAGAGAGAGGTTGGAGAATGTGAAATTGAGGCAGAAAAGATAAGAAGAAGGAGAAGTAGAACGAGATGCAGTGAAAAGTTAGAGAATGCAGAAATGAAGCAATGAGGCAGAGAAGAAGGAGAAGATGATAGTGAATCTGAGAAGATGCAGAAATGATATAAGGCAGATATGAAGACTGATGCATAGCAGTGAAGATGGTACAGAACAGAGCTGATATCCAAGGTAAATCAGCAAGTGCTTTTCATTTGAAAGAGTAAGGAAGTTGGAGCTTCCTTATCAAGTTGTAGCTTGATATATGTCAGTTGTAGCTGACTGAGGTAGGAGCCTCCTGTAGGTTGGTGCCTGCAAAAAATAGATGGGAGTTGGTGCTTCCACATCAAGTTGTAGCTTGATAAAATGTCAGTTGTAGGTGACTGAGGTTGGAGCCTCCTGTAGGTTGGTGCCTGCAAAAAATTGATGGGAGTTGGAGCTTCCTTGCAATTTGTAGCTTGCAGAATTGAGGTTGGAGCCTCCTGTAGGTTGGTGCCTACAGAAAATCAGTGGTGAGAGGGAGTTGGAGCTTGCCTTTGCATCACAACAATAATAAGATGTGGTTTTCTCCCTTTATGGGTTTCCACTTATATCTGGTGTCTTTGTGCATGATGTTTATGTGTTGATGTGGTTTATCTCATCTGCTTAATACTTGTTTCTCTCATATTAAATCTATTGTTACATTATATTAATACTTGCTGCTCACATTCTAAGATTGCTCACATATTAAGTTGATCATGAAATGAAGGTGTAAATAAGTTTTAAGGGAAAAGTTTTAAAATTCCATGAATGTGTTAAATTGATTCACCCCCCCCCCTCTCAGTTTAACTAAGGGTTCAACAATTGGTATCAGAGTTGGTTCCTTTGGTATAAGGTTAATAGCTTGAAGGAGATCTAGTTGAGTCATGGACTATCAAAATGTACATGTACTAAATACAGCAAACTTTCCTGAATGGAGAGATAAGGTTAAAACAAGTTTAATGGTAGATGAACTTGAGGTATGGAATCTTGTATTTGATGGTTACTGCAAAGACTCACCCATAGTGAAAGAACAACAGAGGAATGCCAAGTAAAAATGTGTGATATATAACAATCTTCATAACAAGGATCTTGAGTTAATAATGGATTTAACTTCAGCAAAAGAAATCTGGGACAGACTGCATTTCATGCATGGAGTAGACACTGGGGATTTCATTGTCAAGAAGGAGACGAGAATTAAGAAAAAGAGAAATTCATGTCAAAAATAAGATGCTCAATCAAATGAGGCACCTGCTAGTGTGAATGGTAGTAAGAGCCATGAAGAAATTGCAGCTGAAGAAAAAGCCAAACTAGACACAGCTCTCACTGAAATAGAAAAATTGAAGAATAAAAACAAAGACCTTAAGAGATTGGTACAAATATGTGATGAGAAAGAATATGAAGATAGGAAAGAAATTATTGGCCTGAAGACACAGCTTGAAGAAGCAAAGAAATTAGAAGACACTCTACTGCAACAAATGAGAGAGAAAAGTCAGGAATGTGAAAGATTAGAAGAAGAAGTAGTGAGCCTAAGAAAGAACTTAGAAAAAGCCCAAAGAGAACTATTAATGAATACACCTCTAATGAAAGGCTCTGGACAGTTGGATCAGATTCTAAATGCACAAAGGTCACCTCTCATAAATACTGAGATAGGATATGAAGGAGAAACTAGTAAGTCCAAGGCAGAAGATAACAAGAAAATAATCTTTGTAAAAGTTGTAAAGGAAAATGAAGTAGCTCAGAAGATTCCTACAGAAGAGGAAGCCAACAAGAACAATATTTGTAAAGAAAGAAATAGAATCAAGCAGCAACATGAAAGAACAGCGAATGAGAGGATGAAACAATCAACTGCTAAAGGCTCATATGCTCCTAAGGATGAATCGAATAAATTTGGAAGATGTCAAAGAAGGTTCTTTCCTCCTATGGGAAGCATCGCTTGTTTTTCCCACCACAAACAAGGACACACTGTAGCATATTGTAAGACAAAGCAAACCCAGTCCAACCAGCAAAGGATGCAGCAAAAGAGAAGAACCCATCAAGCAAACAAATGGAAAGGACAATCTTCCACCAGGTACACAAATCATTTCCTTGGCTATTGTTATGCATGCAATGAATTTGGACATAAATCTGTTGATTGTAAATTATGTTCAAAAAGGGGAATGAAATATTATACATCAGCTCAAATATACTTTGATAAAATAAGATGTTATATATGCCTCAAGCTTGGCCACAAAGCAAAGGACTGTAAACTGCCATATATATTAAAGAACTATAGACATATGATGGAAACAAAACAAATCAAACAAAACTATGAATTTAAAAGAAGTATAAACATTATGAAGAACCCCAATAAAGTATGGAAGGAAAAGAGAAAGGGGGAGCCTATTATCTCAATAACATAACGAATCCTCCATAGTCTCAGGGGGAGCTGCTCTAGGAAGTAAAGCAAAAAAAACCATCCAGTGACAAATATGAAGCAACATCCCAGGGGGAGAGTAGTTCATATATAGACCCCATGAAAAATAGTCTAAGAAGAATACCTTAGAATGAGAACGGCTATAAGATCATGAAGGGAAAAGAAAATTCCTCTAACAAAGAACTATAGAGGAAGAAGATTATTTAGCTGACAGATTGATGAAAGAAGAGAAGGCAGCAAGAAACCATGGTGGTAGAGAGGAAAAATTAGTCATGATCATCTAAGTTAAGAAGAAATCAACACATTAAGTGATGATCACAGTGTGCAACATTCTGCTAGTATGAACAATGATTCACCTTAAGAAAGATGAGTAAGAAAAGAGCCTCTCATCATTATATCATTTCTTCTTCCATCTATGAAAATGTCCCTTGGAGAAGAACAGCTAAGTAAGTGATAAATCTCTGAGTAATCTACCCATGAAGATTTCTAATAAACTAATTGAAGATGTCTTCCTGAAAATCTTTATGTTAGAACAATTGAATTGAATATAAAGTAGCAATGATTCTAGAGCAATCCTAGAAAGGAACATGCAATGGCTTTCCTTGGAACAAAATGACAGAAAAAGAAGAATGGTAAATAATGCCAAGATCAGATTCAATATATTGATGATTGTTGGTGTGAACAGTGGAAAGCTCAATAATATAATTTATGAAGGATTTATCAATTATGGGTTAATGTGCAAGCTGAAGTGAAATCTCTGCATGATTTATCAAAGTAATATCAATTGGTGTTTAGGTACAAGAAGCATGCATATCAACAGATTACCAAGCATTATCAGGGAAGCAACAGTATGATACAGGTCCACAGGATCAAAGGACTACGACAAGAATTCATCAAGGTAAAATTCCCAGGGTTATCTGCATTCAGCATGAAAAGGTCAGTAGTAGTGCTAAAGGATCAGTATCTGGTTTACACTTGAAAGATTATATTGAGCGTCGAAGCAGTATCTACTTCTATACATAACTACATGCCTTCCGGAAGACAACACATGCATTCAAGGCCTCTGTCTTAAGATCATTCATAAAACTGTGTGAAGTCTATTTGCTGAGATTTCAATCAAACAACTTGAAGATGTTTATGTTGAAGATGATCATGACAGAATAGTTGTGTTATTCTAACAGTTGAAGTCCAAAATTCTGTTATTGTTTCATCACAAGCATACTTCAGCAGAAAGGAATTGTTGATGTTTAACCATTGAAAAGAAGTTGATCATTAAAGAGAGATTGATCATTGACATACATAACCTCCTTATGTCATAAAGGAAAGTGCATGATTGATAAGTGAGACTGACTAATACACTGAATGTATCTAGTCTCAAGGGTTTGTTTTGCAAGTACATTATGCAATAAGTAAAAGCATTTGATCTCTTAGATAAAATTCTGGTTGATTCATTGATCATATTAGTAACAAGGACCTGAAACTATTAAGTGTAATATTATTATCAGCATCCTAGCTCAAATAATCACTAACAGGCAAGAAAAGTGAACCATAGCTATAAAAGAAATATTGGCTTCATCACAATTGAACAAATGTTGTACTACAGATGAGTATTGCAGAAGAAGACATATTCCATCCACAATCTTCCTCAACAAAAATGTATTGGCGCACTACATCAGATAGAGACTGAAGTATATTTGAAGCATTCTCAGTATTTTAGGTTTAATCCAGTGATGCATCCCTGATTAGATAAAGCTGGTACAATGTGTTCTATGAAGTGTCATTATCCTCACTTTCTGCTTTATACAAGTGAAAGGAGTCAGTGCTTTGGGATTGTATCAACTTGCAGTTTACATTCAAGATCAATAATCCTCAAAGTGTTCTCTCAACAAGTCTTGTACACCAGTCTGAAGCATCAGGGTACAAAGTCAGAAGAAGGTGGTCCAAAGACAAATCAGAGAGAGGAAATGCAAAGACAGAATCTACACTGAGAAATGTGCAACCCTTTGCCATTGATGTCAAAGGGGGAGGAAAAGCAGGAAATAGTAGAAAGGTTCTTCTAAAAGAAGCTAGGCAGAGGAAAACTTGGAAAAAGCATTGGATTAGTTTCCATTAATGCCAAAGGGGGAGACTGTTAGAAATATTGTCATTGATGGCAAAGGAGATGGAAAGGAGGAACACCTGAAACAGCAACAAAGCAAAGAAGTAGCAGAGGCAGCAAAGAAACAGACAAGAAGCAGAGGTAGCAGAGAGAGCATAAGACAAGTAGCAGAGGCAACAAAGAGAGTAGCAGAGATAGAAAAGAAGCAGAGAGAAGCAAGAAGCGCAAAGGAGATAGGCGGAAGAAGACTCTTGAAATGTAACAGTCAAACAGCAGGGTTGCAGCAGAGCGGAAGCAACGGCAGAGACATAGAAAGGAGCACAAAGAAAATAAGGCAGCAGATATAGCAGAAAGGAAGAGACAAAGAAGTAGCAGAGGCAGCAAAGAAGTGAAAAAAGGAAGCAAAGGAGCAGCATCAGACAAGGAAACGAGGTAGCCTAGGCAGCAGATGAAAAAATTGTCGTGGGCCCGGGACATCTCTTTCAACCTATGGGCATTTGTAATTGTGGAACGCTTGAATATTGTGGGCCGTGAAATTTCATTTCAAAGATGATTGAATACGATGGTGAAATACAGTTATAATGATACACTCAAGACATAGTATACATTAATACAACATGGATGACGGTGGGCCCAAAGACTCTGTTATAATGGTTCTTAACGTTTGTTGAAATCGGCTATAATGTATTGATATATATATATATAAATCTGAACCCTATATAATGAAGTTGGTATGTGGATATATATATAAGGTGGATGACTAAAAACCTTATGTAAGTGCTTGCACATAAACCAAAGTTAATACGCAAGTGGGACCCCACATAAAATTCCGAGAATCACAACCCAAGATGGAAGATACATTAGAACTGAAGCGGAAGCATATATATATGCAGCGTGTTACATATATTGCACTCTATATACAAAGGACCAAGGCATATATATATATATAGCGCAAGATCTAAAGAACCAAAGGTTCTATCAAAAGAAAAGTACCACATCGCGGGACCCTCATCAATCGCATCGGAAAAAAGGGTAGCAGCAGATCATATGAGCAGAAAGTTGCGATTGCGATTGAAGCCCGGACCTGATGAGTTTATAAATCATGATTAATATGTGTTTGAATTCCATCCTAATCGCATCGGAGAATCGGAGCATAGGAATATCGGAACATGCAACTAAAAGTTACGATTGTGATTAATCGCAATCGGAGTAATCGCATCACATTGGATCTGAGTGATCGCATCGGAGCATCAGAGCATAAGAACATCGGAACATGCAAATGCAAATTGCAACTGCGATTGAGTTCTGGACCCGATGGGCTTATAAACTATGATTCATATATGGTTGAGTTCCGGTAAACAGTGGTCAATCACATCGGAGTGAAAGCAGGGCAGTGGAAATTGCAACTAAAAGTTGCGATTGTGATTAATCGCAATCGGAGTAATCGCATCGCATCGGATTGGAGTAATCGCAATCGGAGCAGGATCGGAGTAATCAAAATCGGAAAAAGCCAACATAGCGTAACAGGTTAATAAAGTTTGCGATTGCGATCAATCGCAAACGGAAAACTCTGGAAAAGGGATTCATCGCATCGGCATTTGATCACAATCGGAAGAATTCAATTGTGATTAATCGCATCGGCATTTGATCGTAATCGAAATAATTCAATTGTGATTAATCGCATCGGCTATTGAAGGTGTCGTATATGTTAACATATGTGAAAAGTGAAGATTTATTGTTGGTTTATTATGTATAGACCAACATATACTATGAAGAATTGTGATATGCGTTGAATAACCCTGTGGGCCCGAGTTATTCAATTAAGTGATTTGTTCAAATTTTAAATGGGTCGGAGTTCAATAGAGAAAATAAATAACTAGACTGGTGCGCTTGATGGTGGATATGTCACAGAGCATTATATAAAAGGGTTGATAATAAGGTTCGAATATCAAAATAATAATGCCGAGAATTAATGTTAATTGCTTGAAATAATAGAAGGAGAGAACCTTTCATAGAGGGCATATATTGGGTTTATAACCATGGCAATATTAAAGCCTCCACATTCAGTTATTTAAACTACCAGTAAAGGAAACCAAAGCGTTGGAATTTGCCCAAATTTAAAGTCAGCAGTTATATGTATTGTAACGCAGCTATATCTATACAGCAGACACACAATCACGGTGAATAGGAATATGCACAGGAATGAACTTGTCAGGTGTACATGCGCAGGTGCACAGAGTAGCAGTAAATAGAGTATGCAAAATAGTTTCTTAACAGCAGCAGAAAAAGACAAAACCGACAAAGCCAAAGGCCAGAAAATGGGCTGAGTGAAATTGTTTTTATGTAACCGAAAAGGTGAAATGTAAATGTTTTAATTGATTTATATTGTTGTGATGCATTGGCAAGTCTCCGGAAGAGAACAAATATCCCACTGTAATGTTAAATTGGTACCTACAGTTATATTTTCTGAATGAGCGGATAAAAGAGATGAGAAGGTAGAAGGCAAAGAGACATGGTTGTCCATTTCGAATTCCCAGTAGAATACAAACAGCCATGAAGCTATTTTGTATAAAACAGGGTAATATCCAAGAGGAGAAGGTGACGAAAATAGAATGAGAGAAGAAGAGAGTGTGCAGCAGAATTGAAGAGAGTTGAAGAAAATAAGAAAGCTGCAAGAGGTTAGAGAGAGAGAGGTTGGAGAATGCAAAATTGAGGCAGAAAAAATAAGAAGGAGAAGAAGAACGAGATGCAGTGAAAAGTTAGAGAATGAAAAAATGAAGCAGTGAGGCAGAGAAGAAAGAGGAGATGATAGTGAATCTGAGAAGATGCATAAATGATATAAGGCAGATATGAAGACCGATGCACAGCAGTGAAGATGGTACAGAACAGAGCTGATATCCAAGGTAAATCAGCAAGTGTTTTTCATTTGAAAGAGTAAGGAAGTTGGAGCTTCCCTATCAAGTTGTAGCTTGATAGATGGCAGTTGTAGCTGACTGCGGTAGGAGCCTCCTGTAGGTTGGTGCCTACAGAAAATAGATGGGAGTTGGTGCTTCCACATTAAGTTGTAGCTTGATAAAATTTCAGTTGTAGCTGACTGAGGTTGGAGCCTCCTGTAGGTTGGTGCCTGCAGAAAATTGATGGGAGTTGGAGCTTCCTTGCAAGTTGTAGCTTGCAGAATTGAGGTTGGAGCCTCCTATAGGTTGGTGCCTACAGAAAATCAGTGGTGATAGGGAGTTGGAGCTTGCCTTTGCATCACAACAATAATAAGATTTGGTTTTCTCCCTTTATGGGTTTCCACTTATATCTGGTGTCTTTGTGCATGATGTTTATGTGTTGATATGGTTTATCTCATCTACTTAATACTTGTTGCTCTCATATTAAATCTGTTGTTACATTATATTAATACTTGCTGCTCACATTCTAAGATTGCTCACATATTAAGTTGATCATGAAATGAAGGTGCAAATAAGTTTTAAGGGAAAAATTTTAAAAGTCCATGAATGGGCTAAACTGATTCACCCCCCCCCCCACTCTCAGTTTAATTAACGGTTCAACAAGTTTAACATTGACCAATGCAACTTATAATGTTTAAATTTTAAAATTAATTATTGATTTTTTAATATTATTAAAAAATATATTTTTCAAACATTTGATTGGACCATAATGTGGATAATATTTTTTTTGAGCTTCTAGGAAAATAATTCAAAAATAAAATCCTTGAAAATAGTTTGTACTCTGTAAATTGTGGAGGTTTTCCATTATACCAACAAATCCATGCTTTAGTGAACTTCCAACCCATTATCATTACCTTTTTGAGTGGTCCTAGGGTGGATCCTAGAGTGGACACCCTCCCTCAAATGCAAATGTGGAATTGGAATCGAACTTGAGTGTCAAAGAAAATTATGGAATGGTGAATGTGAAGATCTAACAACCTCCCTTAAATGAAAATCAGGGAATCGAATATGGGCTAAGGTTCAAATACCATGTTGAGGTTTTCCATTACACCAAAACCCAGAGGCTTTAGTAAACTTCCAACCCATTAGCATTACCTTTTTGAGTGGTTACAATGTGGATCCTAGAGTAGCGTTTACTCCATGTGATCGATTCCCAATGAGGTGAGTGTGAAAATCCAACACCCTCCCTCAAACACAAATCAAGGAATCGAACCTGAGTGTGAAAATTCAACACCCTCCGTCAAACGCAAATCGGGGAATTGAATCTGGGTGTGAATCCAACACATTCCCTCAAACGCAAATCGCGAAATCGAACTTGGGCCAAGGCTCTGATACCATGTTGAAGTTTTCCATTACACCAAAAGCCACATGCTTTAGTAAACTTCCAACCCATTATCATTACCTTTTTTAGTGGTCCCAAGGTAGATCCTAGAGTGGTGGTTAGTCCACGTGATCAATTCCCAACAAGGTGAATGTGAAAATCCAACACTCTCCCTCAAACACAAATCAGGGAATCGAACCTTGGCCAAGGCTTTGATACCATGTTGAGGTTTTCCATTACACTAAAACCCAGAGGATTTAGTACATTTCCAACCCATTATCATTACCTTTTTGAGTGGTCCCGAGGGTAGATCCAAGAGTGGTAGCGATTAGTCCACATGATAGGATCCAAGAGTGGTGGCAATTAGTCCACATGATCGATTCCCAATGATGTGAGTATGAAAATCCAACACCCTCGGTTAGTCCACATGATCGATTCCCAACGAGGTGAGTGTAAAAATACAACAGCCTCCCTCAAACACAAATCAGGGAATCAAACTTGGGCTGAACTTTGGGCCAAGGCTCTGATACCGTGTTGAGGTTTTCCATTACACTAAAACACATAGGCTTTAGAACATTTCCTACCCATTTTCATTAACTTTTTGAGTGGTCTCATGGTAGATCCTAGAGTGGCAGATAGTCCAAGTGATTGATTCCCAAAGAGGTGAGTGTGAAAATCCAACACCCTTCCGAAGGAGGTGAGTGTGAAAATCCAACACCCTCCCTTAAATGCAAATAAGGGAGAGGTGAGTATGAAAATCCAATACCCTCCCTCAAAAGAAAATCAAGGAATCAAACCTAGGCCAAGGCTTTGACACCATGGTGAGGTTTTCCATTACGCCAAAACCAATAGGCTTTAGTAAACTTCCAACCCATTATCATTAAATTTTTTAGTGGTCCTAGGGTGGATCCCAAAGTTGTTTTTAGTCCACGATTCCCAACGATATGAGTGTGAATATCCCACATAAATAACATATTTAACATTAGTTACTTCCCACCATAATTTAAGCAAGTTTTTGCATGGAAAGAAAAAATTAATAAGATGTAAATAAATATACCTATTTATGTTTTCATTGGTACTTATGTAGGAGTAAAATTGTAAATATTTAGACTTACTAGTGGTTACTATCTACCAAAATTTATGCAAGTTGGTGTGCATGGGAGAACAATTAATTTATCCACTTCACATCTCAATTTATTAGCTTTTTCCAAATAACAACTATAGGATTTGATGTTCCTATTGACCATTATTAATTTAGCATTAACCAATGTAGGTTATCATTTTTTATGTAATTTTTTAGGTTATCATTGACCATTATTAATGGCAACACTTGTTAATACAATGAGATGCATGTGCATATAGACCATAATTTATAGGCCTCATTATACATTGCCTTATTTAATGAGTCAATATGATAAATAAATAAAAATAAATACATGCACCATCCACATAAGCACTATTTTTTACTTTAGTGAAACCTTCCTGTAATATTCCTAAAATTTAGCTTTTAGCTAAATGGAATATTATAGATTATTTTTTCACTAGGCAGGTGAATAAATGGGTAAGGAGGCCCATAAATCTCCTTAGCAGCAATAAAAACACTTCAAGTGTGAAAGGAGACCTTCTAAGCAGCTAAATAAAGCACCTTTGATTTATTCACTGTTCTTTCCATTATTGTGTTCATATATTGTTGCTTCCCCATTTGGGAATATTACAGTGGTATTAGAGCATAATCTTGGCTCAGCCTATGCATTCAGCCAATGTGTCACCATAAGGAGAAGCTTCTCACAAGGAGAGAAGATGTACATAAGGGAAAAAGGCAAGGCTCCAATATTTGGAGGAAGAGAGGAAGAGAAGCTCTCAAAGCTTCTTTTTCAAACTATGCAGAGCATCAATGAAGATATCAAGAAGATGAGAAAGGAGATGTGTAGGGAATCCCCAAGGGGGTTTGAATATGAAGCAAACCATAGATTTTTACATGTGGGGTGTGAGCATGCATCCACACAATATGATCCACATCGCATTTTTATGCCCAAATTCACAACAAGAGGGATGGATGAAGAATATCCACCAAAGGAGGAGACTTTGAGTGACTATCTTCAGGAGTATGAATCTCATTCTTGAAGATTCAAGGAGCACTTGAACTTCCAAGAGTTTTTCCAACTCAAGGATGAAAGAAAACCTAGCAATCACAACATAAGCAGAAGAGGTAGATTCTTTCTGCCAAATTTTGATGGGTCATCCACATGCACAGCCAAGGATTGGATAGAGCAACTAGACTCATACTTGCAGCTACATCAAGTTTCAGAAAAGGAAGCCCTTAGGATAGCAGTGCTACATCTTAAAGGTAAGGCTTATACTTGGTGGTTTTATGAATATTATTCATTTAATCATGCAAATATAGCTACTTATGCAGGATTCACTAAGAGATTAGTGAAGAGATTTGATGGAAAACAATTTGAAACATCTTTGATTGAGCTAGCCAAACCAAAACATTCAAAACCTTTGCATGAGTTGGAAAGATCTATTATACCCACTCCACTTCAAATTTCTATATAAAGGGATAAAAACCTGTATGATACCTTGACAAGGGCAAGATCCCCATTGTCATAAGAGTTTTCTTCTCAAAAATAAGACATGGAGATTCCTCCTTCAAAGGAATACCAAGATCTAGGATCTCTCATTGTTGATGAGGTATTCTCAAATATTAATGAGGAGGAAGAGTAGAGAGGGAGTAATAGCATTGTCATTTCAGGAGGAGAACCATCACCACATGGGGATGGGCATGAAGCTATTGCTTCAATTACAAGAGCTTTTGCATCTTTGCAAGAGGTTCCCAAGGAGCAGCATGTGACAGTAGTGATGGGAAGTAAGACCTTGATGGAAGGAGGAGAAGAAAAGGTGGATCAGCATCAAAGTATGGGGATCATGCACCCTTGTTTATTTCAAGGGGTTTATATATAGAACAAGAAGACTGGTTTGCACAGTGAAAGGAGGTACAAATCATTCCATTCACCTATACAGTCTACTTCAGACTTTAATGTCTCATTACATGGGGAAATTACACCCGGGAGGCCACCAGATCAGGAGATAAGAGACACCTCACCACTCATTGATCCAGGAGTGGTGAGAACCTTGGGACCATTTGGCACAGCACAAAGAGTCTTGGGTAGGCTCAAGGAGGAGGGAGACATTCTCCCAATATCATCATTACCCACTCTCATCAGCTATTCTGTGTTCGGAGAGGATGTTTCTGAGATGGAGGATGGAACCATCATGGTGCAAGGATACCACTCCATGGCATTAGAGAATAGGAGGGTACTTCCACATAGGAATGAATCTTCCCCATTTGGTAGAGGAGGGTGGCCACTCATGCATGCATTAGCCAGACATAGGAGATTTTGGATGGGTGATAGCTTCCTATGGAAGACTACCCTCTAAAAGCTTCAACCTTCACTTGAGCATGGGAAGCTATAGGAGGAGCAATAGGAACATGTTAGCAGCATACCGATGCTTGAATTTGGCATAGGATATTTCAAGGAAGAAGGCAACCACATGGCAGGGGCTACACAGTATAGAGCAGCAGTGTAGAAATTTATAAACACAATAATGTATTTCTGGATTCTCCTGATCTAAAAATTTAATCTTATGTTAAATACAAAATCCTTCCACTTAATTCTTTGCGGAAATTAAATCGCCAATTGAAAAACACATATGAAGCAAAAATCAATCGCACATAACAAGATTTTTTATCGGGAAAGCTTAAAGCTAAAAACCCCAACTATCATATATTATGTATATCAATGGATCATGAAACAATCTCATATATCTCATACAAAGCTCAACTCATAGAGCTCTCAGTATAATATACAATCGTCTCACACTATCTTGCAAAAATTTGCATCTCTATGCACCAATTTCTTGCCTCCTGACAACCTGCCTCCACTATGTAATCCCTGCTAAAGAAAATCCATTAATGAATTCAACCTTACTTTTCCTTAACTGTGCAATATTCATAGGCATCTCCAATGTGTGTTTGGATGCATTGAACGCTCCACTATAGTCACAACTGATAGTCCATCTTACCCTTTCACCTATCTCTCCATTGAGTCTCCACTGGATCTGACATGCAAATAGTTAATTGTTGTATTTCTTCAGTTGCAAGTAAGACACTATTTTTGAATTAATTAAATAATTAATTCACTCATCTATCACTAGTATATATTCAGTTACAACTAGCACAACTAATTTTAACTCACTAAACTGAGTTAAACTAAATAACAACTCACATAACTACTCTTCTAACTCTGTTACAACTTGCCACTGTCAGTTATAATGAAGTCCTCCATGCATGAGTCACCAACCACTCTAGGAATTGTGTAATTCCTTCAGCCCACTAATGTGCCACATCTATTCACTGAAATAAAGTGCTCCAAGAGAACAAGTTACTATTTATTGTATGATTATTAGTAAGGGCTAATAATAATCAACATGCATTCTATTTTTAGATTTACGATGTATAAATAGAATTCGCTCATCTTCTAAAAATAGAAACTCATCCAAATATAGAATTTTCTCAACCATCTCGAATAAGCATCCTACTAGTTTTAGAATATGCTCACCATTCTAAAAATAGACACACACCTAAAAATAGCTTGTGTGGGCTCCACCTAGTTTAGGTGATTATTTTTCACTAGGATCAAGGAATGATGTTTCTGGATGCCACTTTCACTATTTCTTGTTGCAATCTTCAACAACTCTATCATTAGAGAGTTTAGATCCTTATTGGAGATCCTAGTTATTGGTGGAATACTCCAAGGATCTCTTTACATGCATGATACTTGATGACCAATTTCTAGATGGAGGATATATAGTGAGAGATGGGGTCATCTTTTGTTAGGGTAGGATCTTCTTGGCTAAAGCCTCAAAGCTCAAGGATAAACTACTACATGCAGCCTATAAGATCATGATTTCCATTCCCACTAGTTTCATTAGAGCATACCATACTATCTTGGAGGGATTCATGTGGGAAGACTTCAAAGATGAAATGCACTATCATATGAGGAAGTGCATAGATTGTTTGGAGGGTGAGGGGTAACAAAACTCTTGTGATGAGTTATCATCACCACCTCCTTACTCATTGGGTGTGAGAGGGAGCTCATCCATGAGCTACCACACTAGTTTGAGCCAAGTGTATGGTAGGGATTGTCTTTTTGAACATCATGATATATTTACTATATACTTGCATTTTCTTACTAAACATGTGTAGGGCATTGCTGCAAGAGGGGGCACTCTTTCTTACTTGCTTCATGGGCTACTTGGAACCATGAGCAATGATGATGTTGACCATTCCCTAGAAGACTTTGGGGAGATGATGTATTCTTCATGGTGTGCTTCATTAACATCAACAATCATACACCTTCTCCAAACATGCAAGAAGAATGGGGAAGCTAGCATGACTTTAATTATGATTCCATATGTTCATGATGTTCTTAAATTTGTGGGGAACATGATTGGAGGGAAGACACATTGGTTGGATGTGTCCATGGGGAATGAAATTTCCCACACCTTTTATGCTTCACGCTTCAGGAGGAGTATGGGAGATGAGATGGCCACTAAAATAGATCATTTGCTTCTTTATGAGGTGGGCCATATGATTGTTTTGAGCACTTAGGATATGCCTCTCATGAAAATTTGGGAGGAACTTTTCTACGAATTACCATGCTGGAAGGTGATTCATTTAATTTGGATGATAGCATGGAGATGGGAGTATCTCATTGGGAATGAAATTCCATATGCTTGACATCACTCCTACCTTGTGGAGGCCATTGGACAGTAAGAAGGTTTCCATATAGACCTTCCATTTTCTCATGATGAGAGCCATTTGGTTTTATCCACCAAAGGCCAACTTGCACATGTGGAAGGAACCATTTAGAGGCGGAATTGTTGTAGAATATATCAAGCAATGGTGGAGAGTATTTGATGAGGAGGCCACAAGAGGAGGGGAGAATTTTCTCAACCCTTACAGTTGCTTAAGGAGAATCAACATTTTGGAGGGGAGGACTGTAATATTCCTAAAATCTAGCCTTTAGCTAAATGGAATATTATAGATTATTTTGTCACTAGGTAGGTGAATAAATGGGTAGGGAGGCCCATAAATCTCCTTAGCAGCAATAAAAACACTTCAAGTGTGAAAGGAGACCTTCTAATAAGCAGCTAAATAAAGCACCTTTGAGTATGAACTGGGGTTGGATCATGTTGAATAGGTCAACTTTGACCAAATCAACAACGTTGTTATGGAGGAGTGGACATTAAATGAGGAATAACGCAGTTCTGGAGGGAGATAGATCGCATGGAGGTAGTGACCTAATTGAGTGGGGCCGAGGGTAAGAAAGCTCATAACCTATATAAGGAAGAGGATGGTAGCCGTATTGGTTATGTTTTGGATTATTATTTTTTATCTGGTATGTTTATACTTTTTTCATTCTTCAGCTGTTTAGTTGAGATTGTTGTGTTGTTTAGCACCAAGTGTTCCCGAGCAGGAATCCCACCTCTTCCCTTGAGAGGCCTCTTGGGAGAGTACTAATATATCATTTCCACACATCTGGAATTTTATCCAAGCTTCAGTCTTCAGCTACAGTGTAGTTTCTGTTTAGATTTGTGTTGTGTTGTAGGGTGTTGCAGTGGAGGGTTGAGAAACCCACTTTCTGAGCTAGTTTTTCATAGGAGGAAGGATTCCTTCTCTTTGGAGATCAGCAAGGAGGGATTATGAGCAAGTTTCAGATCTTTGGCACCAAGCCAACCTATTCCCATCATTTACAGTGCACTTTTAGTCTAGAATTGCGTTATTTTGGTGGGCAGCTTCAGAGGAGGATCTATTGGCTCTTTTAGAGTGTTTTCTGTTGGGTGAATGGTTCAGCATTTCATTGGAGGATACCTTTAGAGGAGATCTACATCAGATCCATATTACTTTCAGCCTTCTATTTCAAGAGCTTTAGTTGCAGTGATTCTTTAGCCCTAGGGCTACAGATCACCATTTGTATTTGGGTGTATTTCTGGAAACCCTTCCCAGGTTCTCTTGGAAAGGTGTCTAGGAGGCTAGATATTCACACCTATAATTATTTGAGCTATATAACATTAGACCTATATTGATCTATCATTTTTGCAGTATTTATGCCCTAAAACTGCGCTGTCATGGCTCATGGTACTTGTATGGAAGTATTTTTGCATGTTTTTACATATTTGCTTAGAGGAGGCTTGTTTTGTATAGCTTGAGTGACTGGACCCTCAAGATCTTGTGCTTATTATTTGATGATATTTTTAATAAGATGGTTGTAGATTTGTCTGATATCATGGTGTGTTGATTTATTCACTGTTCTTTCCATTATTGTGTTCATATATTGTTGCTTCCCCATTTGGGAATATTACACTTCCTTATAGGAGAAAATGAGGTAGAAGGTGAGACTAGTATATTATTTTTTCTTTGATAATGAATATGTATCAACAAGGTAAGAGGTGATCTCTATAGAGTCACCTAATTGTTAAGATATTACAAAACATCAACACCCTTTTTCTCTCTCTAACTTCCTACTCCCAATTTCTATGCTCAACTATAGAACAAAATACAATAGCATTGAATAGAAAATTTACTCATTCTAGTGATATAATACTTAATATAGCATGATAACCAACTAGGGGTAATGTTTGACTCCATCAACCATTAAATGAAGTTAGGGTCTTATAAAAAATCCACATGTGGTTAACCCCATTTGCATGTGTAATGGGGGTTGACATGGCATCCTATCATACCATGTTGGTTAAGAGAAGAGGTTAAATTGTGGAAGGCATAACAAGGCATAACTTTTGTATAAAAAAATTGATTGATGTGATCTTTGCACCATTAGAAATATATTTGAGTGTCTTAGAGTTTTTTCCTAGAGACGTAAAGTTTTTTCCCCAAAAAATAATGTTTGATATCTCAAAACGACGTTGAAATATTTGAAACCCTAAACCTTCAAGAGAAAAGCTATGCTAGCTACCAAGAAGTGATGCAACTCTTCCCATCACTAGTTAACTTCAACAAATGAGCAATTAAGGGTAAAAAAATTTTGAATCTTGGTTTCCCAAGATGATGAAATTGAGTTGGAAATATATGACTTAGCATGTAAATTAAGGAAGACAAGGAGCCAAGGTACCTGAGAAAGAATTCTTCTACACCAAGAAGGAATTGTTCTACACCAAGGTATAATTGTAAGTTTTTTCTTTGTTAACATAAACTTCATGAATATTTCTCCCATTTTTTTTCATGTTGGATGTGATATTGGATTTGAATGTGTTTGGAAATTATTATTAGATCCATCTATGAAATTGATAGAACTGCATTTGGAGAGAGAATTTTGTTTTTATTTTCTTTGATGTGTGTAGGTTTCAATGGTTAGAAATGGAAGGAGGATCACTAGGAGCTAAAGGGGTACTTTTGAAGTTGATCTAGTCATATCTCACACCAAATAGGACTTGAGTTATGCCCATAACTCTTCTGTTTTTTTCATTTTTGTATGGTATGTCGAATGTTATAGATCTAGGATAGTCTTGTAAGTTGTTTACCCCACTATCTAGTAGATACAAAGGAGATATTTGCGGAAGTGTTATGGGAAGCATTGTGGTACTCAATATAGATGTTACATCACCATATTAGTGCCTCTAGTGCGTAAATCTCAATGTCATTTGAGGGACATTTTGTTTCGGTCAAGGATGGTATGGGGGAATTATTGCAACTATTTATGTTAGCTTTATTGGTTGGACTTGGGCCCTAATCCTCCCAAGTTTTTCTTTAGAATGCCTCTATATATTTTTGTTTTCCTATTGTAATCTCCTACATTTTTATTTTTATTTTTTTTCCTTATTTCAATTCTAGTTGGCCATAATGGTTTTATCTTTAATTAATTAATTAAATTTATATATTCAACATAAAATGATAAAATTATTAGTTAGTGTTGAAGAATTCAAAACCTTCCTCTTGAAGAGAAACGTCCACCATTACAAAGACATAGGATAAATTTGGAAACATAGGACTTAGATCAAATTGACTCTATGAGACTTGTTTTTGTTTTTTAGATTAATATAATAAAGCATTCCCACACAAGGGTGTTATGCAAAACATTGTGTGTGTGTGATGAATAGTAAAAAAAATTAATGCATTACCTACAACAACATGTGTTACATATTGTGTTCATTAGAACATATCCAATATTTTGTTTATTGAAATATCATTGGGCCAAGTTAAACGCATTACACTCATTCTTGAATCTCTAATACAATTTTGTTTGTTCCATGTCATGAAAGTGTTTAATGTGGGGTTCAAAGTCATTAGAAACCCTTACTATTTTTAATATGTGTGTGTGTGTGGAATAAAGACTAATGTTCTCGTGCCAAAAAAATGTGGATCTGCATTACTACAAATCGATGTTTTAAACATGTGGATATTTTTAGTCGAGTTCTACAAACAAGTTTCTAAAGACAAACCAAACCAACATAATTATAGTTGAAAGGAACTAATAAAAAACTCCCAAATTTCTGGTTAATTCTTCATTAAATTATGATAGCATACCTATAAATTCAATGATAGAGGATCAGGATGGCATACCTAGAAATTTGCAGCTGACAAGAGGACAAAGACGCACCGAGAAGACGAGCATGAGATGGGAGATTGCCGAAGAAAAATGGAGGACACAGACCAAATTCCCTGCGACCAAAAAAATTAGAATTAAAATCAAACAACAAAAATCAACAAAAAAAAGAGCAACAGAGCAATAAGAGCAACACCTCATCGCCACAATGCAACAAAGCAGCACCTCACCTCACCTCGTCGCCCCTGCAAACACAAATGCGAGACATTGGATAAACGTGAGACAAACAGACGCAAGACAACAGATAGACGCAAGATAGATAGACGCGATACAACGGATAGATGCAAGACAACAACGGTAATACGCCTGAAACCTGCTAAGGTTTGCAAGCCGGTATATTTATAAGAACTAGTTCAGCCAAACTATCATAAAATTTCGACCAGAATATTATTTCGACCGAACTTTTGTTGTCGATTTTCCCATCTCCAACCAAAAATCTATTTGCCCATGTCGTCAATACACTATCAATGTAAACGACAGAATTGGTTCGGGCAAAATAATTTTGAAAGTTTGGTCGAACTGTTGGTAAAATGACTTTTCCACCCCCGATTCTCCCAAAAGTGTAACCCACATTCGTGGGTTTACCCTCCTATTTTTCCAAAGTCATCATATGTATTTGTAATCATGGAACTTCCTCTTCAAGTGGAAGGTTTTGAAGTCTTCAAGAGTAACTAATAATTTTATCATTTTATGTTGAATATATAAATTTAATTAATTAATTAAAGAGAAAAACACTATGGTCAACTAGAATTGAATTAAAGAAAAAAAACCTAATAAAAATGTAAGAGATTACAATAGGAAAACAAAAATATATAGCGGCATTCTAATTAAGGAACAACTTAGGAGGATTAGGGCCCAATTCCAACGAGTAAAGCTAACATAAATAGTTGCAATAATCCCCCCATACTATCCTTGACCGTATCAAAATGTCCCTCAAACGACATTTATATTTACCCACTAGAGGCACTAATATGGTGATGTAACATCTGTCTCAAGTACCACAATGCTTCCCATAACACTTCCACAAATATCCCCCTTAGAGCTACTAGATAATGGGGCAAACAACTTACAATACTATCCTAGATCTATCACATCTCACATACCATGAAAAAATGAAAAACACAAAATATTTATGGGCATAACTTAAGTCCTAGTTGGTGTGAGATCTGACCAAATTAACTTCAAAAATACCCCTTTAGATCCTAGAGATCATGCTTCCATTTCTAACCATTGAAACCTACATGCATCAAAGCAAAGAAAAACAAAACTCTCTCTCCAAATACAGTTCTATCAATTTCATAGATGAATCTAATAATAATTTCCAAATACATTCAAATCCAATATCACATCCAACATGAAATAAAAATGGGAGAAATATCATGAAGTTTATGTTAACAAAGAAACAACTTACAATTATACCTTAGTGTAGAATAATTCCTTCTTGGTGTAGAACAATTCCTTCTCAGGTACCTTGGCTCCTTGTCTTCCTTAACCTACATGATAAAATTGAGCTCACCACAACAATATAGTTAAGTATTCCTAATAAATACACCAAGATAGGAGTGTGAATTGTGTTTTTATATATGTATGTCTCCTTCGAAGGGTCTTATTATATAGGTTTCTTATAGATTTGTGAAGATGAATGTAGACACCCAAGGCCAAGAGAAGTTAGGATTTAAAGGATTCAATTATTAAACCCATGATAAGTCATATATTTCCAACTCAATTTTATCATCTTGGAAATCTAATATTCTCAATTCTTTTACCCTTAATTGCTCATTTGTTGAAGTTAACTAGTGATGGGAAGAGTTGCATCACTTCTTGGTAACTAGCATAGCTTTGGGCTTGAAGGTTTAGGGTTTCAAACATTTCAAAGTGGTTTTGAGATATCAAACATTGTTTTTTGGGGACAAAACTTTACCTCTCTAGGAAAAGACTCTAAGACACTCAAATATATTTCTAATGGTACAACAATCACATCAATCAATTTTCTTATGCAAAATTTATGCCTTGTTATGCCTTTCGCAAGTTAACCTCTTCTTTTAACCTACATGGTATGATAGGATGCCATGTCAACCCCCATTACTCGTGAAAATGGGGTTAACCACATGTGGATTTTTTAGAAGACCCTAACTTTAGTTAAGGGATGATGGAGTCAAACATTACCCCTAGCTAGTTATCATGCTATATTAAATATTATATCACTAGAAAGAGTAAATTTTCTATTCAATGCTATTGTATTTTGTTCTATAGTTGAACATAGAAATTGGGAGTAGGACGTTAGAGAGAGAAAAAGGATGTTAAGGTTTTGTAACAACTTTACAATTAGGTGACTCTATAGAGAGCACCTCTTACCTTGTTGCTACATATTCCTTATCAAAGAAAAAATAATATACTAGTCTGAAATTCCACCTCATTTTCTCCTATAAGGAAGGTTTCACTAGAGTAAAAAATAGTGCTAATGTGGATGGTGCTGGTATTTATTTTTGTTATTTATTTATCATATTGAAACCTTAAATAAGGTAATGTATAACAAGGCCTATAAATTATGGTCTATATGCACATGAATCTCATTGTATTAACAAGTGTTGCATGATAACTTATTCCCTTCCATTCAATTTACTAATTATGCTTTGGGAAAAATTACATAAAAAATGGTAACCTACAGTGGTCAATGCTAAATCAATAGTGGTCAATAGGAAAATCAAATCCTATAGTCCTTCTTTGGGAAAAAACTAATAAATTGAGATGTGAAGTGGATAAATTAATTATTCTCCGGTTCACACCAACTTGCATAAATTTTGGTAGATAGTAACCACTAGTAAGTCTAAATATTTACAATTTTACTCCTACATAAGTACCAATGAAAACATAAATAGGTATATTTATTTACATATTATTACTATCGTTTTTCACCCAAAAACTTGTTGAAATTATGGTGGAAAGTAACTAATGTTAAATATGTTATTTATGTTGGATTTTTGCACTCATCTCGTTGAGAATGGTGGACTAAAAAAAAATTGGGATCCACCCTAGGACCACTCAAAAATTTAATAATAATGGGTTGGAATTTTACTAAAGCCTGTTGTTTTGGTGTAATGGAAAACCTCAACATGGTATCAAAGCCTTGGCCCAGATTCGATTCTTGATTTGCGTTTGAGGGACAGTGTTTGATTTTCACACTCACCTCCTTGGGACTAACTGCTACTATGGGATATACCATGAGGTGATTTAGTCTAATGGAAAACCTCAACGCGATATCAGAGCACAGTATTAGAGCCTTGGCGCAAGTTTGTCCCAAGTCCTGAACACGCTATCATTATCATTGAGGGAGAGTCCTCAACACGCTATCATTGAGGGAGAGTGTTGAGAATGGTGGACTAAAAAAAAATTGGGATCCACCCTAGGACCACTCAAAAATTAAATAATAATGGGTTGGAATTTTACTAAAGCCTGTTGTTTTGGTGTAATGGAAAACCTCAACATGGTATCAAAGCCTTGGCCCAGATTCGATTCTTGATTTGCGTTTGAGGGACAGTGTTTGATTTTCACACTCACCTCCTTGGGACTAACTGCTACTATGGGATCTACCATGAGGTGATTTAGTCTAATGGAAAACCTCAACGCGATATCAGAGCACAGTATTAGAGCCTTGGCGCAAGTTTGTCCCAAGTCCTGAACACGCTATCATTATCATTGAGGGAGAGTCCTCAACACGCTATCATTGAGGGAGAGTGTTGGATTTTCACATTCACCTTGTTAGGAATCAATCACGTGGACTAACCACCACTCTAGGATCTACCCTGGGACCGCTAAAAAAGGTAATGATAATGGGTTGGAAGTTTACTAAAGCTTGTGGATTTTGGTGTAATGGAAAATCTCAACATGGTATCAGAGCCTTGGCGCAGGTTTGATTCCCCGATTTGTGTTTGAAGGAGGGTGTTGGATTTTCACACTCACATCATTGGGAATCAAAGGAGGGTGTTGGAATTTCACACTCACATCATTGGGAATCGATCAAGTGGACTAATTGCCACTCTAGGATCCACCTTGTGACCTCCCAAAAAGGTAATTCTAATGGGTTGGAAGTTTACTAAAGCCTCCGGGTTTTGGTGTAATGGAAAACCTCAATATGTTATATGAGCCTTGAGGCCCAAATTCAATTCCTTGATTTGTATTTAAGGAAGGTTGTTAGATTTTCACACTCGTCATTCTTTGATTTTCTTTCACACTTAAGTTCGATTCAGATTCTACATCTAAGGGAGGGTGTCCACACTAGGATCCACCCTAGGATCACTCAAAAAGGTAATGATAATGGGTTGGAAGTTTACTAATGCATACAAGTTTTGGTATAATGGAAAACCTCCACAATTTACGAAGTATAAACTATTTTCAAGGATGTTATTTTTGAATTATTTTCCTAGAAGCTCAAGAATAAAAAAAAAATTATCCACATTATGAAGTCTAGAATGAAACTTTCAAATTATGATCCAATCAAATGTTGAAAAAATTGTTTTTTAACAATATTAAAAAATCAATAATTACTTTTCAAATTCTAACATTATAAGTTTTATTGGTCAATGTTAAACTAATAGTGATCAATAAAAATTGATTGCTAAAATCTAGGACTAATAAAATTTATTTATACAATATTCCTTATTTAAACATTAAAAATATTATCTATATATTATAAAGATATAATCTCACTAATAAATATATATATATATGACTTTCAAATCAATTTTAATCAATATTATAACTTTTTTTTTATTATTCTTATAAATACATAAATAAAGTCAATACCCTAACCATAAAACAATAAAATTTTATAAATCAACCAATTCACACAACTCAACCAACCAGAACTATGGAAACTCAAGATCCAATTTCAAAAACTATCACCAATAATATCGAAACTCAAGATCCAATTTCAAAAACTATCACCAAAAATTATCAAGATCCAAAATCCACTGTCAAAAACCATCGAGATTCACGGTCCATTGGACTTAATTTTATACTTCAAGATATGAAAACCAAGTGAACTACGTAAGTTTTAAAAAAGAAACAAGTTAGACCAAACACGAACTTTGGGTAACATCCATTTGTCTAGTTTTATATCTGAAGATATGAAAGTAAAAGTGAACTTCGGAAGCTTTTAAAAAGAAACCAGAAGTTCGAGACAAGTTTGACAAAACACCAAGATTAAGTATAACTATTGTTCGGAGAGACAAGCTTGACAAAACACCAAGATTAACTATAACTATCTTTGGGTCTTCGCATTCAATGCATGTCCAGTAATATTTCCCAGTGATAATATTCGTCCTAAAGTAATTATTATTACATAAAACATGAGACCGTACCTAGCAACTGCGTACTTCAGACAGTCCGTTTTCAAAGGCCTGAATTAGCCTTTCAAAATGGCCAGCCGTGGCCTTTGTTAACCCTTCTAGTTTTTTATAGAAGCAATCAAAATCCCACAAAGTTGCATGGAAATCGCTGGTCTCAATCTCAGCTTCAGCTTTACGGACACGCTCCATGTAATGTTGAAGTTCATGTTCAGCACATTGATGAAGCCGTTCTAAACTATTCTCAGCGTCCCCTTGAAGGAATTCGAAGAAATTTTGCTTCTGTTTAACACGATCCGCATCATTGTCAATCAAGGGAAGATAATGGCCGTACGCATATGTCCATTTCAGCATACGCCTGCATTCAACTATCTGTAGCCATGCATCTACCACACATTTGAATCCATTCATACCAGATTGACTCCTACTTAGCACACGACTATCACTCATTTCTTTGAGCACCACCTCTTGCACACGCTGCAGATCAGAGAATGCCTTTTCCTGAGACTTCTCATTTGCTTTCCATCTCTCAAGATAAAATACAAATCTATCTGACGACATTTTAGCAGTTATTTTCATCACATCTTCTGAGAGGGATTGGGAATTATCTCCTTGTAATTCTGCTTCTCTTGCTTCAGGTGGACGGTACTGGTTGCAAGCAACCGAAGCGTTATAGCCATGCGCGTTCCAATCACGAAGGCATATCCAACAGAATTGAAACTCACAGGGTGGTAAACATGTCATACGCATACACCCATAATTCTTTTCGATTGGTCGTTTACACTTGGGACACGGCTTAGAATTACCAATTATCCAATACAAGTTCTGTGATTCACCTTCGCTAATCATAGAAACCCACTTTCTGGCAGTGTCACAGTCTATTGGACGATGACATTCCTCTAAACAGTTCCAGCAAAATTTAAAGGAGCACTTACAGACAACCTCTGGACTTGCATCAACGTCAACAACGTCAATCTCCACGCCATACTCACAACCTGCAGCTGGACACCATTTAACCCTTGTGTTTTGTTCAACATATGACCTCACAACATATGTTCTATACTTGTTAATGTCTTCCTCAGATAACCCCACAGAAAGAACCATATCTTCACCCACAGCAGCACGACATCGTGGATTTATATTTGGACATCGTAAGTTGAGGGATCCTGCACCGTCGTTATTTATTGAGGTATGAATATAAAGTCTCCAACACTCTTCGCAAAAGCGATGGCCACAATACTTGACTTCCCTCGTCTCTGCCACCTTGTAATCATCAAAACATATTGGACACCTAATTAACTCCTCCCTTTTCTCTTTTCCTTTTACTTTGGTCTGTAACAATAACCCCACACCATTCCTCACTTCCTCCTCACTTGCAAACCATTGTTCGTACACTTTATTAATATCCCAATAGAAGTGACGCAAAAGAATGCTCGCCTCTAACTCAGACACAGAAAGCACACTACAAACGCTTGCTATAGCCTTTTGCTGACGCTCACAAATCTCCTTCAAGCTCAGAACGGTGTAATGCATGCGTCTGTCATTACAATCGCCAGCTGCTACATATTCTTCTTCTTCTTCTGATCCTTCATCTTCTTCTTCTGATCCTTCTTCTTCATCATCATAGTAAACATTATCATCATCAAACTCCATTTTCCTTTTCCTAAATCAAAGAGCGTGACCCTTTTCCTCACTGATATACAGAGAATGCCTACGGGCTTGGCCTATTTCTAGTAAATCAAGGGCGCTTTGATTATTTCTAGTCAATCAAGGTCGCTTCGCTGGGATTTATACCAAAAGGAAGCCTTGAAGATCCCACTATCCGTTTTACACTAGTTCGCGTTTCACAAAAATAAAACGGATGATGGGAAGAGCTTATACCATTGGTCGCAAGAAAACCTAACCACATTTTTAGGAATTTTTTCTATTTTAAGTGTTTTTTTATTTTTTAATAACGGTGGCTCACTTAAGCTAACATCTACCATGATCTGAGGATGATATGAAAAACTCCACTCACTCTGGTACTATCTCATGTTTAAAAATACACGTTTCTTTTTAATGGGTGGTATTTAACTATTATTTATTTTTTTAAGTTCATTTTTAATCTTATTTTGGAGTTTAAATGAGTTTAAATGAGTTTAAGTGGTTAATATTTTAAATGTGAAAATTATTAATTAGTTTTGACTGATTTCTAACTCCACTTATTTCTACTTCACTCTATTATTTTAAAATTATTTATTAATTTGGTTCTTCACAACTAAGTTTGCCCTCTATTTTAGGATTTTTTATTAATTTGGTTCTCCCAATCTAATTTTGACCTATTTTGAATCTAAAAAAAAATTTCAATGCATACATACATGTGAACTCCCAACCTAATTTAAGTTGGTTAGTTTAAGTTGGTTAGATGTTTCCTTTTAATTTGTAGTATTTAACCATTATTTATTTTTCTAGTTGATTTTTAATCTTATTTTGGAGTTTAAATGAGTTTAAGTGGCTAATATTTTGCATGTGAGAATTAATAATTAGTTTTGACTGATTTCTAATTCCACTTCTACTTCGCTCTATTATTTTAAGATTTTTTTTATTAATTTGGGTCTTCAAAACTAACTTTGACCTCTATTTTAGGATTTTTTTATTAATTTGGTCTCCCAATCTAATTTTGACCTTCAATTCTTTTTTTATTAATTTGAACCTAAAAAAAACTTTTCAATACATACATATAGACTCTCAACCTAATTTAAGTTAGTTAGTCTCCTCCACTATTTTAGGATTTTTTATTAATTTGGTTCTCCTAATCTAATTTTGACCTTCAATTTTTTTTTTATTAATTTGAACCTAAAAAAAACTTTTCAATACATACATATGGACTCTCAACCTAATTTAAGTTGGTTAGTCTCCTCGAGTCGTCTCTATATTGTATTCATATTTAACAATAATTTACTATTTGATTTTGAGTGACTTGAATTATAATACACGTTTCCTTTTAATTGTAGTATTTAACCATTATTTTTTTTCTAGTTGATTTTTAATCTTATTTTGGAGTTTAAATGAGTTTAAGTGGCTAATATTTTGCATGTCATAATTATTAATTAGTTTTGACTGATTTCTAACTCCACTTACTTCTACTTCACTCTATTATTTTAAATTTTTTTTATTAATTTGGGTTTTTAGAACTAACTTTGACCTCTATTTTAGGATTTTTTTATTTATTTGGTTCTCCCAATCTAATTTTGACCTTCAATTTTTTTATTAATTTGAATTAAAAAAAAATTACATATGTGGACTCCCAACCTTATTTAAGTTAGTTAGTCTCCTCAACATTGTCACTCTCTATATTGTATTCATATTTAACAATAATTTATCATTTGATTTTGAGTGATTTGAATCATAATACACGTTTCTTTTTAATTTGTAGTATTTAACCATTATTTATTTTTCTAGTTGATTTTTAATCTTATTTTGGAGTTTAAATGTGTTTAAGTGGTTAATATTTTGCATATGAGAATTATTAATTAGTTTTAACTGATTTCTAACTCCACTTACTTCTACTTCACTCTATTATTTTAAGATTTTTTAATTAATTTGGATCTTCAGAACTAACTTTGATCTCTATTTTAAGATTTTTTATTAATTTGATTCTCCCAATCTAATTTTGACCTTCAATTTTTTTTATTAATTTGAATCTAAAAAAACTTTTTAATGCATACATCCATGTGGACTCCGAACCTAATTTAAGTTGGTTAGTCTCTTCCACTGAGTCTCTATATTGTATTCATATTTAACAACAATTTACCATTTGATTTTGAGTGATTTGAATTATGATACACTTTTCCTTTTAATTGCAGTATTTAACCATTATTTATTTTTCTAGTTGATTTTTAATCTTATTTTGGAGTTTAAATGAGTTTAAGTGGTTAATATTTTGCATGTGAGTATTATTAATTAGTTTTGACTGATTTCTAACTCCACTTGCTTCTACTTCACTTTATTAATTTAAGATTTTTTTATTAATTTGGGTCTTCAGAACTAACTTTGACCTCTATTTTAGGATTTTTTATTAATTTGGTTCTCCCAATCTAATTTTAACCTTCATATTTAACAATAATTACCATTTGATTTTGAGTGATTTCAATTATCTTTTTAATTCATTAGTCAATTTATTAGCCCAACAAATTTACAATAAAAATTACCAAAATATATAATTTTTTTTTTTGGGTAGTTTAGACTAATCCTAATCTTTTTATTTTTTCTCCTCCGATCCCCCCACGGATTTCAAACTAGTGACCTTGCATAAGAAGTGCCTTAACAGTGCACCCCATCATGGATTTCTCTAGACCACTTAGACTTACCAAAATATATAATCATAATAAAAACTTTAAAAAAATATTTTATTTAATAATGTTTAGCTAACTATTTTTATTTAATATTCTAGTTAAAATATATAATATTTGGTTATTTTTGTTTAAAATTTTATTTAATAATATATAACTAACCATTTTAAAGTTTATTTAATAATATTTAACTAACCTACTTTATTGGTGTTTAATATAATTATGTGATTTTTCAAGGATCAATATATAAATTATTTCATTCAATTTAAATTAAGGTTTTTTTTATGGTATTGACTATCTTTAACTATGAAAATCAAGTTATTTATTTTATATTATTCTATTTCGTTTAAAATAGTTTCTTTTGTAATGGTTTCGACCATCTTTAACTTTAACATAATTTAATTTAATTTAATGTAATTAAGTTATTTATTTTTTATTTACCTCAAAATTAAGAATGCCAAAAGTTGGTCCAATGGAATTTTCAACTGTAAGTTAGGAGTTTATTAATCAAAGGGTTCATATTCCTAGAGTGCATATTTATATTACATAATTTTAAATTAAATAATAATAAATAACATTTAATATTAAATGATAATTATTATAAAGAAACAATTATTATTAATTATAATGATAAAAATAATACTTATATTGCAATAGTTTTTTTTTGTATTATTATTTTTTATTGTTTTATATTTATCAATGGCAGATACAAATGAAGCCTTCCCCACATTAATATTTTTAATGTGGTTGTGCTAGTTGTAATGGTATCGACCATCTTTAACTTTGACATAATTCAATGTAAGTAATTTATTTTATGTTATTTCATTCCATTTAAAATAGAGTTATGTTGCATTGATCTCCATCATCTTTAACTTTAACATAGTCCAATGTACTTAAGTTATTTATTTTATATTTACACCTAAAATTAAGAATGAAAAAGGTTGGTCCAATGGACCTTTCAATTGTAAGTTAGGGTCATTGTTATGTATTATAGTTTAAGATTTGAGGTTAGCACATTATGTTTCCACTTTTATTTCTTACTCCCTACCACATGTTGTTAGTATTTAGAAGTAGGCTTTGGAAATGTCTACTTACTTGGTGTAATAAGGATATGATGTCATCACATTATGTTTGTATATTATTTTTCTATTTCAATGTTGTCACTATAATGATTAATTTTTTACTTATTGTTTTATTGGATTAATATTTGTTTCCAAAATATTTATTGGAAAACATTTACTTCATTTATAGGTTTCTATATTATTTATCTTTCTTTAGATCAATGTATATTCCTAAAAAGTTGGAGAGAAGTATTATTATTGTAACACCCTCCTCCCACATCTACCCAAGTAACCAGCCAATCGGGGTAAACATGTGACGTAGAGTTACTATGATCATATTAAACCTCCTAGGTGATATTAAGGAAGTGGAACCAGTGTAAACATACTAAACAGACCTTCCACATCAAAGACAAAACTCCCAGGAGCCATCCCCACCACTTAGGCATCCAACCCCTGGGTCCCACAGAGGTTTTTAACCCACTTAACCCCCAGACACTCCCACAGTATAGGCATGGATGCATCTATGAGGCTCTGGACGCTCCCATGACATTGGCATGCATGCGTCCAGGGACTAAATTTTCCATACATGTGCCTGTGTCAGTGGGATTAACGTACTTTTTCATAACCAGAGCCTAGGTCACTGCCCAAAATTCAATGTCAAGCTCAGACATGAAATAAAAAAATGAAACAATGATGCAAATAAAATATTCGAACAAGGACTTGACTAGACCCCTACTAGCCATGACAAGCATTTCGTCAAACATGTCACATGGATGTAATCTATAGGTTTAAATAATAGATCTGAGCATAGGGGTCTCATAATTATTTGAGAATCATGCAGAAGCATTATTTCTACATCACATTAACTGCATTATATCTATTTAGGCATAGATACATTGTTCATTCAATTACGAATCAAAATATGATGACATGCATACTTCATCACCATCATAAAACTCAGTCATAACTTGATATAAGCAACATAAATGACAAGTACATAACAACCATATAAGCCATAGAATAAAAATCATATTTACCCATAAATACAAGAGGAAAAGAGCTCTTGTTTCTATAAGAAAAATGCAACCCAGTCTGGGACTTCCACGTTCCACTAGACCATAGGCATGGTTGAGCCAAATCTCTCTTTAGCCAGCCACCCCCATGGCATATTCCAAGCACGGACGTGGGATCTCATAATCGAAATCCATAAAAACCAAACCAGGGCTTCTAGAGGCCAAGCCACCTCAACCCTCAACCAGTGATTCCACCTTAGTAAATATCCCCTGGGATAGAGTTCACTTTGTGGGGATGAGCCATCTCGACTCTTAATGAGTCATAAGTTATTGGTATATTTAGCTTTTAGGTTATTGGATATACTATTGGTATTATAGGAGAAGCTGGAAGGATCAATATCGAGCCTTGTTTAGATTACTAAAAGGAGTTCCCAATTAACCATGATTAAAAAAAACATTTGGATGGATCATGAATAATACTTTTAGTGTTTGTGCTAACTATTTATGGTCTTTAAATACATGTCATTGGTAATGAAAATATGGAAAAACAACAAAATCTTAACTATGAGGGATAATGTGTTGTAATCCCATAATGAATTTGAGTACGGTATAAAAAGATGAAATGTAGGAAAGAATTATCTTTTTGAATACACAAGCTTTGTTTATAAAATTTAGGCATAACTATGTTAAATTTTACTTGTTTAACAACGGTATGTGATATTTAATGTAAAACATAATGGATATGTTCTCATTTGTGCAAATGTTGAGTACACTATTCTCGTGCAAGACAATTTTTTTCAAACTTTATGTTAATTATTTTAAATTTTATGAAAGTCATTACATCCTTGAATGTACAAGGCCTTGTGTTTGTGCATGGTATGAGAGTCTTAACATCATCAATCAATTTTTATTTATTTTTATAGTGTAGACCTTGGTCTTCACTACTGTAATGCATAAGTTATTATAAAAATGGTTAAGGTGGTAAAATGTTATAGCATAAATATAATGTGTGTGCATTTTAAGATTAGGATAAATGTCAAATATATGTGTATGTACATGTATGTAAAGTAGTAAGTTTTTTAATTTATATATTTGGAATCTACATAGTTAACTCAATATTAGTGTTTTGTTTTATAAATGAGATATTTGTGTATCCTATACATAAATAACATGATAAATAGAGATATCAAAATCATTTTAGAAAATTGAATGTCTTGATGTATTTGTAGCTCAAACCTCTAGGTTTGTCAATCTGAACCTAAATTCGAGGACACCAAATCAAGAAAAACATATGATAAATTTACCACTTTTTCCTAATAAATAATTGAATGCTAAAAATGTGCATGCATTCTAGAGTATATATCCATTGTTTTGACTAAGGATAATTGTTAGTGTGTTTAGAAGTAGGTATAGCAATAATGTTCTCTATCCATCTTGAACCTCCTTGAACTTAACGGCCATGAATACACCTAATCATAGTGATATGAGCACTCTTTATAATAGGGTCTTTTACCTTATAGTTCGATATTTCTATTGTTAAGGTGTCTCATGTAATATAATTGGATATGGAGGCTTTGACCATAGTTGTGGTACAAAAACAACATCTTGAGGCACTTGAAATTGCGGGAGAGAAATAATATATTTAGGCCTTAAATATAGCTTCTTAGGCTCAAGTTCCATGAGCAACACCAATAGAGGTCAAGTGCCTTGATATGATCGAGGGTGGAAACCCAAGCTTGTAGAAATATTAAGGCATATAAGGCCAAACATTATGACTCAAACCACCACAAGTATTATCTCAATGGTTTAGGTAAATTCCATGGTTGGAGGATCATGCATGGCACCAAAAATTACATAGATTACATCTCGAGGGGATCTTTCGAACATAAGTGGGGATATGCACAATATAGGATATTTTGAGCACCAGGTGTAGGTTTTTAGTCCTTAGACATGATCAAGAGAGGAAACCTAAGTCTTAGGTCCTAAAGGAATCATATAGGAACCTAAGGCTATCAATGACATGTTGAACCACCACAAATAACCTTTATGTGTGTCTTTCATATTTATATGGAGATAAGCAACATTATCATATTTTGAACATTGAGTATGGGTGTTTGGAATGTGGATATGGTTAAGAGGAAAAAAACAAAAGAGCCAGGTTCTAAAGGAATCTTACATGTTTCTAGAACCAAGAATGATACCTTGAAGCAACACAAATGACCTATCATGGGCATTCTTTACCAATAAATAATTATATAAATAACACTATCATTTTTTAGCATTAGGTTTGGGTCTTGGGTGTTGGAGAATGGAATATGGTAGCTAGTAATTCAATTTCTCCTTAATATTAATAATTTCTTGTGAACTTTAATTATCTTCTTTTGTTTCCATATTAGATATTCTTCATCAAATGTAATATCCCCGGGTTAAAAGTTCATATAATAAAATTAATAAAGGAAAAATAGGACCAAGGTCATGAGATACGTATTCCAAGTTGAATGTTGGGGAAAACATTCTAGTGTGGGTTTTCATTTGTTTTATTATTCCTATGGTAAATTGGCAAAGGAAATGCAAAAATCTGAGAAAGGTATAAAGCATTAATTGGACTTTTATTTATGAAATAAAGGAAATTAGGAGAAAACGAAAGTGAAAGGTCATAGGTTGCATGTGAGGAGGAAATTGAAGGGAAATATTGGAAAATTGAAGAAATTAGAGACCTCATTAATAAAAATGCTTCTAAGGATTAGTACACAACTTTTAACAGTTAAGTTTTGGAGCTCTCTCTTTGTTCTCTCTCTCTCTCATACCCTTGTACACTTATACTTTTCTTGGCAAACTCTAGCATTGGATAAAGTAAAGAAAAGGATGGAAGAAGAAGGCAAAGGGAAGAAAATATCAAGCAAGGAAGAGTTAGATTAAGCGACTATAATGGGATTACTTGACAATATTGAGTTGCATCTATGATTTCCTTGCTAGTTTGGGCATACATGGTATATTCATGTGTGTATTTGATTCTCGTGTTGTCATTGGCATGGGTTTTGTTGAGTGTGACAATGGTTTTCAGCCTTGCCTTGCCATTTATGGATAGCCATGGTGTAATGGGGTTTCTCTTACTTGGTTTATCTAGATTGTTAGATGGCTTCAAAACTTAGTGGGTTGGTCCCAAGAAGAAACACAAGGCCTAGGAATCCCTAGACCGGTAAAGTTGGGATTATGGTAAAGTCTGATTGTGTATATCCTCGAGCAGTAAATGGCAGGATGTACGGTAAATCCTAGAGAGTGGAGACAGAAAAATTCCTCACGGTTTAGGTGGAGAGATCCAGAGGCATCTAAGCTCTTATAGGCATAGTGATCCCTGAATCGGTATGTGGTGGGATTGTGGTAAAGCTTGGTAATGTATGTTTCTTGTTTGGGCCTAGGAATCCCTTGGTGGATTTTGGTAAATCCTTAGGAAGCCCTGGTCAGTTTTGTTTTGGGTCCCATGTTAATTCTTTTAATATGGAACGAGGGTGATTGGATGAAAGAAAGATTTATTTCATCCCAATCTATGGTCGGGTGGTACGTGGAAGTCCCTAACCTGGTTTAATTTTTCATATGTTAATAAGAGCTCTTTTACTCTCGTTTATTATGCAAAAATTTGTTTGTTATTATTTTCTTACAATGGCTTTTCTATCATTATTGATTTTTTAGTTATAAGATTGGTTTATGATAGACTTGAGTTATGGTTCTCATCATGTTTTTTTTAGTAAATGAAATGTAATGAATGCATGACCTAATATATGATATTACAACTATTATGAAAAGGAATCAAAACTTCTTGATGATTCTCAGATAAGTATGAAATACCTATGCTCAGATGTGTTTTTATGAGGTCCTATAGATTACATGTTCATGATGTGTTTGACAGAACGTTTTTCATAGGTCTTGTCAGGTCAGGTTCTTGTTCAGCTTTTGCATTAGAGGTTTTTTCATCTTGTTATTTTTCATTTCTTAGAGTTTCATCAAGTTCTCAGTAAAGGCCTAATTCCTAGCCCTAAAAAAGTGGCTCAAAATCTGGGGTTGGCACATAATTACCTAGAAATTTCTGCAGTCGCATGGATTCCCTTGTTTTTCATGCGACTAGAGTATTTTAGTCACATTGGGAGATTTTTAAAGGTGCGACTGGGGCTCTAGTTCAGTAAAAAAGTAGGTTAACTCAGGGGTTTGGCACCAGGAGTGGTTGGTTATCCAATGGGAGTCCTATAGGTCCTAAGAAATGCTAGTTTGGTTATCGTTTGTTGATTCCACTTCCTTAGCTTTACTTGGGAATTTGAATGATTTCATAGTAACTCGTCATCACATGTTTACCCCGGTGAACCAGTTAGCTTGGGTAAATGTGGGAGGAGGGGGTTATAGACTAGCATCAGAGCATGGTTCACCCCTTGTACTGGATTAGAGGAATGTGTTAGTCATGCATACATGTCGGTTTTATATGTGTTCATTATACTTTTGGTCTATGTTTTTGTCACGTGCGCATGGTGGTAGTCACTATTACAATTGTGTTGTCATGTAGAAGTTGATGATGTTGTTGTTGGGATGTGTTCATCGTGAATGCATACTGGTTGAATATGCATTTTTTGTGCATGATTGTTGCCTATGTGGATATATCCATGTTGTGTTATGGTTATTAATTTCATGCATAAGGTCATGGTATGGTGTTGGTGTTGAAATTCATGATGTTTATATATTGTTAAGATTATGATTATACATGTATGACATCAATTTGGTTGATATTTCATATGAGATATTCTCCCCTGAAATATAATAAGGTATGTTGGTTACGTTTATATTTTGGTTTAACTTATATGGTATACTTGTAGGAAGAAGATCAAATATGAATAGCAATATGGTAGACTAAAGTTCACGATATTCTCCCTATAGATCAGATGAGCAACATGGTGATGGGTACTCTCCTAATATAGAAGACACTTTAAGAAGTTTGAAGGAAGAAGTAAGAACTTGCAAGACAAATAAGTGACAGGATAATTCAAGCCCAGGAGAAACAAGAATAGGTTAATGCAGTAATCCTTCATATTTTGTTAGACTTGCATAGGCATGGACCGCTTAGGATAATTCTTGGACAAGAGGACAAGGTTAATGGGGCATATGGTATTTGGTATCACAGTGGGCACAGGTCAGATGGGGATGACATGATCAGAGATGACAGGTTCTTAGATAGACCGGATAGGAGAAGCGATGGACAAAATTTATATTCTAGTTCTTCTTCTGACAGGTATCATGGTCGTCATTGCTATCATCCTTATAGGATGAGTGACAGCGGAAATTTTCTAGATGAGTTCAAGAGAGCCAAGCCACCTACATTTCATGGATATTTGAAGAAGTTAGAAGATGAAAAGGCATGGTTACTTGGGATGAAGAAATTATTTGAGTTGCATGATTACATAGAGAAAATTAAGGTTATAATAGCTATCTTCAACCTCAAAGGGGAAGAAGACATCTGGTGGGAAGATGTGAAGTGTGTCAGAAACATTAGGACAGAGGAGTTCAGTTGGAATGAATTCAAAATAATCTTCGGGAAGAAGTACTTGTCAGAAAGGTACTACAACAATAAGGAAAAATATTTCTATGAGATAAAGATGGAATTGATGACAAACAAGGAGTACACGACTAAGTTCCTTGAATTTTTGAGGTATGTACCATATCTTAAGGATGAGAAATCCAAAGTTTACAGAATTATTAGTGGATTTCCATTAGCAATAACATATTAGATTGAGTATGATGAGCCTCGTTCACTTGAATAAGTCATTGGTAAGTTTAATCACTATTATGAGCAATCAAAGTGCAAGATGAAGTCTCAACAAGGTTGGAAAGGGAAATACAAGGCTAGAGGTAAATGGTAGCCGAAAGGGACAAGACCCCAGGATGCAGGTGAGAAAGAGAATGTTGCACCTTACAAGAATTTCAATGTAGTTGGATAGGGACATGGGTCATAGCCTGGAGGGCAGCATAATAGAGGTGATGATAAGGGACAATTGCAGTGTTGGATATGTGGAAAGGAATGTCTCAAGAAGGATTTTCCATTGTATCAGGGTGGTAGGCCTTAGATATACAATTCACATGAGCCACATATTGTTGGGAATTTTTGGAAGAGAATTCCTCATATCTATGCAGCATTATATAATAGGCATGTGAACCACCAAGCATCTATTATCGAGATTGATAATAAGCTTTGTGATCAAGTTGTTTCTATTTTTATTGACCTTGGATCTAATTATAGTTATGTTAACCCTCACTTGGTGAATAAGTGTGGTTTGAGAAAATAAGTGCATCTGGATTCTTGGTTAGTATAGTTGGCTACAGGTACAACGAAAAGAGTTCATCATTGACTAAGAGCTTGTGCATTTTAGTTGAATGGGATGCCTACATCAACGAATCTAAATGTACTTCTGTTGGGATCATACAATATGTTGTTGGGTATAGATTGGTTGTATCTTCACGGGACTAAGGTAGACTAATATAAAAGGGCTTGTGAGTGCTTCGATGACAATGGAGAACATAAGATATTGCAGAGTAAGAAGAAGGTAACATTAGTTAGAATGGTGACAATTCTGCAAGAAAAGCGCAGCCGCAGGAAAGGGTGTGTGTCATTTGTATTACATATTTCTAGTGATAAAGGTAAGGATGTTGAGGATGTAGAGGTTTTGAATAGGTATTTTGTTTTATAGCAGTTTTAGGATGTATTCCCCACATAGGTTTCAAAATTTATTCCTCATAAAGAAGTGGAATTTTCTATTGAGTTGGTATGAGGGGCAACACCAACATCGAAGGCACCATATATGATGAGCACTGCAAATTTAGTGGAATTTAAGTTGCAGCTAAAAGAAATTCTTGACAATGGATACATTAGTCCAAGTATGTTTTCTTGTGGTGCACAAGTGTTGTTCATAAAGAATAAGGATGGTACTCTAAGGCTATGCATTTATTGCAGGTAGTTGAACAAGGTAACCATCAAGAATAGGTATTCTTTCCCAAGGATTGATAACTTGTTTAATTAGTTGAAGGGAGCAACAATGTTCTCGAAGATTGATTTTAGATCAAGATACCATCATGTATGGATCAAAGAAGAGGAAATTTACAAGACAATTTTCCAGACCATGTATGGGCATTATGAGTTTGTTGTAGTTCCATTTAGTTTAACTAATGCTCTAGCTACTTTTATGTGCTTGATGAATAGTGTGTTGCATCCTTATCTACAAAAGTTTTTTACTGTGCTCATCATGATTTATTGATATATTCTAAGAATGAGGAAGAGCATGTCAAACACTAATGATATAAGTAGTCAAAATTGATATATTGATATTAGTATAAATTGTTATATGTTTTAAATATATATTATTAAGAATAATTATAATTTATAATTAAATGGTGGATAGTTATAAGTAGTATTTTTTATTATTTTGGTTATAATAAATTATATGTATGTGTGTTATAAACGAAATTATTTTTTTCACAACAAATTTTTTGGTTAATTTTTAATGAAATATGGCAGATATTTTTAAAAACTTGAGCTTAATTTGTTTAATTTGTAGAATTCCAATTCCCTAGGTGGTTTTTGAGAGTGTTGAATCCATTTATGCATTTTAAATAACAAAAAATCACATTGTTTCTTGAAGTTGTTTTGTTGGATTCCCGTGAAAATTCTATTTATTCTATAAGTTAAACTATGTCATATATATGTGTGTGTGTGTGTGTTATTAATTAAATATTGTTATTCTTCTCATTTGGATTTAATTTTGGTTATAATTGATTGATCTAATAAAGTTTTAAACATTGTTTTATAAATGTTATAGCATCAGTATAACAAATTATGAACATTGATTTAACTACATATGTGTAAAGGAAGAGGTCATATGTAGATGGGATTTTATTTTCAAGTAGATGTTGGAAAAATGATATTATTAATAGATAAAGAAATTTATAGTACAAAATTATGGAAAAGAGAATGAGGATGATGTTCGATAATTGGTCTTATAAATTTAAGATATAATTTTAACTCAACCCAATTAAACAAAATAAGTTGTCCTTTATAATGAAACCAACATGCATAAAATATAATAAGTATCCTCATATTATTCACATATGTATTTAGGAATTAGGGTTTGTTGGTGTATTCATTTGATGCACATTAGAGTTTGAAGAGCATTAAAGATTTTTGGTTTGTTTATTAGAGGTACACATTCACGTTTGAAGAGCATTAAGGTTTGTTGGTTTGTGGATTTCAGTAGTTAAATGGGTAAAAATGAAAATATTTGGAAAATAATCATTATCAATATGTGACATGAATGGATTCCTACTAGATTCTTATGCTGCGAAATAAACTCCTTTTGATATTCATGTCAATTCGTCCAAAATCGTGTTATTATCAACCATGACTCATCACCTAAAAGACATCAACATGTGAACCAGTGTTGAATGAATTCATGCTAAATTATTGTTATGCAAACGAACCTTCTTTTGATGTTTATTTCAATTCATCGCAACTCTTGTTATTGTTAACCATGGTTAATGCAAGTGCAATACCAAAATATTTTCTAATATTTTTTTGATTTCTGTTAGATTCAAGTTATTCAAAAGGACCTCGTTTTGATGTTTATGTCAATTCATCCCCACTCACGTTATTTTCAACCATGACTAATGCAAATGCAATACCTAAATAATTTCTAACAGGGTTTCGAATACGAAAAGTGTAAGTACATTCTTTTTTATAAAATTTATCAATAGCACCAATGATATTTTAACATTCCTCCATGACACATGTTCTCTAAGTAGCAATTGGAAGAGTGTACTCGGAAAGAAACAGTCATGGCTAAGTGCATCATACATAACCCATGGCATCATTTCAACCTAGATATTCTATCTAAAGGCATTCCTTCTCTAGATATAACTCAATCTTCGCATTTCATTAATGTACGACTGATTCATGACACATTCGTTACTATTAAACCCTTCTTTACCAATGACTATGGAATAAGTTGATTATATTTTTAAGATTATTATGAGGTATTCCCTTAGATGATCTTGCAAGGAAATTGATGGAAATATTTCAATGACATTTAGGAATAAAATAAATATACCTTTTTATAAATATGCATTATCTCTAAACAGATGTCACCGTACTTGCAAGAACCTTAGGGAAATAATTTTCTTTATTTTGTTTGTTTTGATATGTGCATGCAGAAATGAAATAAATTATGATATAAAAATATTATTATTGGTGTGTACTTATTATATCAAAAGGTTGAAAATATCATTTTCAATGAATGTATTAGTGTTTTCATTAAGAGTTATAGGTTCATGATTTTATTTATTTTGAGGTATTTTAGCCTATCCCAAATCTAATATCAGTGATAAGAAACTAGTATATTTTCTTGGGATTTCAAATTCTATCAATAAGGAGAAAAATTTCCAAGTGATTTTCATTATTTTATTGAAAATATTTAGACCTAAAATTATTTGAACAAAGTTCAAACTCCCTAAAATGTTTTTCTCCTTATCCAATAAGCTATCAATTAGCTATCAATTGAATAAACTATTATTTCTTAATTTTGAGTTAAGAACCAAAATCTAAGCCTTTGAAATAATTTATTAGAATAAAAAACCCAATAACAAAGTAACCGAGGATCTTGATCAAAATTCATTAAACAAGAGAAAATCTAATAATAAGAAACCCAATAAAGATAATATAAATCCATAGTATTTATTACTAAGATTTTTTTTTTTCTTATTTGTCGCAAAAGAAAGTAATATCCATTATTAATGGGAGACAAATGGGGCAAGAGCTACACGACATTCCCAAGAATTTAATAAATGAATTATGAATTAATAGGAATGTCTATTGCACAATACAACATTCTCTCTAACATGTGTCACTCCTCGATGGACTTATTACACATGCTCACTTAAACATAAGAATTTAATAAATGAATTATGAATTAATAGAAATGTTTATTGCAGAATAGACCATTCTCTCTAGCATGCTCCACTCCCCAATGGACTTATTACACATGCTCACTTAAACATAACATAATTCAATATCATACCTCACTAAAATGGACATGCATGCTACATCATTAACACATTACCATTACACAGAAGATCAGAATTCATCTCTACTAACTCGTGTACACATAACCTTCTAAATAAAAAAACTTAAAGACTTTGAATCATAAAATCAAATGCAACTATGAAACTATGCGTAATGAAACTGCATATTATGAAATCTAAACACAACTATGAAACTACATATTAGGAAATATGCAACAAATCCAATGTGAAAACTCTTGTTCTAATATGCTTCCCTTAATGGCCGAATCATCCTTACTTTAATTCTAAGTGGGATACATGGCATTTAAACCTCAATTCTGATGCCTAAACATTGTTTTAACTTACATAACATAGGGTTGAATATAGGAGATTCAATGGATGCATTGATATCATATCATGTTTATTAAGGAGAATATATGTGTGTGTGTGTGTGTGTGTGTTAGGTGTATTTTTTTTAAGTTTGGCAGGATTACATATTTATTATGTCCAATATATCACCTGATTGAGGTGGGGAATTGACCTAGTGTCTTCACAGCAAGGAGTGCTTTAACAGAGCACTCGATCACCATCTATCCAAGGCCCTGTAGAAATATGTTATGTATATATATTTCTTAATACTTAAAAATGTAATGGCTTTGTCTAAACATGCTATGTTTTAGATTTTTTGGCTGGAATCAAGAGAAATGTTTTTCGGTCAAATCTTATTTTTTATTGTTTAAAATTTGTTTTTGATTACATATATTAATTTAGCATCCTGAAAAACCCCTAGGGAATTAGGATTGTGGAGATTTTTCAACTCAAACTTGTAATTCCAAGAAATTCTTACCAGATTTTGAACAAATTAGACAGGAAAATATTACCAAATAAACTTCCAAAACGTACTACATGTAGGCTATGACTTGAGTAATTTCCATTCAACAATTTAAATTTTTTTAATTGCACAGTTATAAATTAATTAATTTATATGATTGTCATTGACATGTCATTTATAACATTTGTGGGGTCTTAGTTAAAGGGTGATGAGGTGGGTTGTTAAGACACTCATCACAGGTTCAATTCCCTTCCCCATCGACGTGATGTATTTGGACCATATTGATAAAATATGTAGTCCTACCATACTTTAAAAAAACCATGTAATTTATAACTGCTTAATAGTTTCATGCCATGTCATGCATTAATTAATGCATATTTTTGGTATTGGAAAAATATTTCTGATATTATGTTTTTATTATTTTTATTATATTAAAGTTGAAGAATTTTTACTAATATATAAGAATTTTTAATATTTTTTAAGAAAATAAGTATACAAGGATTTTGTTTAAAAATAATTATAAATATTTTAAATTTGAGCAACCTATTATGATGTCATAATAATATGTGGTAAATTTAAAAAATAAAAAATTTAATAAAAAAATTTAGAAAGATAAATAGGTGAATTTTAAATGACAGTATTAATCATAATTTATGGATCACAGAAGTAAAATTCCTAATAAATAAGCTTTGGTTAAACATTTCATATATATGTATTAGTAAATAAGCTTTGCTAAAAAAAATTCATAGGTGTTTTATTAAGAAATTTAAAAGGTTAAAATAAGCAAAAAAAAAATTTGTTGTTAATATATTTGTAAACCATGTTGGTTTGCTTTTTGTTTTTTTTTTTTTTACCTTTCCAATCAACTTATTATATTTCAATTGATATATTTTAACGAAATTTTCTTCGAAATAGATAATGATAATTGTGTTGATTTATATTATAAGTTTTGTTCAAGATTTTTTTCTTAAAACATATAAATTAATTAAATAATGAGGTAATATCATCCATAGAGGTGGAAATAGTTTCTATCAAGCAAAGATGAAATAAATTGGTGAACTAATGGAGATCTATAAGCATACAACTATAATTCAAAAAGCCCAAGCTCCTTGGAAGGAATGTAATATCTCTATGCTCAACAAAAGCGATAAATAGAGTCAAGGGATTACCATCCAATAATTTACGTTAATGTAAGATATATGTTTGGAATGAGAAGTTGTAGGGGTTCCACGACAATGAAAATTAGAAATTATGACAAGTTATTATATAGTTGGTATTCTTTTGTGGTAATCCTGATAGAATGTTTCTTGATAGATAATGACCATAATGAATCTATAACTTCTAATAAGATTTATTAGATTTAGGAATTAATTTTGACAGAGAGAGAAAAAAAAAAAAGTTGAATGTGAAAATTTACAAACTTAATCTTATATTAATAATAAAATATATTAATTAATTAATAATAATAAATAAAATAAATATAAAAATTAAATGATTAAATAAAAAAATTTGTTAAATATCATAATATATGGCATATATTATCACATGATTGCTACACATATATGTTATATCATGTATAAATTATAATAACAAAAAATAAAGCGTATCTTGCAAGTGGACCCTAACCACAATCAAATCCTCACACTAACTTTTTATTGCATAGGTTATAACATGTGACAAATACTACTAGAGGAGGGAGGAGACATACCCAAAGCCTATAATAGAATAGAGAAAGGAGATGAACCAATACTATTTAAAAGTGATTTTAGAGTAAAAATCCTTTAGGGAATAAGAATATTTTTCTAACCCCTAAGAATCATGGAAAAGACCCATGAAAGAAAATATACCCAATCCATTTTGATAATTATATACAATTCCATTTTTTCATTCAATTATGGATTTATAAGAGAAATAATAAACCCTTTATGTCATAATCCCACACAAATCATATGGATTTCCTTACTAAGTGTTGGTAGATGAGTTTGATTAAAGGTTATTAAGCATACTTAAAACTATTTTCTTAGTTTTTCTTTAATTTAATATAAGAGAAATTTTGAGCAATTGTATTCCCTTAATGTAAGTTTTTGTATGTATTGATTAAGAAAGATAACATGCAAGTTCGGTCTAAGTCACATTGATTGGTGCATACATGAAAACATGAATGTAAAATTTATAAATTTTCTCTCTTGATTGAGTGACTAAAGAGATCATATCCCACTTGAATATTTACATTATTACAAGAAGGGATACCAATTATCACTATTAGTTTATGCCCAATTATTCTCACTCATGAATTGATAATATCGTTTGCCCAATTTTTCTCACTCATGGATTGACTATATCATTAGCACGTGTGAACTTATATTATATCTCATATATCATTAGCACTTGTAAACTTATATTTTATATGAAAAGGATGAATGTATTTCATATATATTTAGCATCATAATGTAATGTTTGATTTTCCTAAATGGCATACATAACAAACCTAGAAGCATCTGCATCAATTGTCATTAGGGACTCTCTCCCACATGACTGTGATGGTTTCTACCAAAATTTTAGCCCATGGATAGCCTCTTAAAACATAATGGAAATATGTTGAGATATTATTATTATTAATGAACATTATGAGTTGACTTATCTAACAATCTCTCATCTCTCGTGGCACTAATAAATCCAATGACCAAAAAAATTGTAAAATATGAATGTAATTAGTCTTTATCTCAATATCTTGCTAGTTCCTACATACATAAAAATTTACATACTAATGAAAAGTATAAATAGGAATATATTTTTATTATGATATCATGTATTTTTTTTTTACTATGATATTACATGACACTTTTCTTACTTTTATATTGTGTGACATATTTTAATAAATACATTTTATTTTATTTTAATTATGGTTATTTTAATGAATTTAATTTGTCTCTATTAAATTTAATTTGAGAATAATGTTATATTTATATAAAGTTTATATGTTTTTCTTTAGAAATTCAATGCAATAACAAAAAAATGAGATATATAAATTTTATTTATGCCACATAGAACAATGTAAAATAATAAAAAACATCCAATTTAATAAACAAAATGAATTTTTCTTTGAGTTTTCATGTTTTTATATCATATTCTATGTTGTTTCAATATTCATATCTTTTAGTGATACCAAGATAACTAGATAAATACACCATCCTTTAGTCTTTAACTTTGGGAGAAAGTTCCATTTGGACCATATTCCCTTATGAACATTGTAATTTGTGTTTCATTTATAAAGTTAAACCTAGGACCATACCTTTGATTGTTTTCTTGTAAATAACACTTTAATATTGTTGTTACAATGTAATTATAAGTGTCTTATACTCTAGATAATATGCATATACTTTCTAGTATTTGATGGAAATTCATTGAATTATTTATTTTTGGTAGTGATGTTTTATATATATATATATATATATATATATTTATTTTACATTTCTGTGTATTATGAATAAAATAAGTATCATGTAATTTTAAATGTTATTTTTCTTACAAAAATATTTGGTGTCAATTGGTGCATTTGTTTAATCTCTCATAAGTACTTATTCATTATTCGCAAACAGGTTCTCCACACAAAAACACATTAGTAGCAATTAGTCAAGATAATTTTAAATTACTAACTATTCAATAAGAATATTGTTGACATTATATTCATCTCAACATCATAATTTTTCAACAATTTATAATTTCCTATAATAGAAATACTAGAATTGAATTTTTTCAATAATAATTTGTAGATGAGATTAACGATTGAAAATTAAATTGATATAATGACAATTCATTTCTATGGTGGATTTACATGGAATTTATTTTGTATGAATCATTACATATAATATTTATCTTGGACCCTCCATAGAAATTAGAAATTTTGAAAGGTTAATGCATTGGACATTATAAATTATTGAAGACTGCATTATTAATTCACACATGACGCATATATCTTATAGTTGCAACTAGTGCATTAAGAGGTAGTACAACAATTGACTTAGAGTTAGAGTTTGATTTCAACAACTTCACCTTAAAAAAAGAGTTATTCCTCATAAAATATGTATACAAAGGGAACAATAACCTACCCCCTAAGTTGTAAAGAAGTTATACAATATATTTAATATCGGTAAAAGTTGCAAATGTTATCCACATTATAAGGTTCTTTAATAAAATGTGATAACTCCACTTGTTAGTTTCTCCTATCTCATTATTTTATCCCTACAAATTGGATTATATTATTTCATAATAAGTGCATTATTTAATACATAATTTTTAAAAAATTATAACATGCATAGGTATATGATAAATTAGCACAATTACTACCATCTTCCATTCCATTTTTATATTGTATTATAACTAATATCAATATCTATACATATTTTCATAATTCCCCTAACACTTTTATGGTTTAATCACAACAATTGCTATCATTTTATATATTAGTTAGCATAGTGATTGAACAATGGTACTCATTGTACATTGTTTTCTTAAACATATTTAAAGTTGTGATTGGCTTTCCCTAGTCTTTGTATTGTCAATTGAGAGACATTCATTGAATGTCGTTGAATCAAATTTAACTATGGGGCGGAAACGTGAACCTGGGTTACACTTTTGTGAGAATTGCGGGTTGAAAATTTTTTTCGGAAGTAGTTCGGCCGAACATTTTATCGAGTTCGGCCGAACTATGAAATAGTTCGGCCGAACTTGTTTTTAACGTTCGACCAAACTCTTGATTCCGTTTAGCCTGACGGCCTACTGACGGCGCGGGCAAACAGAATTGTTGCCGGAGATTGGAAAACCGGCAACTCAAGTTCGACCGAACTTATATAAAAGTTCGGCCGAACATGGAGTTCGGCCGAAATTTTACATTTAAAATAGTTCGGCCGAACTATTTTCTATAAATAAATCGCCCGCGAAGGTATGTGGTTTATTGTTCCCGCGTTTTCTCCTGTCGCTGTCTCTCGCGCGTTTTGTCCGTCGCAGGTGCTGTAGCTGTTTCTCGTCGCCGCGCTGGTGCTGGTGCTATTTCTTGTCGCCGCCACGGTCCTCCTCGTCGCTGCGCTAGTGCTGTCGTTGTTTCTCGTCGCCGCCACGGTCCTCCTCGTCCCACAGTCGCGTAATCGGGTATTCCTCATGTATCCCCAAAACTCTCTGTAGATTTGTAGATATCTGCTGGGCAGAATTATCATTGAAAAATGTGGTGTGCCAATTCCATAACAGTGTGTACATACGGCAGAGATATTGCTACAGTTAAACTCGTAATGTTGAAACTGAACCTTACCCCTTGCTTCAGGTTTTGCAGTAGTAAATGTTGTTTTCATAATCAATTTGATTTTAATTTTGAACATTTATTTGTACATGGTTTTTAAAAATGAATTGAATATTACTTTTTCAAAACAAAAACAAAAAAATAATCATTTTTATAGATTACATAAATAGTTAAATGTATTTTGAGAGGCTGCTCATCGGCAGACTAGCAATCAAAATATTTTGTTGGAAAACCTGGAAGTTATTTAAAATTTGTGAGTGAAGATAAAGAGGAGATACCTCGCTGTGTTATCAGTCGAGACCTATCACCTTTAAGATCTTTTTTCAAATCTCCAAAATGAAACAACGACTTCGTCATTATTTCTCTGGCTTTCTCGACCCACAAAAAAATAGCTAGGAAAATTCTAGAGGCACTTTAGGACACTTTAGGGCACTTAAGAACTAAATCTAATCCAACTTCTTCTTAAGGCCAAAGATATCTGAGCACATTTTTCCCAAGCCTCTAGGCTTCTGTTTGATCATCCCCTGAGGCCTTTAGACCTACTTATTCTACTTGCAACCTTCCTTCTTACCAATTCTGCCACAACACAAGGCTTATGTGGTCCTCATTTCTCTTCTGTCCTAAGGCTTTTCGACCCTCCTGCACTTCATAGTTGAAGCCACCAATATGTGGCTATGGGTTAGGCTAGACCTGATTTAGGGCTTTCAATCTCAAGAAAAATGAGGAGCTAATGAGAGAACAAACCCTGTAAATTCTGTAAATTGTAAATTCTGTAAATTCTGTAAATTCTGTATTAATAATCTTATCAAAATGTAAATTCTGTAAATTTTTTAGATTTTTCTGTAAATTATTCTGTAAATTCTGTAGATTATTCTGTAAATTTTTTAGATTATTCTGTAAATTATTCTGTAAATTCAGTAGATTATTCTGTAAATTGTAAATTCTGTAAATTGTAAATTCTGTAAATTGTAAATTCTGTAAATTCTGTATTAATAATCTTATCAAAATGTAAATTCTGTAAATTTTTTAGATTTTTCTGTAAATTATTCTGTAAATTCTGTAGATTATTCTGTAAATTTTTTAGATTATTCTGTAAATTCTGTAGATTATTCTGTAAATTGTAAATTCTGTAAATTCTGTAAATTCTGTATTAATAATCTTATCAAAATGTAAATTCTGTAAATTTTTTAGATTATTCTGTAAATTATTCTGTAAATTCTGTAGATTATTCTGTAAATTTTTTTGAGACTACAACTTCCATTGCCTGTATTCCCTGAAGTTTCAAAAATCAAACAATAGATGCACACTGACTGCAACAATAGAATAGAAGCATGTACACTATTCTATTGTTATATTTTTATGATGTTTTTTAGTGATTCCACTAATCTTAGAAATGTTAATCTTTGAAGAAGATTTAGGCACTTTATAAAATTTTGATTTTAATTTGAAATATAAATATGCAATCACATTGTCTATACTTTTGAATCCTATTGACCAACCTTGTGGTCATTCATTGGACATAAATATATATATATATATATATATATATATATATATATATATAATTTCAGAAATAAAACATATTATTTATCGGTAATTGGAATGAAATTACATATTTCATGTTCAAAGAGAACTTCCCTGTAGTCCTACATTTTCCATAAAGTTGAAGGTCACCAAATAATTGCGGTCAATAATTTTTTGGTCCATTCCATTCTCAAGTGCTAAAATCTCTAGCATTTCAAGTTTCTGGTCATCATAGCTATTAAGGAATGAAAAAGGACACTAGTATTGATATATTGCTTCCATTATATCATTCTTTTTGAAGGTTGATTCCATCTTTATTGAAGTATATTTGTCTAAATCCTTATCTACAAGGGCACATTGTGTATTGTGGTGCATGTTGTGTATCTCTTGTTGTGAATCTCAAGTTACTTAAAAATTTGGTCACCTAGTATGCTTAATGAGCTTGGAATTACACTTTAGAAAGAATCCAATTATAATTGAGACTTAAGTTCTACCATCTTAAAATAAGAATTCACGAATTTGATAGCGAGATATGTTTTAGTTTTCCATTGCGTTTACATTTGTTTTTGTGTAGCACATATATTGTTGACTATATCTTGGTTCCACAAAACAACAATGTTTTAGTTATTTGGCGACTCTTTATTTCCTTTATTTTGTTTTCTCAAGGAAGATATTTGGTGGTTATTTTTGCTTAATATTAAGCCTCTCATGCCTTCTGTAGACCTTCAGAACTTGAGTATTTTGTTTAAGCTCTTGGACACCTACAATCTTGCAATTGTGAATCTTCTCTATTTTCATCTTGCTTCTCTTCTAAGTACAAAATGGCCTTGAGAAATATACTTTGTTTCCCTGTTGTACACCTTACGAGTTCAAGTTTTCAATTTTTTTCATTATTTTTTATCCTTTAAGCTCTTGGACACCTAGAATCTTGTAATTGTGAATTTCTCGTGCTTTCATGTTGTAGCTTTTCTAAGGACAAACTTGACAAAGAAATATGCTTTGGTTCCTCGTTGGAGACCTTGGGAGCTAAATTATTTTTATTTTATTTTATTTTATTCCTTTTTCTTACACCTCTTGGACACCTAGAATTTCGCAATCGTGAATTTCCTTAACCTTCATCTTGCATTTTTTCTAAGAATTAGCACAAAGGACAACCAAATCATTTGGGTTATATGTAGATAAAATGTAATAGCCTAACCCTTGCCATCAGTGGGGATTTGGTTGGTTGGTAAATTGATGGTGCTTGTTGGTTTCCACATATGTGTTATTTCCTTATTATTTAGATGGTTTCAAAGATGGATTATTAATTATTGTTTCATTAAATTGCAGAATATTCAAGACTTTATGTATATTTATACTGATATTGAAAGAAATACTTTTTGGTAGATCTCTATTTCCCATAGTATCATAGATTTAAACCCCATAGTACATTGGAGTTAAAACAAATATATATAATTTTTGTTTTCACATTTAGCTATGATTATTTCACATCCAAATTCATATTTTAAGTAATATTTAATTTTTTTGAATTTATTGAATGTTTGAGTCCTAGGTAGCTTATAATCCTACTTGTTTCAAAATAAGGATGCATTCCCATTTGATTCTCACGAATAGGTTGTAATCATGAGGCTCTCGCTCAAGAGTGGACCTTCGCAAAATCTTGTGACATCTTGTCACAAACAAAACCATCAACCTGAAAGCACATCATTTTTCTCCTTCAAAGAAAAAAAAATTCACATCATGTGAATATCTCCATGTACTCTTACATATTGGTGTACAAAACCATCAACCAAACACAAGTTGACAAAACATGCCTCTTCAAACAACTAACTCTTAAGTCAAATAATAGAGCTCATGTACTTTCAACATCTTGCTTCATGCAACATGCACCATACTTTGAATTTGCAAAGAAATTAATGAAACATCAAAATACATGCTAGGCCTTAATTAGATAAGAAATCTAACCATTTGTCAGCAAACCATTTCAATGGCGCTTCTTTTTCTTTCAACTATGTTGAATTTAGTTTTTAGTTATATTTTTTATTTTGGAGAAAATAACTATTTATTTCATGTGTAATTAGATTAGTGATTTCATGTGTTAGGGTTGTGGATTCAGGCATTGAAACAACACCATTATATTTCAAATTTAAAAAATGATGGTTTGAGTCCTAGGTAGCTTAGAATCCTACTTGTTTTCAAAATAAGGATGCACTCCCATTTGATTCTCACGGATAGGTTGTAATCATGAGGCTCTCGCTAAAGAGTGGACCTTCGCAAAATCTTGTGACATCTTGTCACAAACAAACCATCAAACTTAAAACACATCATTTTTCTCCTTCAAAGAAAAAAAAAATTCACATCATGTGAATATGTCCATGTACTCCTACATATTGGTGTACAAAACCATCAACCAAACACAAATTGACAAAACATGCCTTCTCAAACAACTGACTCTTAAGTCAAATAATAGAGCTCATGTACAAATTTCCATATTTGTTGCATTTAAGTGTGTCTAACATAACTCTACTTTCAACATCTTGCTTCATGCAACATGCACCATACTTTGAATTTGCAAAGACCTGAATTCTCCACCCCCCATTAAAATGACCTTACAAGTTGATTCTTTCAGTTTTTTCACTCTATAAGCATCAACGTACGATTATGCATGATGGAGAATCTCTAGTGCTTTCCCTTGTTAATATATTTAATAATCTCAATATTTATTTAAAAGTATCAATAGTATTTTGACCAGGAGATTTGAACAATGTGATGTCGTCGAAATACTATTGATACTTTTAAATAAATATTGAGATTATTAAATATATTAACAAGGGAAAGCGCTAGATATTCTCCATCATGCATAATCGTATGTTGGATTTGGTGATAATTGTCTCCATATTTTGGCTTTCTGACCCGCAAAACATAATTATTTTACAAGGGAGGGAAGGAGGGATGATCACATTGACTTGCTTGATGACATGTATATGAAGATTAACTACCTCAAGAACTATTTTTTTGCGTAGGGAAAGAGACACATTCCCATGTCTGAGCATGAAAACGTTCTTTGATATTGTTAATGCCTTTAGTGTTTACTTCTACAAGTTCTATAGGCAGAGTTTGTAAAGGGCCAGGTAGCCTCTGGATCTCATCTTTTATGAAAGGTGACATATCTAGTAAATGCCCCTACAGTCAATCTCTGGAATGGATCTAAATAGAAGTTCTTCATTTTAATATTCGTAAAACACAACAACTTTAAGGTAAACTATGTACATGTTCCATTCATCATGAACACAAACCTCACAAGCCTCCTTGGCTTTGGAGCATTTTCCATGTTTTCCATAACCAAGACCCAAATAATTAGGCCCTTCTTGAAGAACATTTGGCTCAACTATGCCTTGTACATGCTCGCCTTTAAAACCCTTTACTTTCATAGCACATTTTCATCAAAAATTTGGACCTTATTCCTCTAATGTCTCTAATGTCTCTCAAAAGCACGTACACATTCATTTTCAAAGGAAATTGAAGGTAGAAACCAATAGCTAATTCTTCTAACTAACCTTGACTAAAATGAGCTAAATTGTACTTTGATACGAACTTGATTTAAATTTTCCACCCCACATTAGGCACCAATGATTATAACCTTTAATGGGCTATCACTAGTTTGTAATCATCATCTCAAAATGACCTAGTAGATGAAAAATTACCATGTTTGTAATCATCGTTTCACACCATCTACATATGACCCTTCTACACATTATATGATTGAATTTATGGTAGGTCATCCCTTCTATCTAGACCATGATTGATTGTGACATTAGGTGAATAAAGGAAATTTGATAAGGAAGGGATCACTATAAGTTTTTCCTCTTCCACCCACTCCATATTTAGTGATTGCCTATTTTTCCTCTTCCAACATTTTATTTTGGAAATTCATTTTGGTAGTTAATTCTACTAATAGTCACAACACACCTGGAAGTCAAAGAAATTGTTATATACACTACTAAATTCAATTAACATTGTTTGTTATTGGACTTTACAATAACAAACAACGTAGAGTTCATTAATGTAGTAGTGTATATGATAATTATATGTATAGTGGTGTGGCTATCGATAAAATTAGCTGCTAATGAATTTCGAGAATAGAAAGTTGGAAGTGGAAAACTGAGAAATCACTAGCTATGGGGCGGATGGAGGAGGACAAACTAGAAACTATCTTCTGCTTATAAATTTTATTTTATTCACCTGTTGTCACAATCATTCATGGGATAGGTAGAGAGGATGACATTCCAAAAATTCATGCATATAATATGTAGAAGGGGTCATGTATGAGATGGTGTGAAGTGATGATGATTGACATGGTAAATTTTCATCTGCCAAGTCATTTTTAGATGATGATGACAAACCAATATTAGCCATTTTAAAGTTATAATCATTAACAAGAAATATGGGGAAGGAAATTCAAATGTCTCATCATGGAAATTATAAAAATTGTAAGGATGGGGTTATAAGCGTTATGGAAATTCTAAGTGCCAAATTCTAAGGAACAAGCCATATTTGCTTCTCAAAAAATTTATTTGATATATTCTTAAAAAACCAAGTACAAATTTTAGTAATCCTAGAATCATGCTTTACATAAGGTAAAATTGGGGAACTCATGACTTGTACTATAGATAAAAACATTTACACTTACCAAAAAATATATGATAAAAATTGACAAACTACATTTAAGCTTAAGCTTAAGGGGATATAATCATTCTTGCCTTCCATATAGATAATGAAAATGATTGTTCTAAGTCTCATGTTGCTTCTCATGTTATTTTATAAACCTTGGTTGGAAAGAAAAATAGGAGCGCTGAAATGTAAGAAATATAGAACATACTGGATTTAACAGCCCCAAACTGGATTTTACTCTGAGGTATTGATTTTTTGAAATCTATTTTGTGAATGTCGACCAATAGATATATATCATGGAGGGTGAAAGATGAAGATCAGCCGAATCCCATATGGAGGCTCAGGGATCGGAGGATGTTCACAGTATTTAAATATAATCTTAAATCTCCATACATGTGTGTACATATGGAATTGATTTTTTTATTAACTTTGTGAGTGAAATTAGTTGTTAACAAGTTTCATATTTTAATTTTTAGGAGGCAAGAGGAGAAGGCTTTCTACTCCATCCATGGAGCGTGGCCAAGGTTCAACCGGTCGAGGTATGCCTGGTAGCAGGTTGGGGGAAGGGGGTGATATTTATTCTCCCGAAGGCCAGCAATCAACGGCTGCTGGTTCTCAACAGGGGCACTGTGGGTCTGGTTCTCAGCAGCGTCATTATGGGGTTGGTTCTCAGCAGGGTCATGTTGGAGATGATGTTAACCAACAACATCAAGGTTGCCATCAATTTCAATATTTTTTCGTTAAATTTTTACAACTTTTTTTACACGTGTTTTTTCTAATATATGAAATTATATATATATTGATGCAGAGGCTGAAAATGTTCGAGCCAGTGGTCAAAAAAGACGCAGGGCAGCGCGCTACATTGAAGAAGAAGGTTGTCAACCCACCACAACTTATCCGGCTGAGATTACTGATATACCATGGGAAACGAACATGGAGGAATGCACCTTACAAAGGTGTCAAAGCCTTCATGCAAAATTGCAAAGAGATCTTGAGTCTTTGTCTCTACCTGCTGAGAGTAGATAAAGCCTAGAAATAGTTACACATTCATTGAGTGAAATGGTAAAAGTGTACAAATATTTGGGGCCAACCACTGATTCGTTTGTAGAAGTGATGAGAAAGAGAAAAGAAACAGTGATAGGTCCCGATAAATGGCAGGACATAAAAAAAAGAGTTTCAAGAGATGATGCTAAGTCAATGTTTAATTATAAGGAAGGGCTAAAAAGAAAAATGTTGAAGGTGCAGTATTTCAAGCACCCAGAAAAAGCACAATATTTGTATAGTCGACATCTTGCGGCCTTTGGAAGGCTTCCATGGAACGATGAGGTTCCTCTTTATTTTGCACAAATGTTTTATGCATAATTTTTTTTGGGTATGAAACCCGACTACAATGACCTTCCTTCAAAATTTTTTGGCCCGGGGAGAGGTCGATTATATCAACATAAGGGCGCTAAGCGAGATGTGGAGTTGCCTCGCCCTGAGCCGCCATTGGTGAGTCGACCGTCTCGAGTCAAAACCCTGCGATCAGAGATGGATGCGACTTCTCAAATAAGTCGTGAAGCAAGAGATGTTATGATCGAAAATGTTCATAGCGGATTGAGTGGAGTCAATATTGGCTTAAATCGACAAAGAGCACGTGAAAATGCACATGCCAATTTTGTTTATCATACAGATGAGGAGATTTACAACATGAATGTTGAAGATCTCCGAACATACGCAATAAATTGTCGCAATGGTCTGCAAGACCTAATTTTTCGTGAGGAAGAGGGCACCGGAATGGTATGCGTTAGTGACCTTAGGGTTTGAAATTATATTTACATATACATGTGTACAATTTGTAATAAATACATGTGTATGTACACATGTATACATTTATTTGTATGTGTACATTAATCTAACAAAAATGTATGATTATATGTTAAAACACCATTTGCAGTTCTCAGGCAAGATGCGTGATGAAAATGTTAATATTACGTTCGGGACCTCTGGTTCAAATGATGCAGATGGATCTGACCATCATGATATGTTGGCACATGTATGTTAGTGTTTTTTAAGTGACTCTAAAATAAATAATTGTTGCCACACATGTACATGTATGTATATATATAATTCGATAAAATGTTTTAACAGGTAACGATTCCGTCTGATGTTTTTGGGATGCCGGTACCTTCTTCTTCTTTAGGAGATATACCTTCTACTTCATTGGGAGATGTACAAGTATGGACATTTTTTCACAAGTTCAAAATTTATGTTACCTCAAAAAGTTCCATTAAAAATTGAGATATATAGAGAGAGATCTATATTTTGAGTTATTTAAAAAATTTTGAATTTAGGTTCGTATAGAAGATTTTTTTAATCCGAGGACTTTAGCGACGGAGATAGGAACATCCACAGCATTTGAAGAAGTTGTATTTAGTTCTTTTTTTTAATATTATTGTTCAAATAAGTTTATATATGTACATGTGCATTTTCATTTGAAAGTTTTTAATTTATATAAATTATTTATGTATATATATATATATATTTATATTTATATTTAACTGTACATGTATATTGTACAGGTTACCATTGGAGATGTTTCTATGGCAGATCCTGTTCATCAAATGGAGAGGCAACCTTACGAGGTATTGCGTGATTTTTTTGTTATATTTTGTTTTTTACATGAAGTTCTAGATATATATATTCTCATTCATTTTTAAAACTTCAAACTTTAATGTTCAAGTACATGTGCATTGTGTATGTAGGTTTCCTATTTACAGGATAGGGCGCTACCCGAGACCCAGAGGCTAGATCCTCCATTTGATGGACAAGATTTACAGTAGATTTGATTTGATTTCAAAATTTATATGGTTTTAAAATTTGTTAAACTTGATACAGTTTGATACTCGAGTGAGATTTACAATTTTTGGACATATTTTATTACAATAAGTTTTTTGGACATATTTTTGGACATATGTTAAATGTTTTTGTTGGATAGTTGAATTATAATTGGCATGTCATGTGATATTTAATGTTAAATGCTTTTGTTAGATAGTTGAATTATAATTGGCATGGCATCTGAAGTTTTTAAAACTACATGAATGATAGAATGTGAACCTACATTTGCACATGTGGTAAATTGAAATGTTACTTGTAACAAGACAATCCCCATTGATTTCATTACAGTACATGTTGATTTCTGATTTGATATAATTGCATGTATGATGGTACATTACTTGTAAAGTCATTGGATTAATAGTGTTCATTGATTTCAGTGTTCTTTGGATGGTTTTAGTACTTTTGGCATGTGAATGTGAAGTAATGTTGTCATCTGAATTACATTTGACATGTGATATTTTATGTTAAATGTTTTTGTTGGATAGTTGAATTATAATTGGCATGGCATGTGATATTTAATGTTAAATGTTTTTGTTGGATCTAGTTGAATTATAATTGGCATGCCATCTGAAGTTTTTAAAACTACATGAATGATAGAATGTGAACCTACATTTGCACATGTGGTAAATTTAAATGTTACTTGTAACAAGACAATCCCCATTGATTTCATTACAGTATATGTTGATTTCTGATTTGATATAATTACATGTATGATGGTACATTACTTGTAAAGTCATTGGATTAATAGTGTTCATTGATTTCAGTGTTCTTTGGATGGTTTTAGTACTTTTGGCATGTGAATGTGAAGTAATGTTGTCATCTGAATTACATTTGATGTGTGATATTTAATGTTAAATGTTTTTGTTGGATAGTTGAATTATAATTGGCAAGGCATGTGATATTTAATGTTAAATTTTTTTGTTGGATCTAGTTGAATTATAATTGGCATGCCATCTGAAGTTTTTAAAACTACATGAATGATAGAATGTGAACCTACATTTGCACATGTGGTAAATTGAAATGTTACAAGACAATCCCCATTGATTTCATTACAGTATATGTTGATTTCTAATTTGATATAATTGCATGTATGATGTGCATGTATGATGGTACATTACTTGTAAATTCATTGGATTAATAGTGTTCATTGATTTCAGTGCAAGCGCAAAAAATTATTGACAATGTAGAATGATTTTTGTGTTATAATAATTAAACCTAATAATATTGGAGAGCAAGAGAGACTTGAGGTATGGTGTTTACTACAAGAGTTCGAGCTAAATATTTAAATGGTTTATCTATCTTTCAGAAAATAGTTTAAGATTGATCACAAGAATTAAGAGAATGTCTCAGTCCATCATTGGTATGGCTTATGCTGCAACCATGAAGTCTCGTCCCAACACCATAGAATGATCATCCATGTCAATGACTCTTAAGTCTATCTTTCCAAACCATGACCCTACTCTCACATGTGTGCCTTTCATGACACCAGTCACTGCTTTCATCCTCGAATTTACTGCCTTGAAAGCACTCAACTCTTTCTCCGTGCTAGCCTTCCTCTTTCTAAGAGATGAAGCTGCCTTTCGACTTAGGAAGCTATGGGTAGCCCCCGTGTCTATCAAAGCAGAGAACTTTTTCCCATGTACGGTTGTAGACACAAATCTCAAGTCCAAGGAACTTTCATCATCATTCCTCCTCCTTGTCTTGCGCCTTACTTCCGCAATCTTCTTCAACATTTCCTCTTCCAATATGTCTTTCGAACTAGCCCTTGGCTTAACAGTGCTTTTCACATATCTCTTCTCATGAAGCTCTATAGAACAATTCGATCCTGGGTCTGCTTGAATTGGTTCAAGCTCTTTCCTTTTCGAATTCTGTCTAATTGCTCCAATACGAAATATATTGACTCCTTCCAAATGAAGTGCACCAATCCTCATAGTGTGGTCGTCTTCTTTTCCAAGTGTGCCAACACATGCATTTTCTTTCTTCAAACCAATAGGTTTCGGATCAAGAAAGTCCCTCTTGATCTTATCTTCCATGTTCTTGACTTTAGCCTGCAACGTGGTGCTTCTTTCCTTCAAGTGAGCCCTTTCCATAAAGAGTTCCTGAAGTCTTTGTTCACCTTGTCATATCTCCATGTCAAGCTTTTAAATTTCAACAGTTTCTCTAGAAAGTCCATCCTTGGAATTTCTTGCGTGAAAAACCAAGTAGGTTGAACCAACTTTGGTTTAGTGCATTGGAATTCATTAAACAATTGGTCATTGGCGTTGCTTCAAGCTAGGAGTGAGCATCGTCACCAACCTACATTGAATATTTTACACTCCCTAGGGTGAATGATACTTTAAATTGATTGACAGTCTAAGACTTTCGATTTTTTCCGAATGCTAAATGATCTTACAAAGTTAGTATTTATAATATCCTAGTAGGTCATTCGGTGACAACTTTTACCGGAAACTTGAAACGACTTTGGCATGTGATATTTAATTTGTTAAATGTTTTTGTTGGATTGTTGAATTATAATTGGCATGGCATGTGAAGTTTTTAAAACTCGAGTTTTGGATGGTTTCAATCTAAATTTTGCATGTGATATTTAATGAACTTTAAATGTTAAATGTTTTAATGATGCACAATATATAATCAAAAGGGTTTTAAAACTTAAAGTTTTGGATGGTTTCAATTTACAACTTAAAGTTTTGGATGGTTTCAACCTACATTTGCACATATAGTAAATTGAAATTATGTTACTTGTAACAAGACAATCCCCATTGATTTCATTGTATATGTTGATTTCTAATTTGATATAATTGCATGTATGATGGTACATTACCTGTAAAGACATTGGATTAATAGTGTTCATTGATTTTAGTGTAAGCGCAAAAAATTATTGACAATGTAGAACAATTTTTGTGTTATAATAATTAAACCTAATAATATTGGAGAGCAAGAGAGATGAGGTATGGTGTTTACTACAAGAGTTCGAGCAGGTCATTCGGTGACAACTTTTACTGGAAACTTGAAACAAAGAGAATCTATCTTTGCCTAGGACATCATGTAAGATGCTTGACATAAACAGTAAAATTGTACTTAAAAGCTGAGATTCGGGCAAGTGGGGACAACCACTTGTTATCTCGTCCCTTGGAGGCTAGGCCATACGGGGACCGAATCTGACCTTACAAAATAAAGTGAAATAATTTGTACCATATGGTCAGAGAACATATACAAGAACAATTAATATACAAGAAAAATTAATTTCATTCTAGAATATATATATATATATCCAATACATATAACATTTTTAATCAATGCACATGTATAGAAAAACTACTTTCAGTTGATACTAGAGCACGTGCTTGTACCCAAACAATTTGTAACATCTGCAAACCACAAATAACATAAGAAGCTCAATTTTTAGTTGAGTACTGAAAGTTCTAAAACATATTTAATCCAAAGATAATAAATTGTTGGACACTTCACTCAAAAAAACTATAATGGAATTCCATCCTCAATAATCCGTTCATGATCGGATTTTGACATTTTCCATTTCTTAATTTTTGATTTTTTCTTTGATTGAACTTCTATCAACTTTATGCGTGCTGCACACACCAAGTGACTATATTGACAACTTATGGAATCAGGTTCATAGTCTTCGAAGTAAACAAAGTCTTCACTTTGACGAGTTTGTTTGAAAAAATAACCTTTCAGTATAATAGACCCTTTGTCATACTGAAATCCGTGATCATTATAGTCTTGTAATAATTTCATTTTTTGTTCAGTGCAACGCATCAAATAATACTTCACATTTTCATCGTTTTCAATAGGTACAATTACAGAAAAAACATCTCCTGCACAATAAAATAAATTTAACATTTAATATATGCATATTTAAATTTATTTGTAGATCTTTAAATCATTAAAAAGTAATTCAAATGTTACCTTCTCTAACAAGATCAGAAACTCGATCACCATCGGATGATATTGTAGTTTCATCTGATTCCATTTCTTCAAACATTGCAACAGACATTTTTCCCTTTGTATTTAGCTCTGTGTGTTTCCAATCGTTCACATACATTTTGTTTTCACAGACGTCATTGGATTTTGTGTTGTCTATGCAAACATCACAAAAACAAGAATATTTTCTTTTATCCAATACAAACACATTTGTGGACAATTTTGTTTGAATTGAATGCAATTTTCGAGTCCCTTTTATTGTTCCAACTTCATTTCCAATTGATCTATTTACGTCTCCGATTCCAATATGCCAGAAAAACCTTTATATGGAAAATTAGAAAAGAATTTGTAAATATGATATCAAAATACAATTAAAAATAATCATTGCATGATAAATGTACAATGTTTAAAATTAGATTTCCAATATAAATTAAATTGAATGTACCTTCGCACTTCTCTTGATGGGTTTTTCTCATGGCTTAGAGCAGCGATGCACCATTAAACAACTTCTTCATCGTTCACAAATCGGCGTGCAGAGTGGTTCATTTGATATCTTCAAAGTACTCGTTTTATGCATGCTCCCGCACCGTCATGTTCTCCTTTTCCATGGCCAGTCTCGAAGAAATTCCAACAATGTTTAATGCAGGTTTTCTTATGAAGACAACACAACCAAAAGAATGATCGTGTAGATTTGAATTGACCTACGCATCCGTCTGACCATATCCAATGTTCATTGAATGTTATTCCACGATTTTTCAATGAATCATAAATTCTTCCAAAACAATGTTGTACAAAACATGTATCATGTATACGATCGTCACTGATATAAAAGTGATATTCTTTAATGATATGTCGATTTTCACTCGTGCTTTCTATATGATCAACATTTTGTTCAGCATGTCTATATAGAATATGGACGAGCATGGAGACTTGGTCAGAGTGATAGTATTCACTATGAATTTCTTTTTGTGGAACAAATGTGTAGTTTTCTGCAAAATCAATCACTGACAAAATGGTCCCTGGTGGAAAAACTTCACAAGATTTTTTGAATTGCAAGTCTTGCCATCGAGCTCTATGGGAATGCTTGGTGTATTTGTAAATTTCTGCTTCAAACTTTCTCAAAAAGTCTATTAGAAAAATTTCGTCTTCTCGTAATTCGATTCTTTTAACACTATCTGCACCTTGAATCGATGTACTAATATATTCATATCTCTTCCATTTCACTTTCATGTTGGACAATGATTGATCATTTATATCAATACGATATTTTTTTTGAAATTTAGTCAAATTTCTACAATCATCGCATTTTTTACCACCAACACATTTCTTTTTGTAAAATAGTTCATCGCTTTCTCTTTCACATAGAATTTGAGATATGAATTCACGGATAGTGGAAGGAGGTGAATCCTTCCATAATGTTCTACCGAAATCAAGGAATGTGTCATAATATAACTCAAATTCCACATGATAACGGCAACAACAAGTGTCGCGTACGGTGATAGGTTTTACATACCATGGTTTTTGTTGAACAAAGCACTAAGTGAAACATGAATTTGACGATTCTCTTCTTTGAACTTGTTGAATAACTCTATTTGAGTGGTTTCCAAGAGATGTTTTTCATGTTCTTCGTATTGATTTCGTGTTATTCTTCTTCGCATCACATGTCTTGCAGTGGGTGAAACACGCGAATTGTTCTTCCAATATTCATATATTATTTTTTTAACATATTCTCCAAGTCTATCTTTGTATGGTTGCCTACAAATAGCTCTCCAACAAGTGAGTTCATCATTTACATCTATTTGCAGTCGAAATTTTCGATGTTTGTGCAGAGTTTTTCGCGAGGTTCCCAGTGCTCGTGCCATAGATGTTAGATTCAAACGATTCTCTTGAGTACTTGGTGAAACCATTGCCATTTGTATTCCTCTAGGTATATTTGAAACATCTTTATCTCTAGATCTCTTAATTGACTCTATAGCACTACTCATATTTTTTATCACCTCTTCTTTCATTTTTTTTATCTTTGGTTGATTTTCGAATACCCAATAGTGTCATCGCTTCTTTTAATTTCCTTGATGATAGGAGACCTTTCAACATTTGAGCTTGAACTGTCACTTGCTCAGTTTTGAAAAACATTTCAAAAATTTTATCAACACGATATCGTATAACATGGTCAGGTTTTTTATCTCCATATGTGTGAGTGTCGACATTTTCTAACATCTCATTATCGATAGTGATTTCATCTATACATATTCGAAAAAATAGTACATATTCAATAAATAACTAAATTAATAAATATGTCAATAAATATTAGGAAATTTTAAATATATCAATAGATCATAATATTTAAATTTACATACCCGATTCAATTTCTGCTTGAGGTTGATTTTCTTCTTCAATATTTTGAGGAGTATCTCTGTCTGTTTACATTAAACAAAATATTTTTCAAACTAGTTCATCAAATAAAAATTAAGCTTCACATTTTATGTTGGGAAAACTTTAAAAATATATCAATAGATCATAATATTTACATTTACATACCTGCTTCAATTTCTGCTTGAGGTTGATTTTCTTCTTCAATATTTTGAGGAATATCTCTGTCTGTTTACATCAAACAAAATATTTTTCAAACTAGTTCATCAAATAAAAATTAAGCTTCAAATTTTACATTAGGAAAATTTTAAATATATATCAATAGATCATGTAATATTTACATTTACATACCTGCTTCAATTTCTGCTTGAGGTTGATTTTCCTCTTCAATATTTGAGAGAGCTTCTAACTTTCTTTCGCGATATTGTCTCATCTCCTCTCTACGTTCCTCAGGCTTTCTTTTTCGATCATATTTTCTCACACAAGTTCTTCGATTTCCCATGATAATAGGGTATGAGGTTCAAAAAATTTCCTTCAAAAAATTAGACAATAACTCAATTACAAACAATATCACAAAAGATTTAATTTAAAAAAATCTTTTCTAAAAAATACGTAATCCAATTCAAAACACGTACTTCAACACAAAACACGTATCTACCTCTAAGAAAAATCACACCGCCTCCAAGAAATGTCTTCCAAAAAAATTCTTTAAATACAAAATTTGAAGAAAAGTTTTTGAACAAAGAAGCTCAAAAGATTTATTTCAACACAAAACACGTACATACCTCCAAGAAAAATCACGCCGCCTCCAAAAAAATGTCTTCCAAAAAAGTTCTTTAAACTCAAACTTTGAACCTCCAAGAAAAATTACGCCGCCTCCAGAAAATGTCTTCCAAAAAAGTTCTTAAACCCAAACTTTGAAGAAAAGTTTTTGAATTCAAACCAAGTTGTAAAATGAAATGAAGTGTGAAATTTAAACATGATTTTTTTTTATGTCATTAAACTTGTTGCATTTAAATAATGAAATCTAGTTTCAACATCTATATGTGAAAGGTTTAATTGTTAATCTTGCATTTAAATAATTGCAAGTGAATGTTAGTAGTTGTTTTGAATGGATTACGACTATTAAATTATGTTGATCGTCGTTGCGAAAATGTCATAAAAGGGGTTGAACTCCACTGAGATATGTATATCATAGGGATGAACATTGTTCTTCATATTCTCTAACTTCATCCAAGTGGGAACCCAACAAGTAGGTTTTGTTGAACAACTTAAAAAAATAACTATGATTATAATTTCCAAATATTAATGAATAAACAACTAGGTAGTGCATGTGAGATGCACTAATAATCTAGGTAGATCAACAAATAAGAGAATGTTAATGGATTATTTATCTTGTGAAGGGAATAATAAACTTGAATCATAATTTACAAATTAACTATTACCGTAAAACATCTTTTTTTACGTTTTTATAAATACGCAATAACACTCACTGATACTTATCATGTGACTATTCTATTTTATGTTGTGTCTCATTACGTATTTATCTGAAATGGGTGGATTCTAATTAAGGTTTTCAGTATTTCAGGTATTCAATAATGGTGTTTTATTAGTATCCAAGAACATAATTGAATCTTGGATTGATTATAAAATTAAATTAAAATTCACAAAACCTACCAAACTTATATTTATAATAGTTTTTGTACTTGCATCATTCTCTCCTTTAGTCAATTTTTTTGTTTCAACCTGGAACTTTTGTAGTGATTATGAAACCCCAATAGAATCTAAAAGACCAAGAACCACACTTCTATTCAAAAATGTATTTCTACTTGCATCATTTTCTTATTAAGGCAACAAGATAATGAGCCATGTACACAAATTGTTGTGAATGGAATTCATTATGTTCCAAATTTTCCTAAGAAGGGCCTTATGGAAAGAAAAAATTTTACTCAATGAGAGAATGGAAAAAGTAAAAAAGTAAAAGTGTGATAGGTCTTCTAAATTCTATTTTTATTTCACAAACACTCTAGAAGTGACCCATTGAATGTAAAATTTAGACTCACCCAAAGAAAAAATAAAGATATATTTTGATAGGATTATATTTTAATATATATTGTTTTTCTACAACTACTAAATTTTTTTGGGATGAGATGATTGGATTAATGCTTCTACTAATATTTTCATTCTAATAAAATGAGTAAAAAGGGTGGTATGAATAATGTTAATGCACTTTCCTTTTTATTTTTTTAAGAAATAAAACATGAAAAACAATGCACTTTGTCACGCAATCCTTGTCTCACAATGTTACATTTTTCCCTTGAAAAAAGACACATATCAATGGTTCAAGATAGAGTTTCTTGTAGTCTCAAGTTAAATATGAGTAATGGAGGACCATATATGGTCATAGTATCTTGATAACATGGATTAATCATCACTATTATCGAGCTAGTACTTCCATCTATGGTCCTGATCATCCATATTGAACTTGAGACTACTAGCAACACTCTTCTATGTCATTAGCAATGATTTTCATAAGGAAAAATGAGTTTTCATATTGAAAATGTTCACTATGGTATTTCATAAGGAAATCATTCATGAGCATAAATATATAAACATTTATGCATTGATATCGATCTATTGAAAACTTAACGTATGGGTTGCACTACAAAAGATACCCTCTAACAATGATAAATCTATATTGGGGATGTTATTTTGATTGCCTAAGAATCAATTTATTGATGGTTGTGACTCAAACCATCATACCGACCATAGCATGCTCATGGAAATCAATGGACACTATTGGGCACCAGTGCCCCATAATGACCCTGCTCTTGAAGTGCTTTACCATCATACTGTTGCATGTTCCAATTCCTTTTGATGATGCTGCTAGTTCTTGCAGTCAATTTCAACCATCCCAAACCAGGAATTACATGATTTCATGTACCAAGCACATAATTTCCATTAGATTCAAAATAAATTAAAATAACTTCAAATCACACCTCATTGGTAGCTCGTCAACAAGGTACACTTGAAATCCTATTTACTTCCTATCACAACAAGTCAAACTCGTTTTTTGATCAATCATCATGTATAAACATATCACATATGGTTAGCTCAAAACACAACACCATAGATTAAAATCATGAATCGCATGAAATAACCATAAACCATAATCATAAATCTCATGTAACCAACATAAGTTAGAATCATAGATCACACGCATAATATATTTGAAATAAAATATCGATACTTATCCTTCATTGGTTCTTACTTCTACATTTTTTCTTTCTGTACACACATCAAATTGGTGTCCACACCCGGCAAGCACCCAATTCCCAATGTCTTTTCTTCTCTTCAATCACGTACACATATGCACAGTGTACATCACAACATGTACACCCACATATGACATACAACACCATACAATATAGGCACCCACACCAACATATGACACATACACCTACACCTGGTGTACAATACAACACAATACATACCATTACACTGGAATACAACTCATACACCTACACTCGATGTATAATACAACACAATACATATACGTATACAGATTACAACACAAAAAATACTCATGTCACGATAGCACTACTACACCATGCACATACATAGTACCACATGCCCGCAACACAACACATATGACATCCACACAATAACACATGTATACCAATACCATATGCATAACATGTACATAGTACCACTTGTACACAACACTACCTGCACAATGTGTGCACAACATCACATGTACATGACACCATCTGCACAACGTGTGCACAGCGCCAAATGTACACCACACCACCTGTACATTGTGTACACAATGCCACATGTACATAACACCATATTCACAACATGTATAAGAAACGAAATGTACACTGTGCCACATGCAAAACATGTACATCGTACCACCTACTCACATCACCACATGTACAACATGTACAAAACACCACATTCACACAACACCACATGTACAATCATGCACACAACACCATATGTACATAGTACCATATGTACAACACGCACACAGCACCATATGTACATAGCACTACATAAAAAAAGTGTGCATAGCACCATACATACACACCACCACATATCCAACATGCACACAACACCCTATGCACAAACAAGTGCATATCCAACATGTGCATAGTATGATATGTACACAACACTGCATATCCAACATGTACATAGCACCATATATACCTAGCACAACACCATATATAAAACAGGCATACAACATCATATATACACAATACTACATAGGTTACATGAAACATATACACAATAGTAGTGCTACACATACATAGACCACACACTGACTCCACAAAGCCACCTTTCTACCAATGTCTCTCTGTCATCCATGCTCATCCCAACATTCCACAAATCACACTACTTTCATTTCGTTGATTTATCTCTCAGCATTACCTATCCAAAACATAGAAATAGTATAAACACATTATATCAATTCATATCCACGTGATACTGACCTCATAACTTTTTCAGGGCTACTCTTCCCACTTGATTCCTCATAATACAAGAACCTCTTTATTACATTCACCTGCATAAGAAATCATTCCTCCACAAGAATTATCCTTGGAAACCATGTCATACAGTGACATAGATACATACGCATATACATATATTTAATTATTAACATAAAACAATCATGATATTTCAAGAAATGACACACACACATATATACATTAGCATTAGAATATCAATATCCATGATGACCTTGTTAGACATGACATACATACATGTATACATATATCAACATCAACATAATCATGATCACAACATAATTACCAAATATCATAGGGTCAAGGTTAAGAGAACTTCCTTTATCCGTGCATAATGTGCACAACATTGATAACAATAGTTCCCTACATAGCCAAGGAATCTAACACATTAGATCCATTTTATTTACCTTTTATGTTGCCTTTCTCATGTTTGTACTGCCACCGTCCATTTACCGTCATGGACCCAACCAATCCAATCGAATGTCATACCCTTACCTTCAGTTTCCCTTACTCATGCACCGAGCTTCATTTAGGTATTACATTACCTGCTAAGTTTCATTCAGCTCTCCCTAACCTCCATCAACTTTCCTTTGTACCAACCAATTCCTAGACTCTCAAACAAAAGGCAAGAACAAGAAACAAATAAGAATAAAACCATGAAAACCAATAACAATACAACACCACAAACAAAGTTGTATGATCATGCACCAAACATAAAAAAAAAAAAAAAACTGCAAATCAAGCACAAACAAATCACAAATACCGAAAGCATAAAACTAGCAACAAACACCATGACTCAATCCCCATGGGTTCCCAATGCTTCCAAGGGAAAGATCAACCTGAGCCTCCTTCAAGATTTCATAGAAGCCTCTTTTTCCATCCCATGCATCATATGGCCATAAACACATAATTGTCAATGTATAATATAGACATACAATATACTAGTTACCTTACCTTGTTATTCCAGACACACTACCTTGTATTTGAACACATACATATATCATCTCTCAAGGGACTCTAATACCTTGATGAATCCATCCATAACTAGAAACCAATTGCTATACCTTCTGAATACATGTTCATAAATATAGCACATGTCCACATATTACCGGACAAGATCGAGGTTAAGAAGACTTCCTACATGCAAAGCACTTATTTGTTTGGAATTAGGGTTTCCAAACATATCCAAAGGAATTTTTTCCCAATTCCTTTATTTTACCTTTTCATTGCTACAATTGAGTCTTACTATGCACTGTCACATCACCCAACTATTAGTTATATAAACAAATCAATTGTTACCTTGTTAAGCTATTACCAAGCATGTTTCCCTGCAACTATTCACACATTTCAATCACATGTTCCAAATATCAATACATCATATCTATTAACTAAAATCGTCCTCTACCAATACTAACAAGCATGTCATAATCAACTAATGGTAAAAATCATAATACTACAACTATCACCTACTTATATGCAAGTACACATGAGATATCTCAACACATACTGTGTTAGTACAACCATCTTAAAGCAAGATATTTAATTCATGCAATCTTATAGACACAGGCTCATATCATGCAATTAATAAAACATTCAAACAACAGGTAGACAACATAATATACACCAAACACTCAAACACCAAATTCATCAAGCATTCAAGCACCAAGAGATGACATAATCAACTCATATCTCAATGCATCTCAAGGGAGGTTATCTTGTATACACAATCAATCTAGATTAGCATGATATAACTTCACAACACATCAACTTCAAACACAAATAAGGTCACGATATCCATAAGAGTAACTAGCTAACATGTTCACCTCATAAGTTCATACACAATTTCCATTCATGCATAAAAATCACATCTACATAGTCAGTCCAAATTAGTACAACCCAATATCACAAGTATATCATCTCATACCTGAATTTCATACCATAACCATCTACATAGGCCAATCATAGTAGCATGGTACATATAACATCAATATCTTAAAGGAAATAACACTAATCATCAAGCTAACCAACATATAACAACAACTAGTTAATCATATAACATAATCATCAACAACATATAACATAGTCATCAAGTTAATACCATGCATGACTAACAAACCTATGTATGTATGATCAAACTATTTGAATAGCATCTATCGTGTATGTGACCATGACATCAATAGGATGAAAGGCATACACATAACCATAATGAATATACTAAATTGATCAACTAGCATTTTTCATACATGTAATTGCAACAACAATAATATGAAAAACATGTATATAACCCTAATGCTTTTAATTACCATTAACCAACATACTTGCATGCCAAAAATACAATAATTGTATGATGATCTACTCTTACCTTGAAGTCTAGTGCCACAACTTCACTTTGATGATTTTCATCTCATGCTCTATCTCATCCAACACATTAGCATCAAACATACCAAAAACATCATGATAAACTAATTGCATACAATGACCCCATGGATAACAACCATAACCATGACAATGAATGCATAACAACATTTAGAAATTTTCATGAATAACAAAATGATAACTGACATGCACTCTTGACTATTACATCCAACCACAACACCATCAACTTTCACATGGAGACACCAATGCAACTATGACCAGCGCCATGCATACACAACAAGAACATAGTCCACCAAGATACATAACACATATTCAACTAACATGTATGCACGGAAAACACATCACAATGCATAACCAATCATACACTCATGACGACACACTTCACAACAACAACATCCTCTTTCACATGACAACATCACTACAGCCATGAACGACATCATGCATATGCAACAAGAATTTAGACCACAAGGATGATTAACACACATGCAACCAACATGAATGCATGACCAACACACACCACCCATCCAGTCCAAGGGGTGAACCATGCTCTGATGCCAATCTGTAGCACCCTCCTCCCACATCTACCCAATTACCCGACCAACTAGGCTAAACATGTGAAAAAGAGTTACTATGATCAGATTCAACATCCTAGGTGACCTTAAGAAAGTGGAACCAATGGAAACATACTAAACAGACCTTCCACATTAGCAACATAACTCCTAGGAGCCATCCCCACCACTAAATCATCCAACCCCTATGATCTGATTGGAAAGTGGCATCTACTCATGGTATTCATTCACCCATGGTATTTATCCACCCATGATATTCATCCGCCCATGGAATCTACCCATGGAATGGTAAGTGGCATCCACCCATGGTATTGTAAGTGCAATCCACCTATGGTATTCATCCACCCATGGTATTTATCCACCCATGGTATTGTAAGTGGCATATACCCATTATATTCATTCATCCATGGTATTTACCCACCAATGGAATTTACCCGTGGTATTGTAAATAAAAAATATTATAAGTAACAAGTCACATTTTGTAAAAGGATAGGTTGTCCACCATAATGTAGATTTTACAATTAATATTTTTTTTAATAAAAAAAAAATTCTTTGTGGTTTTGTTTGCTATGTGTTCTGTCCTTTTTTTCCTGGCAGTTCAATTTTTCAAATCTTGGGGGCCTCCCCCCCAAGATCCATTTCAATTTTTTATATCTTTGGGTCCTCCTCCCAAGATCTAAATCACCATGGGTCCCACTGAGGTTTTTAACCCACTTAACCCCCGAAATCTCCCAGAGTATATGCATGGATGCATATGGGAAGCTCTGGATGCTCCCATGACATAGGAGTGTCTGCATCTAGGGAATAAATTACCCAAACCCGTGCCTACTTCCGTGAGATTTAAGGAACTTTTTTTAGGCTCAGAGCCCAGATCGCTTCCTAAAATTAAATGACAAGCTCAAAAAAAAAATAAAACAATGCAACAATGATGCAAATAAAATATTCAAACAAGGACTTGACTGGACCCCTACTAGTCATGACAGTATTTCATCAAACATGTCACACAAATGTTATATACAGGTTTAAATAAGATATCTAATCATAGGGGTCTCATACTTATCTCAGAATCATTAAGAAGCATTGCTGCTACATCACATTAACTACAGTATAGCCTATTTAGGCATATATACATTGTTCATTCAATTAAAAATAAAAATATTATGAGATCCGTACTTCATCACCATCATAAAAATTAGTCATAACCAGCATATAAGCAACATGAATGAAAAGTACATAACAAACATATAAGCCACAAAATAACAAGCATATTTACCCATAAATACAAGAGGAAAAGAGCTCTTATTGCCATAAGAAAAATGAAACCCAGTCTGGGACTTCCACATTCCACCCAACCATAGACATGGTTGAGCCAAATATCTCATCATCCAGTCACCCCCATGCCATATTCCAAGCATGAATTTGGGATCTCATAAACCAAATCCATCAAAACCAAACCAGGGCTTTGAGAGGCCAAACCACCTAAACCCTCAACTAATGATTCCACCTTACAGTTGAACATCACAACCATCACAGATTGGTCGCTACCCCAGTTTTTCTAGGGCTCCAGAGTGTTTGTTCCAACCATGGCTTCAAGGAATAGTAAATCAAACCTAACTGTTACAGGGCTTCTAGATCGTTTTTCCAACCAGGGATTCCAGAGTATTATTCCAACCAAAGCTTCCAGGACTAGTAACTCAACCCGCCTAGGGCTTCCAAAGAATTTATCCAACCAAGGCATCCATGACTAGTAACTCAACTCATAGTTGTATGTCTAGATTCCATAACGTTTCTCCAACCAAGGCTTCCGGGAACTAATAACTCAACCCACAACTAAATTCACATGAGAACTAACCATAAAAAAATAATGAAACTGAACCCGCAACACCGTGGTTATCCAATAAATGGAAAGGCTAGGAAAATCCACTGTCAATCCAAGAAATCCTCCATGCTAATGATAGATCGTAACCAAGAAACCACATGTATGTTCCATGCATGCCAAAAATAGAAAGGAAACCATATATGAAACTTGATACCTACAAAACAATCCAACTGTAAGCATTGATTCTGCTGTCCTCTTCCACTTTCCTACCTTCTTGCTCCAAATCCAAAGTATGCTACACTCCTCCAGGAGTGCTCCAAGAAAACTCTAAGTATCCAAGAGTAAGAGAGAGAGAATATAATGAGAGCCATAAGTGTGAGCAAAAAGCTTTCCAATTGATCCTCATAAGCCTTTTTATCAATGAGGTCTCTATTTTCTTCAATTTCCATTATTTTCCTTCATTTTCCTCCTCACAAGCAACATGTGACTTTTCACCTCCCTTTTCTCCTATTTTCCTTTATTTTCGTAAATAAAATTCTAATTAATGCTTCATAACTTTCCAAAGCTTTTTCCATTTCCTTTGAAAATTTACTCTAGCCATAATAAACTGAAATGAACACCCTCTAGGATGTTCTTCCCACCATTCAGCTTGGAATATGAGTACCATGACCTTGGTATTATATATTTTTACATGAATTTTTAACCAGGGTTGTTACAATTATTTTTTTGATTCATATATATTTACATTATGGATCATTCCCTATGGGTTTATCCCAAGTGATTAGGAAAACAGTGTGTTATCTTCTCCACTTATTTTCAATTCACATAGAGGGACATGTTGACCTCTTTTTGAGAAGGCCCGAAGAGTAAATTCCCCGAAGGATAGAGTTCACTTTATGGAGCTGGGCCATATTGACTCTTGGTGAATCATAATTTATTGGTATATTTGGCTTTTAGGTTATTGGATATACTCTTGTTATTATAGCAGAAGTTGGAAGGATTGATCTCGAGCCTTGTTTAGATTACTAAAAGGAGTTCTCAATTAACCATGATTAAAAAAAACATTTAGATGGATCATTAATAATACTTTTATTGTTTGTGAAAACTAATGATGGTCTTTCAAGATGTGTCATTGGTAATGCAAATATGTAAAAACAACAAAATGTTAACTATGAGGAATAATGTGTTGTAATCCCATGGTGAATTAAAGTATAGTGTAAAAAGATGAAATGTAGGAAACTGAATTAACTTTTTGAATACACAAATTTATTTATAAAATTCAGGCATAACTATGTGAAATTTTACTTTTTTAACAATGGTATGTGATATTTCATGTAAAACATAATGGATATGTTCTCATTTGTGCAAGTGTTGAGTACATAAATGGTATAATGTTCATAAGAAAAAAAAATTGGAATTGTCGAGAACACATTAGTCTCATGCAAGACATTTTTTTTCAAACTTTATGTTCATTATTTTAAAAATTATGATAGGGAATTTTATCCTTGAATGTAAAAGGCCTTGTTTTTGTGCAGGGTATGAGTGTCTCAACATCATCAATCAAATTTTATTTATTTTTAGAGTGCATATCTTAGACTTCACTAGCGTAGTTCATAAGTTATTCTAAAAATTGTTAAAGTGGAAAAATTTTATAGCATAAATAAAATATGTGTGCATTTTAAGATTCGGATAAATGTCAAATATGTATGTATGTATGTAAAGTTGTAATTTTTTTAATTTATATATTTGGAATCTACATAGTTGACTCAATATGACTGTGGTGTGTTATAAATGAGATATTTGTGTATCCTATACATAAATAGCATGATAAATAGATATATTGAAAGAATTTTAGAAAATTGAACGTTTTGATGTACTTTTAGCTAAAACCTATGGGTTTGTCAATTTGAACCTAAATTCGAGGACAACAAATCAAGAAAAACATATGATAAAGTTGTCATTTTTTCCTACCAAATAACTGAATGCTAAAAATGTGCACGCATTCTAGAGTGTGTATACATTGTTTTGACTAAGTGTAATTATTAGTGTGTTCAAAAGTAGGTCTAACAATAATGTGTTATATCCATCTTGAACTTCCTTGAACTTAAGGGCCATGAATACACCTAATCACAGTGATATGAGCCCTCTCTATAGGGTCTTTTCCCTTATAGTTGGATATGTCTATTGTTAAGGTGTCTCGTGTAATATAATTGTATATGGAGGCTTTGACCATAGTTGTGGTACAAAAACAAAATATTAAGGCACTTGACATTGCGGGAGGGAAATAATATCATAAGGACCTAAACATAGCTTCTCAGGCTCAAGTGCCATGAGCAACACCAACAAAGGTCAAGTGCCTTGATATGGTTGAGGGTGGAAACCCAAGCTTATAGAAATATTCTAGGCATAAAAGGCCAAACATTATGACTCAAACCACCACACCTAGTCTCTCAATGTTTTAGGTACAATCCATGGTTGGAGGATAATGTATGGAACCCAAAATGACATAGATGACAACTTTAGGAAATCTTTGGAACATAATTGAGGATATGCACATTATAGGATATTTTGAGCACTAGGTGTGGGTTTTTAGTCCTTATACATGATCAAGAGAGGAAAAGTAAGTATTAGGTCCTAAAGGAAGCATCTAGGAACCTAGGGCTATTAATGAGATGTTGAACCACCACAAATAGCCTTTATAGTGTGTCTCTCATATTTATATGGGGATTGACAACATTTTGATATTTTGAAAATTGAGTATGGGTGTTTGGAATTTGGATATGATCTAGAGGAAAAAAAAAAAAGATTTAGGTTTTAAAGGAATCTTATATGTTTCTAGAACCAAGAATGATACCTTGAAGCAACACAAATGAACTATCATGGACATCCTTTAGCAATAAATAAGCATATAGATAACACTAGTATTTTTTAGCATTAGGTATCGGTCTTGGGTATTGGAGAATGAAATATGGAAGTTATTAATTCAATTTCTCCTTAATATTAATAATTTCTTGTGAACTTTAATTATATTCTTTTGTTTATTTATTATATCTTCTGCATCAAACAATTGTCAAGTACAAAAGAAGTGAAGACAATGGACACAGAAATTAGGCTCCAAGCCAAGGCAAAAACCAAGAAAATATCTTCTCTTCTTATACAATCCACTTCAAATGGGAAAACCAAGACCCAAACCTCAAGACAAAATCCTCCTCCAACACAAATTCATCCCTCCAAGAAGCCCTTCCAATTAGGACAAAGTCCAACCAAGTCAAAAAGAGTCAAACCCTTTTAGAATTGCACCAACCTCAAAATTTTGGCCCCCAACTTCAATATTTCAAACTTGTAGCAGGTCTGCAACTTCGACGCCTACAATAGCTCAGAATATTCACATGTGTGAGAGATAAGTAGGGCAAACCTTGACCAAAACTTTGATTTTACTTCCTTCTTGCTTTAGCTTCTTTTCTCCTTTCATTTCTTGACTTCCTTCTTTAATTTCACACCCTAGCTCAAACTTATTGATTGCATATTAAACTTGTTGAAAAATGAGGTAAAAAATCTTATATTTATCCTCATCAATGGAGGTTGAATAGCCCTCTCTAGGCTGACATGTTTCTGGTAGGGTTGACTTTTGCTAAGAGGCTTATTTTGATTGTCTCGATTCAAAATAAATTCTTTTACATGATACAACTTGCTTAGATCGGTCTTATATACATGAAATTGACTCTCTTAACTCATGAAAATAAATCTTATGACGTGACAAACCATGAAGCATGAATAACATGCTTTACCTAGAAGACCAAACAAAAGAAGCATGAAGCCTCTACTTTAAAATAATAAATTTTCTTTTTTATTTTTCTTATTACATAAGATATACATATTGACATGAGTACAATGAAAATTATGAACATTGAAAGTAGTTACATTTCCCAACACTTCCTATTAACTAGAGAGGTATTCATAATTGTACACGCTAATACATGGTTAATCTGAAACTAAAGAGTTCTCATAAGAAGAGTCAGATTGGTAATCCATCTTTAAGCATCAAAATCAACATGGTAAGGCCTTAAATTTTACAAGCTCTTTCATATACAAGAGTGTAATTTTTTGAGGTTTTACATGAGAGACCACACTACCTCTACAAGGCACATACCCCATCCAGATGTTCACTAGGTGTCTTCTTTTTGGACTATTCTTATCTTGGATTCCCAATCCTCAAAGAATATCGGTCCTCTTCGACCACTCTTTTCCCTGATACCTACCCCATCCTCGAAGGGTTTTGGTCCATTTTATTTCTTGGATTTTTATATCCTCAAGGAAATCATAGATGCTTATCCAATCCTCCATTTTCCATTATCCCTCCATAGCCTTAACTTATACTTATCTTTGTTATTCTTGGTCAAGTTCATGACACATGAAGGAGAGAATATAAAGGTTATGTTCATCATCACTCCCTCTTAACTAGAGAGTAGATCCCCATTCCATATTTATTAGATAATATATATGTGCTCCTATTTAAGGATACTACTTTAATGCCTCTCAAATATAGAGGAGATTCTTTACTTCCTTTAAATTGAGAAGTCATAGCCAAAATATCTTTAGCTTGTGTTCATAAATGTATCAGCTATCAATTCTTCATGGAGGTAGTTGTAAGGTCCCCTCTTTCCCATTTTTATCTCATCATATTGAGCTTCTTATTTCCTGGATATTATGGAGCCTTTTTCTTCCTTTAATGTCGTGACATGGTTTGGACCATCAAATTTTCACATCACTTTCCTCCAATAATCATCAATGAAGGCATTATGTTCAACCTTCTCAAACTTCAATCTAGTCATATCTCCTTCATGAAAGTGATATTTTTTGATGTAGGACCATGAACATCAACGTTATATTCTTACACAATTGCCTTCCAAACTCAAGGTGATGATGTGAACACCTTGACTACATGACATTCCAACAATTTTCAAAATCATTTACTCAATTCATATGTTCTTTGAATCGAGCTCAACACCGCCAGTTGAACTTATCTCAATCGTCATCATGTATTCCTATAGTATCATTTCAGGTAACAAAAAAATTATGTTAACTAGATAACCAAAATAAAAATATAAATGTCAAACTTACCTTATCATGATGGCCCCTTTCATCAAAAGATCAAAATACTTTCATATAAACCATTTCCACGTTATATGAGAATCCTTCCATGCATTAATTTTAATCAAAGTGCCCATGGATTGAAATTTATTACCAAGCTATAATATTTTCCTTGGATTTGTCATTTTTAACTCCCTTTATTTCTTCCAGAGACTATACTTGATGTTGATCAACATTTTTGTATGCCATGCAATTTTGTGAGAGAGTCTTGATCAGCTCCATTCATTTCAAATTATGCCAAATTTATTCTTTCAAGCATCATGTAGCCATATGGAATACTTACCAAGTACATTCATAACTAACCTCGTTCATGATTTTTGTAGATGTGAACCATGCTCTAATAACTTAAAATATGTATTCTTTTTCTTTCATATAATAATCTAGCCATCCTTTGGTATAGCTTTATTATTATACATATCAAAGATAAGTTTCCTTTTCCAAGAAGAGAAAGACTTTAATTATTCCTTTCATGTTGTAACTTGACCATTGGAATTTCTTCATCCTTTACATATATCGATTCCAAGATAGATGGAATTTATACCAGTCATAATGATGCTTCCAATAATCTTCCATAATGATGATTCTTATAGCATCTTTACATCATTATTTCCAAAATCACTACTTCTAACATGATGTTAGAAAATTTTTGGATGAACTATAATATTCAATATGGTTCAAAATTTCTTATTCTCTTTAAACTAGATGATATTTCCCAAAGAAAATTAAACAAGTAGATTCTAGACTTTCTACTATCATTTGCTTCTATCTATGATGCCATGATTTTTACAAAACCAAGACTATTTTATAGTAATAATTCTTGCTACTCTACTTTCTACTTAATAAAAGAAAGAAAAAAGTTCATAAATAACCTGGCAGGGATGATACTTCCTTCAATAATAGAGATCATTGGGATCTTCTCCGTTCGAATTATTCTTAGGGTCTCCCCTTTCCTTAGCTATGAAAAAATCACTTATTACTTCCTTTTATTGTTCACTTTAATGTTTGGACAATCCATTTTATAGTTTCCATACTCATTACATCCAAAGCATTAAATATTGGACATATATTTCTTCTTCTTGGACTTTCCAAACTTCTCTTTCCTCAACTTCTTGGTTCTAGTAATGAATCTTGAGATCTTCCATTTGATTCAGTATCATCCTTTTTCTTGATCCTAGATTATTCCAAGATACATTTAGCCCACAATTCATCGAAGGGTGTAGTATATTTCTTTGAGTAAATGCTTATTGAAAAACTACTCCAATTAGGTGGGAAAGCATTGATCCAGGTGGATATTGGTGGCCACCTGCCTATTCCACTTGGGCCCCCACCATTGTCTCTTTCATTTTTTCATTTTTGGCATAACTTACTATTTTTAGCAGTTTTTCGGGTCCTGAACTTCCGGAGCCGTTTTGAGGCCCTAAACGACGTTTTTTGGGTATTAAATTTTTACAACAACTGTCCTTTACCAAAATAATTCCGTGATGCTAGCAGATCAGGCAAAATGCCCGCAGAAGCAGAGCAGGGAGATTTGATACAGACGTAACTTACAGACTCAAACTTAAGATACTCTCAAACTCTCAAACTTCGAATGCCAAATGACTTGGGAGAACTTATATTTATAATCCCATAGCCGGTCATCCAGTTCCTATATTTACCGGAAACCTATATACTATTACACCCAATTTCGTTCAAACCATCATGTAAGATAGATGACATGAAAGGAATCTAAGGACATGAAATGACTAAAGTAGATTTACAGTAGATATGATTCGGGCAAGTGGGGACAACCACTTGTTATCTCGTCCCTTAAAGGCTAGGCCATATGGGGACCGAATCTGACCTTACAAAATTATTACACACCTTTACAGACTGGCCGGAATCTAGGACATCGGCTCTTTTCATAAAGTTTATACACAGTGGAGATTTTTCACATGGCAAATCCCACGGAAAGCCAAAAAGAAAACTGTACAAGATATGCTAAGATTTCATAGAGGGATCTTAGGCAATCTTAATCATCATTTGCATAATCTTCATAATCATGAATGTGATCACGAGAATTTTCTGGAGATGGTGATCTTCTCTGTATTGGGCCTCTACTATTTCCATAGTAGGCTTCTAATTCTTCACGGCTTGGAGCAACTGCGTCATGTGGAACATATAGCCAAGGAGGTTCATTAACTCTATAGCAGCAATAAAATGGAAATGAGAAAAGATTTGCAGGACGAGCTTCTTCGTCTACTGAGATTTGTCCTTGAAAACTGACAAACATATCAAACCTTTGTTTTTCTTCATTGGCTATGACCATTGAATCTAAATGGGCCAGGCTGAACTCTATCATATAATCACTTTGAGCTGCTATATGAATTTCCCAAATGATTGTACTCAATGTGCACTTTATATCATGATCTAACATCCAATTATCCCTTGGCATATACTTGATTAAAAAGATTTTGAACCATGGACTCCACCAATTACTAGAATTATCTATATCTGTAGCATTACAGATGAACCTAAGAGACTGATAAATCCTAGCCTTCTGATGCAAGGTAAAATAATCATGCCAAGTCCAATCTGTTTTCTGGACATAAACATAATAGACTCTAGAACCTACTGAACCAAAATGTGTTCGACCTGAACCATAATATGTTCTCCATGACCTAATCCTATATGGTAACTCTAAACAATACTGCCATTGAGCATCTTCTGAATCAAACCATCTTTGAAGGATATTTTCTTGGAGCATCAGAGGCAACTTCTTGATTTCCTTAACTAAACAATCCCAACAAAAATGGTAATGACATTCACTGCAAATAATGACAGACCTAACTTGTTTCCTAGACTGACTTGACTGACTGACTGACTGACTTGACGAACCAACTTCAGACCTTAAAGGTCTAAACATTTTTATTTCTTTGATCTGCTGAAAGTCTTGGGCTCCTTCTCTTGTAAGCATGTCTGCCAAATAGTTCTCAGCACCAGACTTATAAACAATATTGAAGTCAAAACCATCTAACCATAACGCCCATCTGAGAATCCTTGTACTCCCTTGTTCCAGCAATCTTTCATTCTTGAGCATTTGTGCCATGTGCTTGAGATCTGTTCTGACTGTAAAGGTGACACTTTTAAGAAAAAGATGAAACCTTTTTATGCCTCTCTTGACTGCTAAGATCTCCTTATGTGAAGAAGGATATTTCTTTTCTGTATCATCAAAAGTACCTGAAGCATATGCACAGGCTAACTCCTTCCTGCCATATTTCTGAACTAGTACTGCTGCCCAAGTGTGATCAGAAGCATCAGTTTCTAATATGAAGGGCAGTTTTGTATCAGGAAGTTTTAATTTAGGCAGGTCTGCCAACTTTGCCTTAATGTTCTTGACTGCTCTGGTCATTTCTATGGTCCATGGAGTACCATTTTTCTTAATCCGTTTCTGCAGAACCTTTGTATCATCAGACTGCTTAGGATAAAATTGTCTGATATAGTTCAAGCACCCAAGAAACCTTTGTAATGTTCTAACATCGGGGATAAAGTCTGGAAACTTCAACAAATGTGTCAGAACATGGGGCTGCAACTCAACTTTGCCTTTTTCAATATGCAATCCCAAATAATCAATCTTAATTTTGCCAATTTGGAATTTTTCATCTGAGTCAGAAAGTACCAAACCATGCTTAAAGACTAACTCATAGAATCTTTCCAAATGTTTTTTATGGCTCTGCACATCCTTGCTGAAAACAAGTAAATCATCAATATAAATAATAATGAACTCCTCCCCGGCAAAAATATCTTCCATCCTCTTCTGAAATTCAGAAGGAACATTTTTAAGGCCAAATGGCATGACTGTCCATTGGTACTGGCCATGGGGAACTGTAAAAGCTGTCTTAAAGCGATCTGTAGGAATAATACCAATTTGCCAAAACCCACTTTTGAGATCAAATTTGCTGAAGACATTGGCATTAGCAATCTTAGCTAATAACAGTTCTTTATGAGGAAGAGGATACCTGATTGGTAGTAAAGCGTCATTCAAAGCTTTGTAATTGATGACCAACCTCTTCTTTCCACGCTTATGTTCACTATGTTTGTTTACATAGAAAGCTGGACATGCCCACGGACTTTTGCAGGGTTCAATCAGTTTTTGTTCTAGTAACTGTGCAATCTCTTGTTTGCATAGTTCTTGTTCTGTAGGGCTCATATGGTTAGCACTGGACTTTTGAGGCCGAGGAACATAGTTCTCTTTGTAAGGCAAGGAGACAAAATATTTTTCTCTGGTCCAGAAAGCATCTGGACGATTTGCTGTACATTCTTGTCGCAATTTAGCAGAAATCTTTTCTAGTACAGCAGGGCCTTGTAATTCTGCATTCTTCACAATTCTGTTAATCTTGGAAAAATCCTGCATACAATCTGTCAGCAAGTCCTCTTCTTCAGGCTGAACCTTAATCTTATACTGGTTGTAAGAAGGTATAGTGACCAAACCCTTCTTAGTAGTAAAGCTAACATTTCCTTCTCCAAAAGTGACAGGGAGAAGACTATTCAAGAAATCTTGGCCAAGTAAAATGTCTGCACCAGAATTAAAACTATACAGAGTAACTTTGACACACACATCTCCTATATACAAAGGAAAATCAGGAGCCACATGATTGATGTCCATTAGATCTTTTGTTATGGCTCTAAACTGGATTTTTGTAGGCTTCCAATAATAAGAAGGTATAGCTCCATATTTACAAACACTACTCATAGCACCTGAATCTAATTGAGCATCAAGAGTGTATTCTTTAATGTGCTCAACTTTAACTGTAACAGGAATAACAATTCTATCACCTATTCCCAAAATCTTCACATCTTCAACAGGAGTTTTTTGAATAGTTGTAGAATCATCATGCAGCAAGAGTGTAGACAATTGAGAATTACATTCATCATAGTCAGAGATCAGAGATTGAAGCTTTGAAGATAACTGGTACATTTCTGATCTAGTTTGATGAATGAATGATTCCAAATCAACAATCTTCTTTTTTAAAGAATTGATTTTATCCTGACCTGAATTACTTACAGAGGTGGTAGTAGGTCTGAATAGGGAATCAAATTCTTCAGCAGAGAGCTCTTCATCATCTTCTTGAAAAATAATATGATGCTTAGAGACCTGTTTCTCTAGCATGTCTAATTCTTCTTTTAATCTCCTTTTCGCTGTAAACTGCATGGGATCAAGTTTTGACAATTCATCCTTAAGTAGAACAATCTTTGCTGAGACATTTTCTGTTCTTCTATGAGAAAACATTCTGATATCAGCAATGAAGGTTTCATCGGAATCAGAGTCAGAAGAACTACAAATATTCAACTGTCTAACATTAGGCAAATCATCACTTTCAGTGTCACTACTGTCTGAAGAACTCAAAACTTCAAAATACTCACCATCCGAGTGAGAAATCAGATCCCATTCTTTTGGATCATAATCTTGGGAGAATATATCCATGATTTTTACTTGCTTTTTATCCTTCTTTTCTCTGCAAGTATTAGCATAATGACCTTCTTTGCCACAAATAAAACAGGTAACTTTCTTAGAAGGTTTGGATCTTTTTCTGAACACGTACCTTTTCTTCTGAAACTTTTTCTTGAGAGGAAAAAACTTTTTCTTTCTTATTGGAGACTTATCACAGATACAAGACTTTTCTTTAGATTTCCAGGCTTTCTTTTTCACATTTTTCTTGCAACCAAAATTATAAGTCTCGGGAAAGTTATTACAGACTTTTGTGCTAAAATGCATCTGTTTCTGAAAATTTCTTTTTGCTTTAGCAGCAGCACATTCTTTTTGTAAAATAGTAACTATCATCTGATGTACAGCAGCAAAAGATGAAGTTTCTAATTTTACTTTTTGATCTTCTATATGCTGATTAATCAAATCTGGAATTTTGCCTGGCATGGATGCAATATAATATCTCAGATAAGAAGGATTGTGTGAATCTGGTGCATGATAAAGTAACTTTTGCATCACACAATAATATGAGTCAAGATAGTCAATATCACACAATTTTTGGGAGAAGAATAGCTGAGCATAGTGATGTGAATCTTCAGGAACTTTTCCTACAAACTCATACTTTAATGCACTGAATAAAGCATCTAGAGGATCAGTAGCATTCTCAATTATTTCCAACTGTTCTGCATCTGACAACTTATCCCACCATAGCTTAACAATTCCAGTAAATGACCAAACAATTTGTGTAACAATATCTGACCAACTTGCTTTTGTTTCTGCTTTTCTTTGTAAAGCCCAAGCATGCACAGTGGTTAATACATCTACTACTTGTTCTGAATCCATACAATCAATATTCAAAAGTAGTGTATTACCAACACCCTTAGAGGCTGAATCTATCTTGGCTTGGGTATTTTGTAAGTGTGCAGAATATCTTCCAAAAGGGCTGTTATAAGCTGCTGTATGAGGAGAAGATTGTTCTTGGCTTTTTCCGCCCTTATTTGAGAGATTAAAATCTTCTTTTCTTTCTCTTTTGACAGAACTTGACTCACCTTGGGTGGCTTCACCAGGGGTTCTGCCGACTTGACTAGCCATAGCTAAAATAGATGGCTGGTTGGAATCTTGTGACTGGGATTTTTCAATTAAACTTTTCAAACTAACATACTGTTTAGGCACTCTCAAGCTGTCTACTGTAGGGAGTTTGGATAATTTTTCTTTCATCAAATCTAACTTTTCTTTAGCTAGAGAAACTCCAGACTGTATCTTATCAAGCTTGAGCTTATGCATATCATCAACCCCCTTAAAAAGGATTCGAGGAGGTGAAGATGGAGGAGAGGCCTGAAAAGTAAGCTTAGAAGTCTCCTGAGAAACTGCACGGTAATGAGGTGGAGAAGAAGGCTCAGGCATGGCATCTCGTAATCTCTCCAGAGATTTACCAATGATACCAATATTGGAGTTGATATCATTTAGTTGCATTGTGAATTCTGTCTGATTTGTCAATAATTCTCTGTATCTTGTATGCATATTCTTAATATGTTCTTTAACTTCAAGAACATCCCTTGCCATATCATCAATATTCTGTAGCATACAAGCAATCTGATAATTTGTATAATTATGCAATTTTTCTGTTTCAAATTGTTCGGGATCTGCAAGATTTCTTTGGGCTATCCATTGCATATCTGCTTTCTTAGTACCATTACTAAATGTCCTTCTGCTATTGCCAGGTTCTAAATATCTTTCATTTATCCGGACCGTTGGATCACCTCTAGGAAGATTAAAGCTCTTTATATCAGGAATGAAAACTTCAGATGATGATTTAGGAGGAGATCTAGCATCAGTCTGAAAACTGGAAGAAGGAATACAGAACTCGCAATTATCAGCTTTATGAGATTGTCCATGAGTTTGTCGTGTTCCACGTGGAATCTGTGTATTAGTCATGGGCAGTTGTCGGGGTATGGAAAGCTGAGATGGAGAAGACAATCGAGAAAGTTGAGGGGACTGGACCCTACCGCCCAAAAGAGAAGTGGAGCAAGAACGAGACAAAGAGGGCGTGCCCAAACGGAGACCAGAGGAACCATCAGGATGGGAGACAATTTGTAGTTTTTGAGGTTCTTGGGATACAGCAAGCTGAGGATATTTATCAGACAAGGGAGTATAGGTAGATGACCATTCTTCGGGTAGCTCACAGGCTGCAAAGCCAATCTGTAATGGAGCTGTATTACCAGGGCCAACTATAACGCCTTCTTTTAATGCTCTTTGTTTAAGATTTGGATTCAAAGGAGGCATAGTAGTAGAGACAAAACGTAGACAGATAGATGCATGTAACTGAGCGATTTGAGATTGGGGTGCAACATTAAACCCATAAAATTGTATATAAGCATTGAGAAATTCATTGATATAAGGATCTGTAAGGGATACTTGATAACGAGGAATTACTGAAGACCAGACTGGTCCATTATTTAGGGGACTCTGAAAACCTCCTAATAATGCATCAGTGAAATTATTCATGCGGGTATCCAATACACATACGAGACAAGAAGTATTTAACCCAGGTCTGACTAAAGGATTGATACCAAACTGGACCATTCCAATATGAATATACTTATAGTCATGTTCTAGACCCCAAGCAACATCTTCAGATTTTATCAATGGAATTTGGTATACACTTTGCCCAGTTGAGATAGGAATATTGACAGATGTAAAACGGAACAGCTGTGCAGCACGAAACTGAAATACTGGAATCTTATATAACTTATCTACTTCAATATCTGGCAATGTCCAATTGGGTTCTGGTTCATATTCTTGTACTAAAACTTTTTCATCATACAACACATCATCTTTCTTAGATTTGTTCAGATATTTATTCAAGAAAGACCATCTATTCTTATGAGCAAGCTTTCTTTCTTCGGGTTTCTGTAGAGTAAACTCATTCAGACTACCAGCCATTATAAAGATGTAAGAGTAAAAACCTGAACAGAGGAGTACCAAATTCTTTGTGCACCAGGAGCAAACAAAGGCAGTCCGTCGCCACAAACGCTCGACCAGCGCCTTACCACCAACTTACACTCGTAGACAGATTCTCAGACAAATACACTCATAATGGGAGAACCAGAAAGAGAACTTGTAACTTGTATTAAAGCATATGCTATGAACCAGCTTACATGGACAAAGAACCAATATTGGCTCTGATACCAATTTTTACAACGATTTTGATCATCAAAATCGTCACAAAAGTTGTAGTCCTCGGATAGAGCTTTCTAATGATGTATCGTGTGTGTCAAACGGAGATAGTATGCCAAAGTTACGTCCCTGGGAAGTTGAAACACCAATTTACCCAAACGGGGCCCATAGTTTTGGCGCTTCATCTCCTAGGGTTAGGTTTTTGGGATGTTTAGGGTTCTCCATCGTTTCTCAATAATAAATAGGCCCTCGCGCCTCATTGTAAAGCAGTTCAGAGGTCTGTAGCCACCACATCTCTTCTCAGAGATAGCTACCAGTACCCTAGCTAGTTTTATTTCCATTGTCTGTAAGCAAATTTCAGCTCTTTGATATTAATGAAATGAAGTGTTATTTCCGCTGCATCTCTGTATTTATGGTTATGTGTTTATTCTGTTGCGTTCCTGCATAAATCCGGATCAGTGGTATCAGAGCGGCGTAGGAGATGAGGCGCCAAAACTGTGGGCGCCCGTTTGGGTAAATTGGTGGTTCAACTTCCCGGGGGCATAACTTTGGCACCCGATCTCCGTTTGACGCGCTCAATAGCTCGTTAGAAATATCTATCCGAGGACTTCAATTTTTGAACGCTTGACAAGATACAGTCTGGAGTTTCTCTAGCTAAAGAAAAGCTAGATTTGATGAAAGAAAAATTATCCAAACTCCCTACAGTAGACAGTTTGAGAGTGCCTAAACAGTATGTTAGTTTGAAAAGTTTGATTGAAAAATCCCAGTCTCAAGATTCCAACCAGCCATTTATTTTAGCTATGGCTAGTCAAGTTGGCAGAACCCCTGGTGAAACCACCCAAGGTGAGTCAAGTTCTGTCAAAAGAGAAAGAAAGGAAGATTTTAATCTCTCAAATAAGGGTGGAAAAAGCCAAGAACAATCTTCTCCACATACAGCAGCTTATAACAGCCCTTTTGGAAGATATTCTGCACACTTGCAAAATACCCAAGCCAAGATAGATTCAGCCTCTAAGGGTGTTGGTAATACACTACTTTTGAATATTGATTGTATGAATTCAGAACAAGTAGTAGATGTATTAACCACTGTACATGCTTGGGCTTTACAAAGAAAAGCAGAAACAAAAGCAAGTTGGTCATATATTGTTACACAAATTGTTTGGTCATTTACTGGAATTGTTAAGCTATGGTGGGATAAGTTGTCAGATGCAGAACAATTGGAAATAGTTGAGAATGCTACTGATCCTCTAGATGCTTTATTCAGTGCATTAAAGCATGAGTTTTTTGGGAAAGTTCCTGAAGATTCACATCACTATGCTCAGCTATTCTTCTCCCAAAAATTGTGTGATATTGACTATCTTGACTCATATTATTGTGTGATGCAAAAATTACTTTACCATGCACCATATTCACACAATCCTTCTTATATGAGATATTACATTGCATCCATGCCAGGCAAAATTCCAGATTTGATTAATCAGCATATAGAAGATCAAAAAGTAAAACTAGAAACTTCATCTTTTGCTGCTGTACATCAGATGATAGTTACTCTTTTGCAAAAGGAATGTGCTGCTGCTAAAGCTAAGAAGAATTTTCAGAAACAAATGCATTTCAGCACAAAAGTTTGTAATAACTTTCCTGAGACTTATAATTTTGGTTGCAAGAAGAATGTAAAAAAGAAAACTTGGAAGTCTAAAGAGAAGTCTTGTGCCTGTGATAAGTCTCCAATGAGAAAGAAAAGGTTTTTCCCTCTCAAGAAAAAGTTTCAGAAGAAAAGGTATGTGTTCAGAAAAAGATCAAAACCTTCTAAGAAAGTTACTTGTTTTATTTGTGGCAAAGAAGGTCATTATGCTAACGCTTGCAGAGAAAATAAAGATAAAAAGCAAGTTAAGATCATGGATATTTTTTCTCAAGATTATGATCCAAGAGAATGGGATCTGATATCTCATTCAGATGGTGAGTATTTTGAAGTATTAAGTTCTTCAGATAGCAGTGAAGAAGGTAGTGATGAGTTGCCTAATATCAGACAGTTAGATCTATATGATTCATCTGGTTCTGATTCTGATGAAACATTCATTCCTGATATAAAAATGTTTTCCACTAGAAGGAATGACATCATCTCAGAAAAAATCTCATAGCTCAAGGATGATTTAGCAAAGCTAGATCCTATGCAGTTTACAGCAAAAAGAAGATTGAAAGAAGAATTAGACATGCTTGAAAAACAGGTCTCTAAGCATCATGTTGCTTTTCAGGAAGAAGATGAAGAACTCTCTCTCGAAGAATTTGATTCCCTATTCAGACCATCAGCAGCTTCTGTATCTACAGGTCAGGACAAAATCAGTTCTTTGAAAAAGAAGGTTGTTGACTTAGAATTATCCATTCATCAAACTAGATCAGAAATGTATCAGTTGTCTTCAAAACTTCAGTCTTTGATTGCTGACTATGATGAATGTAATTCCCAATTGTCTACACTATTACTGCATGATGATTCTGCTATTACTCCGAAAATTCCTGTTGAAGATGTGAAAATTTTGGGAATAGGTGATAGGATTGTTATTCCTGTTACAGTTAAAGTTGAGCACATTAAAGAATACACTCTTGATGCTCAATTAGATTCAGGTGCTATGAGTAGTGTTTGTAAATATGGAGCTATACCTTCTTATTATTGGAAGCCTACAAAGATCCAGTTTAGAGCTATAACGAAAGATTTGATGGATATAAATCATGTAGCTCCTGATTTTCCTTTGTATATAGGGGATGTATGTGTCAAAGTTACTCTGTATAGTTTTAATTCTGGTGCAGACATTTTACTTGGTCAAGATTTTTTGAACAGTCTTCTCCCTGTCACTTTTGGAGAAGGAAATGTCAGCTTTACTACTAAGAAGAGTTTGGTTACTGTACCTTATTATAACCAGTATAAGATTAAGGTTCAACCTGAAGAAGAAGATTTGCTGACAGACTGTATGCAGGATTTGTCCAAGATTAACCGAATTGTGAAGAATGCAGAATTTCAAGGTCCTGCTGTACTAGAGAAGATTTCTGCTAAGTTGCGACAAGAATGCACAGCAAGTCGTCCTGATGCCTTCTGGACCAGAGAAAAATATTTTGTTGCATTGCCTTACAAAGAAAACTATGTCCCTCGACCTCAAAAATCCAGTGCAAATCATATGAGCCCTACAGAGCAGGATCTTTGCAAACAAGAGATTGCACAGCTATTGGCGCAAAAGTTGATTGAGCCGTGCAAAAGTCCATGGGCATGTCCAGCTTTCTATGTTAATAAACACAGTGAGCAGAAGCGTGGTAAGAAACGATTGGTCATCAATTACAAAGCCCTGAATGATGCTCTGCTTCCCATCAGGTATCCTCTTCCTCATAAAGAACTGTTATTAGCTAAGATTGCTAATGCCAATGTCTTCAGCAAATTTGATCTCAAAAGTGGATTTTGGCAAATTGGTATTATTTCTGAAGATCGTTTTAAGACAGCTTTTACAGTTCCTCATGGTCAGTACCAATGGACAGTCATGCCTTTTGGCCTTAAAAATGCTCCTTCTGAATTTTAGAAGCGGATGGAAGATATTTTTGCCGGGGAGGAGTTCATTATTATTTATATTGATGATTTACTTGTTTTCAGCAAGGATGTGCAGAGCCATAAAAAGCATTTGGAAAGATTCTATGAGTTAGTCTTTAAGCATGGTTTGGTACTTTCTGACTCAGATGAAAAATTCCAAATAGGTAAAGTCAAGATTGATTATTTAGGTTTGCATATTGAAAAAGGCAAAGTTGAGTTGCAGCCTCATGTTTTGACACATTTGCTGAAGTTTCCAGATTTTATTCCTGATGTCAAAACATTACAAAGGTTTCTTGGATGCTTGAACTATATCAGGAAATTTTATCCAAAACAGTCAGACGATACAAAAGTATTACAGAAAAGGCTAAAGAAAAATGGGTCCTCTTGGACAATAGAAATGACAAAGGCAGTCCAGAATATCAAAGCAAAGCTTGCAGAATTGCCACAATTAAAGCTCCCTGATACAAAATTGCCATTTATATTAGAAACTGATGCTTCTGATCATACTTGGGCAGCAGTACTAGTTCAGAAACATGGCAGGAAGGAGTTAGCCTGTGCATATGCTTCAGGTACTTTTGATGATACAGAAAAGAAATATCCTTCTTCACATAAGGAGATCTTAGCAGCCAAAAGAGGCATAAAAAGGTTTCATCTTTTCCTTAAAAGTGTCACCTTTACAGTTAGAACAGATCTCAAGCACATGGCACAAATGCTCAAGAATGAAAGATTGCTGGAACAAGGGAGTACAAGGATTCTCAGATGGGCATTGTGGTTAGATGGTTTTGATTTCAATATTGTTTATAAATCTGGTGCTGAGAACTATTTGGCAGACATGCTTACAAGGGAAGGAGCCCAAGCCTTTCAGCAGATCAAAGAAATAAAAATGTTCAGACCTTTAAGGACTGAAGTTGGTTCGTCAAGTCAGTCAGTCAGTCAGTCAAGTCAGTCTAGGAAACGAGTCAGGTCTGTCATTATTTGCAGTGAATGTCATTACCATTTTTGTTGGGATTGTATAGTTAAAGAAATCAAGAAATTGCCTATGATGCTCCAAGAAAATATCCTTCAAAGATGGTTTGATTCAGAAGATGCTCAATGGCAGTATTGTTTAGAGTTACCATATAGGATTAGGTCTTGGAGAACATATTATGGTTCAGGTCAAACGCATTTTGGTTCAGTAGGTTCTAGAGTCTATTATGTTTATGTCCAGAAAACAGATTGGACTTGGCATGATTATTTTACCTTGCATCAGAAGGCTAGAATTTATCAGTCTCTTAGGTTCATCTGTAATGCTACAGATATAGATAATTATAGTAATTGGTGGAGTCCATGGTTCAAAATCTTTTTAATCAAGTATATGCCTAGGGATAATTGGATGTTAGATCATGATGTAAAGTGCACATTGAGTACAATCATTTGGGAAATTCATATAGCAGCTCAAAGTGATTATATGATAGAATTTAGCCTGGCCCATCTAGATTCTATGGTCATAGCCAATGAAGAGAAACAAAGGTTTGATATGTTTGTCAGTTTTCAAGGAAAAATTTCAGTAGAAGAAGAAGCTCGTCCTGCAAATATCTTCTCATTTCCGTTTTATTGCTGTTATAGAGTTAATGAGCCTCCTTGGCTATATGTTCCACATGAAGCAGTTGCTCCAAGCCGTGAGGAATTAGAAGCCTATTATGGAAATAGCAGAGGTCCAATACATCGAAGATCACCATCTCCAGAAAATTCTCGTGATCATATTCATGATTATGATGATTATGCAAATGATGATTACGATTGCTTAAGATCCCTCTATGAAATCTTAGCATATCTTGTACAGTTTTCTTTTTGGTTTTTCGTGGGATTTGCCATGTGAAAAATCTCCACTGTGTATAAACTTTATGAAAAGAGCCGATGTCCTAGATTCCGGCCAGTCTGTAAAGATGTGTAATAATTTTGTAAGGTCAGATTCGGTCCCCATATGGCCTAGCCTTTAAGGGACGAGATAACAAGTGGCTGTCCCCACTTGCCCGAATCATATCCACTGTAAATCTACTTTAGTCATTACATGTCCTTAGATTCCTTTCGTGTCATCTATCTTACATGATGGTTTGAACGAAAGTTGAAGTAATAGTATATAGGTTTCCGGTAAAAGTAGGAACCGGATGACCGGCTATGGGATTATAAATATCTGTTCTCCCAAGTCATTGAGGCATTCGAAGTTTGAGGGTTTGAGAGTGTATTAAGTTTGAGTCTGTAAGTTGAGTCTGTATCAAATCTCCCTGCTCTGCTTCTGCGGGCATTCTGCCTTATCTGCTAGCATCACGGAGTTATATTGGTAGAGAGCAGTTGTTGTAAAATTGGTATCAGAGCCATTCTGGTTCTTTGTCTTTGTAATCTGGTTCATACATATGCATTAATACAAGTTACAAGTTCTCTTTCTGGTTCTCCCATTGTGAGTGTATTTGTCTGAAAATCTGTCTACGAGTGTAAGTTGGCGGTAAGGCACTGGTCGAGCGTTTGTGGCGACAGACTGCCTTTATTTGCTCCTGGTGCGCAAAGACTTTGGTACTCCTCTGTTCAGGTTTTTACTCTTACATCTTTATAATGGCTGGTAGTCTGAATGAGTTTACTCTACAGAAACCCGAAGAAAGAAAGCTTGCTCATAAGAATAGATGGTCTTTCTTGAATAAATCTCTTAAAAAAATCTAAGAAAGATGATGAGTTGTATGATGAAAAAGTTTTAGTACAAGAATATGAACCAGAACCCAATTGGACATTGCCAGATATTGAAGTAGATAAGTTATATAAGATTCCAGTGTTTCAGTTTCATGCTGCACAGCTGTTTCGTTTTACATCTGTCAATATTCCTATCTCAACTGGGCAAAGTGTATACCAAATTCCATTGATAAATTCTGAAGATGTTGCTTGGGGTCTAGAACATGAATATCAGTATATTCATATTGGTATGATCCAGTTTGGCATAAATCCTTTAGTCAGACCAGGGTTAAATACTTCCTGTCTTACATGTGTATTGGATACTCGCATGAATAGTTTCACTGATGCATTATTAGGAGGTTTTCAGAGTCCCCTAAATAATGGACCAGTCTGGTCTTCAGTGATTCCTCGTTATCAAGTATCTCTTACAGACCCTTATATCAATGAATTTCTCAATGCTTATATACAGTTTTATGGGTTTGATGTTGCACCCCAATCTCAAATAGCTCAGTTACATGCATCTATTTGTCTACGTTTTGTCTCTACTACCATGCCTCCGTTGAATCCAAATCTTAAACAAAGAGCCTTAAAAGAAGGCGTTATAGTTGGCCCTGGAAATACAGCTCCTTTGCAAATTGGCTTTGCAGCCTGTACGTTACCTGAAGAATGGTCAACTACCTATACTCCATTGTCTGATAAATATCCTCAGCTTGCTGTGTCCCAAGAACCTCAAAAACTACAAATTGTCTCCCATCCTGATGGTTCATCTGGACTCCGTTTGGGCAAGCCCTCTTTGTCTCGTTCTTGCTCCACTTCTTTTTTGGGGGGTAGGGTCCAGTCCCCTCAACTTTCCATGGACCCATGTTGCTCTCCGTTTTCCCAAAAAATGTCGTTTAGGGCCTCAAAACGGCTCTGGAAGTTCAAGACCCGAAAAACTGCTAAAAATAGTAAGTTTTGTTGCAACTTGAAAATTGAAAGAACTGAAGATGGGGGTTCAAATGGAATAGGTGGGTGGCCACCAATATCCACCTGGAGCATTAAGCCCCCAAAACGGCTCCGAGAGTGGAGGACTCGAAAACCTGCTAAAAATAGTAAGTTGTGCTGAATGTGAAAAGATGCAAGAATTGATGGTGCTGGTCCAAATGGAATAGGTGGGTGGCCACCGATATCCACCTGGATCAAAGTAAAACTTGATTGAAAACCCATCTTCTTTAATAATGCTTCTGTATCAGTACCAACTGCTTTGGTATTACAAATGAATGATCTAACATTGGCCTTGATTTTAAACTGGGATTTTCTCTTTCTTGAAACAAAATGCAATTAATCCATATTTAACATTTGTCTTATGTACTCTAAGGAGAAAATTCTCATAGGCACATATTTTGGAAGTTTGTATGGTGGAAGATAGCAGCCATACACCCTGATCTCTGTCTAATTTTTGTACAGATACCAATCACCTATTTTTGCTTGTTCGCTAAGATGCATAATTCTTTTAATGTATTCTCCAATTCTAGGCTCTAATGAACTGGTAAGGAGTTTCCTTACTGGATGAATGATTGAGTCTATGCATTCTGAGAAAGAAGTGGTTGTTGACAAATCCAGTGAATCACTGGTTGATTCACTCCCTATGCATCTTGCTTGTTTAAGTGAATGGGAAACATATCTACCTGTTGAAACAAAATAATATGAATAATCAAAGAAGAATAATTAAATGCTCCTTGTGTGGTGAAGTTCACGAATTATTCATGTATAATATCAACCAAGAAATGGTTGTAATTGTACATAAACAATGGTGATTTGTTAAGACCGAAGATAGATAATAAACCTAGGATGGGTTCATCAACGTTTTCATCGCTTGGGTATCCTAATAGATAAGAAAGAAGGGAGATGTAGTGTTTGGAAGCTATAGGAAAGATGGAGGATGCATATGGGGGATTTATCTTTGGTAAATCTGCATCCTTAGGTAGGAATATGTCAAATATATGATCTCTCTGAGGGAAGGATAATTTATGATAAAGATCCATGAGGGCAGCAGGAGAGAAATAGCATAAGGAGTCAGAAGGAGGGATGAGAAGCAGCTGGTTAATGGTTTCAAGGGATATGGTGATCAAAAAGTTTCCATTCTGAGTCACCACTGACCTGGTTATAGGGTCATACTATTTCTGACACTAGGCAATTAGATCCGGAAATGGGTGATTTTGAGGGAATGAAAAAAAAGGAAACATAGACTCCCAAAACCTGACATGGTCTTGGTTATCCATGTGCTTATGTTTTAGCCCCAAATGTAGCTCGTAGAAATCAAATTCATAGTAACAGTCAATAATTTTAAAATAGGTGTCGGCTAGGGGTATGAGGTTGAGATTGATTTGTGGAGTTGTAGGAATGTCTTCTGCAACAGATTTGGCAGCTTCAAGAATGACCTTGGCAGCTAGATGAGTGACTTCGGATACGACCTCTAAAACATAGTCGAGATTCTGGATTTCTTCTATCACTCGTTTCTTACCTTTACCCTTATGAGTCGTTTATTTCTTGGTTTTGGCCTTAGGTGCCATGCTTGACTGGTATAGACTAGCACAAGACTTTTAAACTCGGGTTACAGAAGCGATGACAGGGTTTCGGGAATATAAAGGGCGATTACAGAAATGACAACTCACTATGAAATGAAATGGAGGATGAAAGAAATATGAAGGAGGAGGTAAATTAAAGAACAAGAGACTGTTGGTAATTTTATAAGTTTCACTTTGGGTTTAACGGTCATGGCTAACAGTCAAAAGAGGTTTAATTTCATAATGATGCAATTAACGGTCCAGGAACAAGTTTATTGGCCATCAGGATGATTTAACAGGTATAATTGGAGCGTTAAGGCATACGGGCAAGTGACATGGAGGGATATGACTGATTGGTGGACCAATGGTTGTGGCACAAGAAAAACGATCGTGAGCGTTGAAAACAGAGGTGGATTTGGGGGGGGGTACCTCCCTATTTCCTGTTTTAGGCAGAGCGGGTGCGAAGTTATACAGTGCTGCCATGTCGCAGAAAAGGGTGACAATTAATACTGGAGTTCGGACCCCCCCTCGCGTTAACAAGAAACTATCGGGGGGGGGGTGCGAAGTTGATCTCCGTCGTAGATTTGATGGGAGCTCGAGATCTACCATAAAAAAATGCAAGCGCTTTATCTCCAATTATTTGACCGCTTTGTCGTTAGCAACCTTATAATAAAATGCATACGTGCATATATATCATTTTAATAAATGAACATTTAAACCCCTGTTCAAAGGTTTGAACATACATAAATTAAAAAATTTACATTTTGAAAATCTGGCACATTTAAACAGGCGGCCATTTATTTTTTTAAAACACTAAAGCATTAACATTTTTATTTCATGCTTCCCTAACATTTTTTCTTTTGCCTCTTTTATTTAGAGAAAACTACTCTATCATTTTTTCTAACATGGATATAATAAAATATAATTTTCCTAACATTTTTTTGAAATTGTTATTTTTCATCCATGTTCTAACTTAGCATTTTATCTGTTTATTTTCAAACTACTATGATAACTTATCAAAAACAAATAATGTTACAACAATGGGTACTTTCCAAATAGAAAAAAAAATATGCTTCATGAATAAATAGGTCATAACAATTAGTAGGGGGGCTACACGCCATTATTTGTTTCATTAAAGTGAACATGTCGTCCTTATCAATTTTCAATAACTGAACTTGTCCCTGAAACTCCTCGATCTTTTTCTATAGCTTCTCTTATCCTTACTTACCCTTTTTGAATTGAGTTATGTACTCAACATACTTCCTTGCCACATTCTCTTGAGTCTCCTTCACTTCTTTCCGATGGATCTCTGTGGGAATTGACTCTCGCTAGAAACTGAAAGTAGTAGCCTTCCATTTCTGGATTTTGACCATCATAATAAATTCTTAATATTATTCAATATGGAGTGTCTCGGTTTGTGTAGATGCTGAGACCATTTCCTTATATTTTGTATTTGTTGCCATCGAAACCATCACACTGGATCCAGGGGTTGCGGTTGCTTTGTTAGCATTATATTTTTTCCTTCTTTCCCATTATTGTAGTCACGTCACCCGTTTCTTCAGCTTGGAAATTTCTATCTTTAGCTAAATGTTTTATTTGAACTGCAATTGGTTTCGGCTCTAAACAAGTGATTTCCTCTTTACAAGTTCTTTGAAAAATTCTTATTTCACCACGGCATCTTCCATATGTCTCGAGGCTAGTATTGATCCTTGTGGGGCGGTATTAGTGAACTCATCAACCAATTCCTGTTTTACCAAGACTTCCTCTATTTGTTGGATTTTTGTACCTGTGGGGCAGCATCGAAATATATTTCTATAGACTCCGACACTACTGTATTTTATTCAAATTTCTCAGAAGTTGATACTGATTCTTGTAGGACAATAATGGAAATATTTCCTTCCTCCAATTGTTCTGAGGTTGAAGTGGGTTCTTGAGGAACAATATTGACAACAAATTCTTCTTCTTCTAATTGTTCTGAATTAGACATTGGTTCTTGTGGAACAATGTCATTCACAAATTCTTATCTTATTTTCTCAGGCATTGATACTGTTTCTTGTGGGATAGTATAAATGATCACTTCTTCTTCCATTTGTTCAGAGGTTGACATTGCTTCTTGTGGAGTAATGTCAACAATGATTTCTTCTTCCATTTTCTTAGGAGATGATATTGGTTCTTCTGGGACAGTATCAATGATCACTTCTTCTTCCATTGGCTCAGAGGATGACACTGGTTCTTGTGGAGTAGTGTAAAAAATTATTTCTTCTTCCATTTTCTCAAGAGCTTATACCGGTTCTTGTGGGACAGTATCAACGACCACTTCTTCTTCCATTGGTTCAGAGGCTGACACTGGTTCTTGTGGAGCATTGTCAATGACATCTCCTTGTTGTGTAGGTAAATCCCCTCTGCAGATAGAGGTGATCCCTCTAGCCCTAGGGTGAGTCTAGTAGTAAGAGGACATGCTAATGTGTCGGTTCCTAGTTAATGAATGAAACGAGTTGGGATATATTGTCCTACCTATGATCCATTGTGGTTTTTGTAGCTACAATAGAGATCTCCTAATCCTTGTCCCAACATGTTGCGATCATTTAGTAATGGTATTCAGGTGCCTACACAAAGATCAAAGGACGAAAGCAACATACATGACAATAATTGCATTCATAACTAGCTAATTAGTCAAGGAATATTAAACATATTGTGTAAGATAAATCACATCAACACAAGACGCGAACCAAAACATAAATCATGCATATATTAAGAGAAAGAAAGAGATTACAACTAGATCCTTGACGTCGCAGCCTCCTTCAGTGGGTCCAATCGAAGCACGTCTCGAGCATTCGTCGAGGAATTTGGACATGGCGAGGCAAAACTAAGCTCTCTCTCAATAAGGGTCTCTCTCTCTGCTATATCTCACAAGCTATATCAGACTAATTCAACAAAATGTTTAGCAATTCCTCTTCAGCTAGATGCATAAATGTGAGAGAGGTTTATTTATAGAGGGAGAGGAGGAGGTTGGGATCCCTAAAATGGTGGAAGTGAGGCCTTATCCTTTGGGAGGTTCCTCCAAAAGGTGGAAACAAGAGGCCAAAGGAAGGTGTTTGTGGTTTTATAGTCGAACAACCCAAGCTGACTCGCTCACAAATTAGTTATCATGGAAACTTCACCTCTATATTTAAAAAACATTCCAAAAATAACTTGGCATGGGTAGCTCATTGGGACAGAGCACCAATGGGTGCAGGGCTCAGTGTTAATTTCCTTCATCGGCCCAAGGTCATAATGGCCTACCAACGCGAACCCAAAAGCATGTGTTTTTGGTGGTCTTCTCAAGGAAAAGTGAACAAAGGAAATGTTCTCCTCATGCAAGGGATGCAATGAAACTTTTTGCAAGGCATGAAACTTCATATAAGTCACAGAAATGGTCCTCTAATGTGCGGGATGGGGATTGCATGGACGGTGACAAAATTTTGTGTAAGACTCCTTCTCCTTCTTCATTCACTCCTACAAACTTCAAATTTGGAGGAAATATTCTTTCACCGTGCGGGTAGGGGAGTGGAATTTCGTTGCCCCTCTCGGTAGGGAGGTTGTAAGTGGAGAACGAGGGGTAAAAATTTCAGTTTCCATTCTACTTACATCCCATACTTTAGTCTCCTGAGTTCCTTTCCAATTCCCCAAATCATACTTTTATCCAATCATTTCTTCATCCCATCTTTCTTCTGCTTCCTCCAATTCTTGCTCCATCACTTCCTCCTCAAGAAATTCTTCCTCTAGCCTTATGGGCATCATGGCTACATTTTCATCTTCTAAAATCTCAACCAATTGCTACCAAGTTACAAGATTTTGTAACAAGGCGTGAATTAAAATTAATCTAATGAGCCCATTATTCATAAGGACGACCAACGCTTGGCGCGAACGACGCGCAGACCGGTTCATCAATTGTAGTTTATTCCAAAGGAAGAAAAAAATATTTATGGAATGCACCTAGCGACATTTGAGACAGGCTAAAAGCTTAAAATGGTATTTAAATATGGTAGAAAAATGACATTCACAGGTGATATATCACATTAGGAAATATGCAACTTTTGCCCAAGGCTGTGGCAACGATTTCCGATCATAACCTTTCCCTTTCTGAATCACATTATCCCCTACTTGTAGGTATAAATCTAGAAACTATAGCATATGCCCTCTTGTGTTAAACCGTTTATGTCCTTCCTATGGCAGTATTCTAACAATTAAATTAAATTCCTCAGTTACTTGGATTTCTAGTCCACAGACCCTGGAGAAATTCCCTTCCCGATTTAGTGCAAACTCAATTGTCAGGCCTTCATGAAACCCCTGAAACCTCTCAAAATAAGTCTGCCACCCTACATTTTGGAAAACCTGCCATACCTCTGGTTGATGCCAAACCCGCTTTGTGTTTTCTGGTTCATATCTAATGGCTTGGCCACCCATTACGTGTTAGTTTCTTTGTAGAAACACTTGGAGTAGCAGGCAAGTCGTTAAGGGGATGGATGGATGATAAAATTTGCGGTAACATGAGCGATGGTGAGTGGAATGAATATGGACAAAGTTATGGTAAAATAAATAATGAATATGGTATTGGCTATGGTAATTATTCCAACACATTGGAAATGATCGCAATTTAATGCTTGCATACGTATTTCATACATACTGCAATTTCCAATGTTCATGGGTATCTATGAAGGTTACGGGTAAAGATATGGTTCGAGTGGGTAATAATGCCATATGAGTGATATGATTGGGTGATTTTAATGAGGTTTAATGATGAAGATAAATAATACCATTATCAATTAATGCGATTAGGTATTTCCGTCCTCGGCCACAAGTGGTCATGTCATTAATGAAATGTTATTTAAATTCACAGAGTCGTTTGGGGATGTACTTGACGAATTACCTTAGTGAAGTATCAGCACCGAAGGAGTAACAACACCAGTGGAGTAACAACACCAATGATGTTTCAACATCGGTGAAGTGTCAACACTAGTTGAGTAAAAGAGCATGGATGGAGTAACAACAACAATGGAGTAAGAGCATGGATGGAGTAACAACACAAGTGGGGTGACAACATGGATGGAGTAATAACACTGGTGAAATTTCATGGATGGAGTAATAACACCAATAGAGTAACAACATGAATGGAGTAATAGAACCAGTGGAGTATCAACAATGATGGAGTAGAAACAAAAACTTCAATTTCATTTACTATATATATATATATTTATTTATTTATTTTATTTTTTATGATGAGGTGTAGAGGAAAAATTTTCTGCACAAAACATTTCAAAACCATAATCATCAGAAATTTGTCTAATGAAGAAGTCCTTAGAGGTCAGGTGGTGATACAACCTGAGACGATGTCCATTTTCAAGTAAAGGATTATGTGCTAAATGGACCCATCCATTTGTCAAACACTGTGTCAACCTCATATGGACACATCCATCTTGAGAATATCATTCCTTTAAAATCCTTGAATCGGGAATCATAGAGTAATGCCCAATCACCTTTTTCTTAATAAAATTTTCATCCCACTTATTCCACTACTATTGGATTGTGACAATATTCTGTACATCTACCAAACAGATCTCATCAAATTCATTGAGTTTATTCATTCAGTGTTTCTAGGTTTTTGTAAGATCTAAACCTACCTCCAAAGCTTTCTTGAGTGTTTTAACCTCAAATTGTATCGGAAATAAAGGGGATTTCCCATATACAAGTTCATATGGTGAAAAAACTGTTGTATTCCTCCATGTATTCCTATATTCCCAAAGTGCTTGACCACATTTGTCAGCCCAATCTCGACGATGGTTAGCCACATTCTTTATAAGAATGTATTCCAATACTTTATTTGTGCTTTCGACCTGACCATTCACCTTCTTTTGATATGGAGATGTCACTTGGTGTTTGATTCCATATTTTTCCATAAGCACTGCTATAAATGTAATGTAAATTGTGCCCCTTCATTTGAAACTATTTCCCTTGGGGCTCCATACCAAGCTAAAATTTCTTGAAATGAAAAGTTTGAAAAAGTTTTCTCAGTGAATTTTGCAATAAATTTGGCTTCCATTCATTTTGTCACGTAATTTGTGCATACGAGGATATGAAATTTCGGATGAGAAGGAGCATTAAATGGCCCAAAAAAATCAATATCCAATTTCTCAAAGAGCTCAAGAAATAGTTGAGGCTTCAGTGGAATTTCATCTGATCCACAGGCTAACCCATTCGTCGGTAGCTATCACCACCCGAAAAATATTTTCTAGCATCTCGGAATATGGAGGGAAAAAAGTATCCCATATGCAACACCTTATGTCGGTCCCTTTATCAGAAAAGTGCCCTCTAGAGGTTTCATCATGGGCAGCCTTCAGAACATCATGGATCTTGTCCTCACCTACACAACATCAGATCTGATGATATGGTCCGGTATAGAAGAGGTACCCCACTATCCATGTATAACAGACACTTTACTGGATAATTTTTCGTCATTCCCTGGATGGAAAATGATGAGGGACCTTACCTGTAGCAATATACTTAGAAATATATGCATACCAAGGGGTGTAAGTAGAAATTTCAAAAAAAATTTCATCGGGGAAACTATCTTCTATAGGTATATCTTCATCATTAACACTCAACCTAGATAGAAAATATGTTTCCACATTATCTTTTCCTAGTTTGTCTACAATAGTGATATCAAATTCTTGTCACAATTGTAACTACCTTGTAATTCTCCCAGGAGTTATTGGTTTATTCATTAGATACCTAATGTTTGATTGATCTATGTGGACGAAGGTGGGATACCCTGAAAATATAATGCTGAAATTTGTTAACAACATAAATGATAGCCAAAAATTAATTCTCAGTTACCGTATAATTGAGTTCAGAGGGAGTTAGATTCTTGCTGATGTAGTAGATCGTGTGTGGTTTCTTATCTTCATGTTTTCCAAGGACTGCTCCAACTGTTGTATAAGATGCGTTTGTAGAGATATGGAATGGAATTCTCCAATCAAGACCCTGTAATATTGGAGCCTCATAGACTAGTTTCTTGATCCATGAAAATGTCGCTTCACAATCATCAGTCCACACAAATTTTGCATCTTTAGACAGTAGTTGAAAGAATGGAATTGCTATTTTAGAAAAAATTTCAATGAAGCGTTGATAATACCCAACATAGCCAATAAATCTACATACCATTGTTTGTGTCTTTGGAATGTAAAAATTTAAAATTACCTTGACCTTAGCAGGATCAACCCATATTCCTGTAGTTGAAATAAAATGCCCCAAGACGATTCCTTCTTCCATCATCATATGAAATTTTACCATATTAAGAGAAGCATGAGTTTGTTTACATCGTTTAAGTATTTTTTCTAAATTTTCCTAAACATCTTCAAAGGAATCACCATATGGGCTAAAATCACCCATATAAATATCGACACGGTCATTAATCAAATTATAAAATATTCCCAATATTACTCGTTGGAAAGGAGTAGGTGCATTACAGAGTCCAAACGGGAGGACCCTGTATGCAAAATTTCCCCAAGGGCAAGTAAAAGTGGTCTTATCCTGATCCTCGGAAGCTATTTGGGTCTAGTTATACCCACTAAATATGTCCAAAAAATAAAATAACCCCTTTCTGGATAATGTATAGAGAACCTAGTCGATGAAGGGTAAGGGAAAGTGGTATTTTTGAGTTTCTTGATTTAGTCCCCTATAATAAAAAAAAAACCTAAATTTGTCATTCTTCTTTGGAATGATGACTAGTGGGGATACCCATTGGCTGTCAGAGATTGGATAAATAAATCCAACATCCAATAGTTTCTACAATTCTTCCTCAACAATGTTTTTCAGAGAAGGGTTCATTCTTCTTTGTGGTTGGGGAACAGGTCGAAATTCCTCTCTTAGATATGTGTGACGGGTGCATAAATCAGGATGAGTCCCTTTCATGTCCGTATATTCCCACGCAAAAGCCTCCTTCTCATTCCGAAGGATTTTTAGTAATTGTTCAGCCTGGGAGGGCAATAGATTGGGATTGATGTTCAAAGTCTTCCCTAGAGAAATCTCTACTAGAATATTGTTATAGGTTGCTGTAACAGGTGTTAGTGTCCCATGATTTGGAATATTGGTAAACCAAATGATAGGGTAACATCAAACCAGTGTTTGGAGTCCTAGGACCTAGCCTTCCTGGACTCAGAGAGGGCTCTCTCTATTATGCGAAGGATGTGAACTTGTTTACTTTGAATGGTTGATTTTAGGCTAGTTGTTAAGTATAGGTTTGTTGTTTGTTTTGGTTGGGGTAAGATGATCAAGTAGGATAGGTGGAGTGAGAGGTTATCAAATCAATTGGGCAATGGAGTCTATGAAGTCATTGATATCTCGATAATGAATTGAGGTACATCACAGGGAAAATCTAGTGTAGTTAATGGATCTTTAAGTTTATGTATGAGGTGAAATGGACATTAAGTTTGGGAACCAAGGTAGGGCAAAGGGCAGTTAAGAATCCTTTGTCAAATACCTATGAATAGAGAGGTCTTAAATATTGATAAGCAAAATATACTAATCATGGTATAGGGCACACCATTTACTCAATGACAATATTTTTAGACAAATAAACATTTAATATAAACAATCCAGTGGAACAAGGAAGCAAGAGAACTAATCTGACTTCAATGATTCTACTTTCAAGATTTGAAAACATACAAGAGACAAATATCATCAATAAATGAAGAGAGAATGCCTAAACATCATTCATTAAACTATAAAGAACTTCAAAGCAAACTGATAAGAATATTCAAAGGGAAATATTGAAACAATACCTCTTTGACTTAACCTATCAATCAATACATCAAAGAGATATTTCAAGACAGAGTTTAGATAACATTAAACAAGCAAGGCTTACCATGAATCATGTTTGTAAACTAGAAAATTAATCCAACAATGAAATAAACAAGCTTAGGTGGGCCTAAGGAGCAATGAAGAATTCTTTAAGCTAACTAAGCAGAAGAAAACATGAAAACAATAGGCTAACAGGAGGAATGAGGTGCCTCAAACAACAGTTCTCATCCTATACTCTTCTGAGCTATTGCAATATGGAAAGATGGATATATGGAAAACAAGAAAAACATGAACATATGAGAGATACATCACCATTAACTAAACTCAGGGATCCTGCAAGCAAGCCTTCATCACCATCAATCAAGGCAATCTATCCACAAGCTCCACAACACTAAATTGTTCTTCAACTTTAAAATTGACTTTTAGGACCTGAAAAGCATATGAAAACTTTCCAAATGCACATTCTTCCCAGTCACCTACAGGAGTGTAGCACACTGTGTCAAAAATTGAAATTATGCCAGGAGTGCAACACAAAAAAGGCCTTTTGGAAACAGTGTTTTGGAGGCCTTCCCAATGTCAGAAAAGGCTCGAGATGGCCCGTTGGAAAGCCCTTGAAGTCTACTTTCCAGATCTACCTTTAGTTTTTCAATATAACCTCTACAAGTTTCCCAAAAGGTGAAAATTTCAAGACTTCCAGGAGCGCAACACATGCTCAGAAAAGTGGGCAGAAAGGTGAAAAATTGGGTGTTGTTGACCCTTTTGGGGGGTGAAAACAACTCCAATAGAGCTGAAAATTGGTGAGCATACTCCTCTAATGATGGGGAATCCAAAAATGTAAACCTCGCCTCCTAAAGATGCCCTGGGAAAAAGTGAAACACATGGTGTGCTGTGCTCCTAGCCTAAAAATTTGCAAAAAACAAAAAGTTGTTCAATTTCTCTCAAATTTGGTAGGTAGGTGCCTCATGGGTCCCTAGAGACTTGTAGAGAATATTGGGCTAAAATACCAAGCCTAGCTTGGTATTTTTCATCTTTTGGTGCCAAGCCCTCATTTTCGACAGTTTTGAGTTTTTCCTTGCAAAGTGGTTTCTTTGTTTATAGTGCTCAGTCATTCTCCTTTGCAAGTTAAAATATTTGTTGGCCTTCTCCAATTTGGCCTCAAGATGTATGTTGGCCCTTTCAAGCCATGATTCCCTAATATGCTCAATTTTCATGGAAAGGAGTTCAGTGAGGGGAAATTGTTGTGCTTGGGATGATTCTTGCTCCCTCTCTCATGCCAAAGCCTTTCTTAGGCCCATATTTCTAGGCCTTCTTATAGATTGATGCTCCTCATCCTCACTTTCTTCATAGGTGCCCATGTACTCCTCCAACTTCACCTGTGCTATTTGAGCCTCTTTCCGGTATTTGAGCGCCCTTGCTTCATAGATGGCCTGCTGGCCACTCATTCGTTTGTTCTGCATCTGCAAGAAGTGAATGACATCCTTATCTCTCTCTAATGAGCTTCCAAATCCCTGATATCTGCATTCCTATCTTGTAGAAGGGAGTTTGCAATTCTTGTTTCATTTTCATAATCACTGTCTATGTGGATGAGTTCAAATTCTCTTTCCTCCTCATGGTTGTCTACTTCCTCCTTCATTTGTTGTTTACCTTTGTCAATCATTTGAGTTGAGGAGGATGGCATGGCCTCTTTCCCTTTGGAGGAAGCAAACACATGCCTCTCTCCTCTTTGATAGGTAATGGGAAAAGGTACAAAAAGTTTCATTTGCAAACTTTTATCATCATTGACCTTAGGACTGCTTTTCTCCTCATGTATGATATCTATGTGTGCATCTTTTTCACCTTGCTCTTGACTGCCCTTTGATAAGCATCCTCACTATCTCTTATGCCATCATCAATGTCAAGACCCTTAGGAATGTCATCCTCTGTTTTTGCAATGTTAGAAGTGTCTTTATCATTGCTTGGTATATCTTCATCTTCATGAATGTCCTCTTATTCATCCTTTGACCCACTATTTTCACTGTCAAACTCAGCCTTTGTATCACTGTTTGCACTCTCTGTGGGGTCACTGTCATAGGAAATCTCATTAGTCCCTCCTATACTTTGATGGTCACTTTCTTCATCACTAGGTGAGTTTTCCTCACTTCTCTGCCCACTGTCTTCTCTGTCTTGCCTATGGTCTTCACCTTCAATCTCAATCTCTATTTCATAACTTGTATCATTTGCATTTTTGCTATGCTCACTGTCCTTGTCTTCAGAATTTTTCCCTTCACCATTATGTATACTGTCCTCTTGGCTGAGTTCTTCTTCACTGTTTGGTTCATTACCCTCATTACTTGGCTCATGATATTCATTATTTTTCCCACTGAAATCACTTTCAAACTCTGTTTCTTGGCTGCTCTTGCCATCTTGGTCACTATCTTCTTTGTCCTCTTTGCTTCTTTCATATGCCTCAGCTCAATGTCCTTTGTATTTTCAGTGTCACTTTCTTCATCATTTACTTATTCTTCTTGACTGTCATTTGTTTTTTGACTGTCATTAGGCTCACTGTTTTCCTCTTTTCCTAGCTCACTATTTTCCTCTTTTTCTAGCTCAATGTTTTCCTCTTGGTAAGCTGCTTCTGTATTTGTATCCTTGGAGTCGTCTTCTTCATCATTTGACCCATTTTTTTGGTCTTTTTTCTCATCATTGGGCTCACTGCTTTCATCTATGTTTTCTTCTTCATCAACGCTTTATTCTTTGTCATTGCCTTTATCACTTTCCTTTTCCTCTCCTTCACTGCTCTCTTCATTTTCATCTTCCTCTCCTTCAATACTTTCTTCATTTGCATCATCCTCTCCTTCACCACTTTCTTCATTTGCATCATCCTCTCCTTCACTTCTTTCTTCATTTGCATCATCCTCTCCTTCACTGCTTTCTTCATTTGCATCATCCTCTCCTTCACTGCTTTCTTCATGTTCTGATTTCTTAGGGGAAGGTGAATGAGGAAGGTCTATTTGAGGAAATGATTCATGTGAAGAGGATGAACCAAGGTTAGTGGAGGGTGACGGAGGTGTGTGAGAAGGAATTTGAGATGATGATGGCAGAATTTGCAAAGGGATAGGCTGTGGAGTTGTGAAATCATCATGGGCGATGAAAACCTCCCATGGGATGCCTTGTTGTTCTAGTTGGTGTGAGACAATCACTTTGATGAGGGCATGATGAAAAAGGCTTGAAAGTTGTTGGGATGGAGGCCTCTTTTGCATGATGGAGGAAATTTTCTCAATATTTTTACAGAGGTAGTAGGGAAAATGTAGCAGCTTGGTTTTGGTGAAATGCATGAGGAGTCTTATGTGGTAGGAATAGACTCTGGAGAATCTACCCTCACAGGTGAAGTATTTCATAATGATCTTCATTAGGAGAGCATATCTGTCCAATAGATGAGAGAAGGGGAACATGTTTTTGCAATCAGCTTGACAACTTGGTTTCAAGAATGGGTGATAGTAGCTTAAGTCCAGATGCATTTGTTTGAACCACCTTTCTCCTATGAAAGGTATTCCAGTGGCCATAGAGATGGCATTGGTGGTCAGCTCAAACTTCACCCCAGCTAGGTGTACTTGGTGGTTATGAAGTTTTAGGGCAAAGAGCTTGGTCAACTCAGGGTGACTTTGGATCTTTTGTACTTTTTTACTGAATTAATAGCATCCTAATTCTTGAAAATAGGAAAATATAGTAGGAGAGGTTATCAGCTCTTCAGTGCTTGTAGGCTCAAACCTATTTGGCTTCCCACCCTTCCTTTGCTTCTCTTTAGGCCTTTGACATGCCTCATCAATGTCAACACTACCTTCCCTAGGCATTTTGTCCTTCACCCTGCCTCAAGACCTCTGGAAAATAATTGACACTACTTGTGGAAGGATGTGAAAATGGTGAATGAGATGGTGAGGTTCTAATTAGGTCAAGGTTCAGCAGTGTATAGGCTAAGTGTTTTCTTTAGAATTTCAATGCCTTCTCTAAAATCAACTTTAAATTTTCTTTGTAATATTATCTTTAGAAAAATAGGAATATGTGGGAAAAACTCAAAATACCTCTCAAAATATCTCCACAGCTGAAAAAACTGGCTCAAGACACCTTGTGGGCAGGTCGGGCGCCTCCTAAATGAATATCTGGGCAGCTCCTGAATGCACTATCATGCAGCTCCTGAATGGACAGGAGTGCAGCACGGGCGCCTCCTGAATGTAGTTTCGTGCACCTATGAACGCAGTCGAGTCACCTTTGAACGGAGTTGGGTCACCTATGGGCGGCCCTGAACGCATTTGGGTCACCCCTGAATGCTTTCGGGTCAGCTGCTGGGTGGACCTGAACGCAGTTTCATGCACCCTTGAACACTAGTTGGGTAGCTCCTGAACGACGCTTCGTGCAAGTGTTGAACGCTATTGGGCAGCTCCTGAAGGGAGCTTCGTGCAAGTGTTGGACGTTGTTGGCAGGGCAGAGTCTGCACAATGGTGGATGAAGCACCCTGCACATTGTTGGGGTTTCTATGCACGCAGGTGTCGGGTGCCTCTGGGCATACAATAGGAGTGTAGCGCAATAGAGATTTGGCAGAAGGGTCGGGCGCCTCTGCACGTTTTTATCAGGCGAAGACTCTGTGCGCAGCACTATGCTACAGGCGCGCATAGCGCTATTGAAAAATGCACAGGCAATGCTTCTAGGTGTGCAGCGTGATCCTACAGGAGTGTAGCGCAAGTTTTCTGCCCGAAGGCTGTGCCAAGATTCCGAAAAACTTGGAAAAACAAAACCCTCTTTTTGCAAATCACCAAATGGAGCTGGGATATGCTATTTGGGTTGTTTTTATACCCCTTTTAAAAAATTAAAGATAAAAACCCATTTTACTAAGGTTTATGGTTTGTTTATCCCCTTTGCCAATATGTTCTTTTCTTTTTGCAGGTAGTGTCAAAAAGCAATGTTTTTTTATCCTCTCATCCCTTTTGGAGCTGGCAATTTTTCAAAAACCCTTGGCAACTGGTGATTTTGCTTGGTTTTTCCATTTTTTCATATTGAAACTATTTCCTCTCTGCTTGAATTCTTGATGGATGTTGAACCTTTTTGAGAGTTCTGTGTCCTTTATAATGATACCCTTTTCATCATTTTCATCTTTTTCAACTTTTTAGAAGGCTGCTTTCAAAGTCCTCTGAAAACCCTTTGCCTCTTTTATGGAGTTGTATGACCCTTTGTTCCAGTGAAATAATGTTGTGGTTTTACTTCATGGTGTTGATACATCCCTTTTTGTGTTTTCTTTCATAGATCTCTCACTGGGCAGTTACCTGTTGTGCTAAAAAGTTGTAACTCCACTGATACTCTTCGTAATTTTGGCCTTTGCTGTAGTGAAATGACGTTGTCCTAGAAAGCCTTAGAAATTATTCCCTGACATCATCTTCTAATCTTTGTCTGTGGTCACCAAGGAGGCTTTCCATTCTGGCTTTCTGTTTATTGAATCTTTGGCTGGTGTACAATTGTGTTTATGTGCTATTGTCTTCAAGACCTCATGCATGGGATTTTTGATGGGCAGCATTTCACAACAATATATCATGAGATCATGATCTTCCTTGTGAAATTAAGCCCGTTGTATCTCTTTACTTGATGTGGATGCCCTTATGAGTTTTAGGCCTCTTATTTTGCATCTGTTCTGCTGCTAACCATTATAAAGCATTCCTACAGAAATTCTTGAACATGGGCAAACTATCTTTATGCATACTTAATGCTTGGTTAAGGAGATACCTTTGGAGGCTTTTGATGTCTTTGGACAATGATAAGTTTCACCCTTTTTTTTACTTGAATTCACCTTTGAATATCTGTAGAAACAATGAATTTAGAACCATGACAATGCATAACCTAAGAGATTCTATATGACTTATTGGGATGTCCTTTGGAATAGGTCTTGTGACTGAAAATATCGAATCAGGGTTTGGAGGTGAAGACAAGGTTTTGACACAGTTTTATGCACTGCCATCCTAGAAAACTAAAAAAAACTTTGATTTACCTAAAGATCTTAGAAAGGGAGTTTAAAATCACCATTGCTTGAGGCACTTGGTGAGTGGAGGAAAATGTTTGGGTTACTTGGCGAACCAAGGTGTGAAAATAGAGGGCTTAGGCAAACAGAGACAGAGTGTTATAGGTAGAGGTGGAAAGAATAGTGAGTGTGAGGGACATCAGTCTATGGTTTGGTCTTCTCGGAGTGATAGGATGGCCATGCCTTGACAGAGTAGTAGGATAGTGAAAAATTTATCCTAAGGATAATGAAGGTAGTGAGATTTCTAGAACTCACAAGACTTCTATGAGTTTTGTTTGTAGAAAACTTGGACAAGAATTTAGTCATCTAAACAGGTAAAAGTTACTGATGAATAACAACATGAATAGTTTCAAGGTTTAGATTCTGGTTGGATATTTTCCTGAGTATTATAGCTCATAAAAGATTCTAATAAATATTGGGTCAGGGAGAAACCACAATTAGGACTACTAATAAATGTGTTGATAGCATCATCTTTAATTTCCTCTTTGAAACAAAGAGATTCCCTAATAGTGAGAACTGGTCTAATTTTTTTGTTTCCATGCTTAGACTCATCACTAAAGAAAGAATTTTTTGCTAAGTTAGATCCTGGTTTGGCTGACGAGCTTGGTTCTGTAGGAGGGTAGAGAACAAGGTTTTTTTTTTTTAATTTCTCCATTTGATATCACCATGTTTCCTGATCCAAAACCAATGTAGGCATAAATCGTAGAAATCCATGGCCTTCCCAAGATCAAGGGTTTCCCCCCAACTATATAACAATTGTACAGTACTAAGTGATTGACAAGTTATCTCCAAGAATCCACATAGATATTTACATATTCCAATTTTCGTACAGGCCTTACGGTAGATCGATGTGCAAGTTCGAGAACCGTCAGAGTTGGTTTAAGATTAAGTAAATCTAGGGTGAGTACAATTTTTGATATTATAACATTAATTCTGGCCCCAAGGTCTACCACAACATTTGAAATGGAAACCCTATTTATTTTTACTATCAGAATCAGGTTTCCTAGGTCACCATATTTGAAAAGTATTATTTTTCCCAACATTATGTCTGATAAAATCACCATGACATGAATGGTGGGAGGGTCCTTTGGATTTCATCCAGGATTTTTGGAGCACAATTTCTTTATCATTTTAGCATAAAGTGGCCCGTGTTTCATATCCTAGAGTAATGGAATCCTAATGAATAAATTTTGTAATTCACCCAAAAGATCAAATTCAGGTTGAGGAAATTTTTTTCTCAAGGAAATCGTCTCAGGATAAGGTGGGCATGTGTTACTCCCTTGAGTGACAATTGTTTTGGTGGAGGGTTGTTGTTCCACAACAATTTTTTCCAGATTATCCCCATTTTTTCTAGAGGGCCATAAGGGTGGCTAAATTATGGTTTTGAGACTTCATCATCCATTTTTTCATAAATTATTGGTGAAGTCTTTGGATTCGCCACTCATCTGGATCAAAGATCCAATTCATTGCATTTCGAAGTGGCAATACCATATGCAGGAAGGTTGAGAATCTCAACCTATTGGGATCTCCTATTTTTCGGGTTTAGGTTGGGTTGGACGGGAAGTTGAGGATGAAGAGGAGGAATTGTAGCAGAGGAATTTGGTAGGAGTTGTAATTTTTTTTGTGCCATAGGCTAAGGAAACTAATTTGTAGGAAGAGCGGGTACATGCCAGTTCTGAGACCAAGAAGGGACTGTACCAGGTTGAGGTGACCATGACTTCCATGGTGTAGGGTAATGGTAATATTGTGGCCATGGTGGAGAAGGAAATGGTGTAGGCTGAGACCCATAATAATTATTAACATACTGAGAAGGGTATTGAATAATACCTGGATTTAAATTCTATGGTCATTGCTGCTATTGTGGATCATATGCATATCCTTTTATTTTTCAAATATTTTTCAAATATAAAAATAAGAAATTATTGGAAAATATGTTAAAGTATCAAAATATTATACTTTAGCATGAAAAATATGTATGTTCACCAATATCCGAGTTAAAGTTTAAACATTTAAACTTCATATTAGTGGGTTATGTATTTGATGTTTAAACATTGATTGATTTGTTGGGCGGAAAGCGCTGATAATTAAAGTTCTTATAAAAATGCCCAACCCGTGGGCACAACTAGCACACCGGATACCGAGATGAGTGCCTCTACAGTTGACTGGGCTGACTGCGGGGACAACAGAGATGAGCGACAAAGATTGAGTGCGGGGGCACCAGCCAAAATTTTCCTTCGTACCTCGAGAGCCTCCGCAGTGACGTAAGACGCTGAGTTGGTCACAGTTGTCTTCCACGTCGGGTAGAATCAACGGCTCATTGGCAGATCTTGTCAGCATTTAGTTTAAAAGCCACACCACCTATTAAGGAATATTTTCACTTGTTTTCAAATTACTTGTAATTTGTTGCGCTGCACCCTGTTTTAGTTTTCCGCCACCTGCACAAATTTGACCACCCTGTGAATTGTTCTTGCGTAAATTTTCAACCATGGCTAAACGGTCGTCCCTATCAGGTTCAACTAGCCATATCCCTCTCATGGATACTAAGAGGGATATTCAAGATACCATGTGTTCTATAATTCACCTCCCTTTCTACCAGCAAGTTATCTTTAATGATAATGCTTCCCCTATGTATTCTGCCATGGTCAAGTCTGGAATTTTGTCTGCATGCATTCCAAAGACACATCTTTTCCTTGAATTTATCTATTGGTTGGTGTCTATCATGTATATAAGGAAGTTTTTTGTCATGAATTCCCAAGGAGAGAACGTTCTGCAGGTGTCCACCCAGTTAATCTGCCAAGCCCTTTGCTATCTTGAGTCAGAGTCATTCATCCAATTTTCTGACGATTCGTTGGTACAATATTATGATAATCTTGTAGGTGAAGAATTTAATCAATTCATGTTTTATTTGAAACCTAACATGAAGCAGTTTCAGACAGATTGTAAAGAGTTTTCTATGGGGGTTTTTGACGCTGAGAATCATCCAATATTAAGTAATATTGCAAAAATTCTGGGTAAAGATGATGATAATATAGTGGATAAATCGGTCCTAGGGATGTTTTCCATGATGCTGAAGCCAGGAATGGTGCTGGATATTCCATCATATTAGCAGGAAGCAGTCAATTCACAGCTGATGAGCCTTTAATTAACAAGTTCTTTCAAATTTCCTTCATTGATTGTATATTTGTTCTTATATCAGAATGTGGAAGAATTCATGCATTTAAGTCTAAATATTATGGATGTAAATAAAAGAAGGCAATCAGTGATATTCTGGACAGATGTAGTTAGAAAGGAGAAAAATGAGGCTGGGTTTTTTGATTTTGCTAGCTATTACATGCCAATTGCATATAAAATATTGAATGGAAGTCCTCCTCCATGTTTCTTACCTAAAGCTCAGGAGTTTCTGCATTTAGGAAACAATTGCAAATATGGAGATTGGTTTGTTTTTGAGGAATATTCTGAAATAAGGCTATATGGAGCAAGTGTTGAGCCTTATAGACTCCCAATGTTTCTACCAATGAGGATTTTTGCTTTAGAGTTCATTAGATAGAGCCTAAATGTTGATCAGGTTCATTTTGTGCCTATGAAGAAAGGACAAATGTATAAATTACCCATGATTGTAGGTCCTTTCATAGTAAATATGAGGCAGGCATTTGATGAAGTAACAAGAATATTAGATGAGATGCATATGCTACTAGGAGAAAGTTGGGCCAATGACCCTTATAGTGTGATTTCAAATAGAAGAATTGAGAATGCGTACTCTGCTTTCATTCATGAAAGTAGGCCATAACAAGAGAAGATAACAAGTAAAGGTGTGATGAGTTTAGTAGGTGTAAACATTCAAACTCCCATCATAGCAGAGAAAACAACTAAAAGAACCAAAGAAGTAGTTATTGATCTAGATGATGAGGAGCAGGGAGCAAAGAAGAGAAAAAAACTTACTAAAGAACCTACATCTAATTCACCTAGTTTTTCTTTACATTTGGGAGAAGAGCAAAATGCTCCTGCTTCACCCAGGAGTTAGGAAGCTTCTCATGAACAAGTGCCCTTGATCCAACAACTGTTTTCACAAATTGAGGAAAGAAATAAGAGGATGAAGGCCAACATGGGGGCCCAAGCTGAACATCAAGTTGCTGCTGATCAAACAAGACTGTTGACTGTAATGGATCTTCAGAAAGATCAATTTAAAATTGCCCTGTCACATCCTACAGATATGTCAATTGGTTCTTCCAACGATTTCGACACTGTAAATGTGACTGTGGATGTGAAGAAAATCCCACTGATGGATAAAATGAATATGCATATGAAAACAGGTCAGTTGATTGTAAATGACCTCACAAAGACTAATGTAATGGAAATAAAGGCAAAGAATATGTTAGGTAAAGTAATTAAATAGTTGAATTTAGAGAAGGTTAACTCAAAAGCCTTAACAGTTCAGACTGAGGAATTGAAGAAAATCATTATAAATATTGGAGTAGACCCTAGTGACAAGACTGCTGTGCAGAAATTCATGCAAAGTGCTGAGGTAGAAATATCCACATTAAGGAAAAAGTTAAAATTACCTACTGGAGAACATTCGATGGCTACAGAAGTTGCAGAGGTAGAGAAAGAAAAGGAAAATCTGTTGCAACAACTCATGTAGAAGGATGAAGAAATCTCCAAAATAAAGCAGACTGCAATTTCATTGCAAAATCATATTGATAATCATAATTGTACTTTTGTTTTTCCTACAGGTGATGAAGATACTCAATCACAAATTGTTTAATTAAATATTGAGTTGTAGAGGGCTGAAAGAGATAGAAAGAAGGCTCAAACAGATCTGGATACTGCAACAAAGTTGATGAAAGTCATGGAAAATGAAGCTGATAAGTACAAAATGTATTTCCAAAATGCTGAAGATGAGATTAAAAATCTCAAAGAAAGACTGAAAGGAAATATTTCACTGATACAAGCCAAAGATATCATTTCAGAAATGAAATCTAATTGGTGCTTCCTGAAGATAATTGCAAAAGAGAAAAGCCTTATTTTAGAATGTGAAGAACCAATCATGTCTGATAAGAAAAAAGGAATTAATAGAGCCATTTGGGCCAGAAGATTCATTGATTTTATTAATTCTAAATAAGTTCAGGAATTAGAGGAGAATGACATGTAGGAAAAAATGTTGTATGCAGTTGAAATCAATAAAATGATTGTCAAAAATGATCTCAGAAAGGCTGCAGAAAAGAAGTTGATGGAAATTAAGGAAGCAGTAAGTCAGTTTGATAAGTCATTTGATAAAATGACAAGAGTAGGCTTGCCATCATGTTGGGGAGCTGAAGGAAATATTTTGCCATGGAATTATTATGAGAACTTACTAGTATTGACAAAAAGCAAAGTTGATAATAGGCATGAAAAGACTCAGGTGTTTAAAGGAGAAACAATGGTCAACTTCTTGCAGAGACATTTTCAACTCTTGTGGATGGTAAAGACTCTTTTCATAGAAAGGTGGTCCTATGATTGAATTACTGCATTTAGATTGGAATATCACAATCTGGTACATTCATCCAGGATGAAGGTAGAAATATGGAAAAAGTGCAGAGCTTGGACAATAGACCTGCCAAAAGAATTAGCATCAAAGAAAGACAAATCAGTTGACCAAGGAAAAGAAGCCACATCATCAACAATTCCTATAGATTAGGATTTTTTTAATTTTCTGAAGACAGTGTAAGATATTTTCAAGGCATGTAATAGACAACCTTTGATGTCATAAGTAGTTTTGGTAGTTAGGATTAGTTACAGCGGTTCCAAACTGCTTTTTACTATATTTAATGTAATTTTCAAGAGAAGGAATGGTTCCGAGTTTTGGACCTTCAGAAAATTATTTTTGTACTCAAAGATTCAAATATTAATGAATTAGTAAGCAATTTTCTAGAATTTTTTTTATGTTGAAATGTATTCAAGTTTACATTATGTGTAATATCCCAAAATGGGAACAACTACACTATTGGGAATAATCTGAGTTATTATCAATGTGGAGTTTCAACAAATCATGAGCATGGAAATTTAGAGTAGCTCATTAGATGTAAAATACCATCATACTAGAAGATGAAAGAACCTCAGCAAAATATTTGCCTATATTCTCCTTCCCGGGTAGGGAAATGCAGTAATACAGGGCATAAAATAGTTGTCTTTAGAAAATAACGCTATACAAGTGAGAAATGGGACTTGGATACCTTAGAATACATGATATGTAACTCACATGCAGAATTGGAGGTGAAACAAATTACTCTAGCTCATATAAACAGATCTCCCCAAGTCTAAGCAGCTAAAACAAGCCCAAACCCCATAACCTAGCTCATGCAACAACTACTGAAGCAAGGAATGCATTATTCTAATGAGGGTTTCTATAGAAAATGATGAAATAAGTCTGATATGAAACTTATATTAGCCAAACAATAGAGAATTGGAGGTTTAACGTCTTATACAACAAAAACAAGACACTCGGCAAAGGTTTCTGGCAATATACATGAATAACAAGCAGCACTGCAGAAAATAACGTAGTTACTACATTTTTGTATTATACATGGTTGAATATGACATTAGATAACTGAAAAATATAGAAATATGGCCAAAGGCCTTCTTATTAGATCTCCCGAAGGGAAATGAGCACCTCCTCCTCAAGGACTAGCATAAATCAAAGGGTGCAACCCTGCTGCTGCTGCCTCTGCATGAAAGATGCAGTTTTCTGAAGGAGACTGTGCTGTGGCTGATTATGGATGAATTGACCCAAGCCAAATACTGAAATGAAGCTCAAATCATCCCCTTTTATCCCTTAAGAAAGCTGATCTAAAGAGAGGATGGAATTCCCGCACAGGAATTCCTTGCACTAAGCAGTGCAACAACTTCGGCTAAACAGCTGAAGCTTGCAATTAGTCACAAGTATAAGATATATGAATACATGAATGAATCCATTTGATGCTGTGCATTCCTTTTTATCTTTGGTGAGCCTCCTCACCCCGGACCCCACACAATGTTGAGGTGACTTCCTCATGAAGCTTCCTCTTTCAAAACTGCACTGCCCTAGCTAGCTTCCCTCCTCTTTGTAGCAGTGTTGTTGACTTGGTCAACTGGAACTAATCCACCTTAAATGCCTCTGTTCGCACTAAGGGATATTCAATCTAGTTCTCAGATGTGTGTCTAGGTTGATCCTTGTTCACATTGAGCTAGCTTACTTGAGTGATTTCTTCCTCCTCAAGAATGGATGTTGACTTAGTCAAACTTGACTATGTCTTCATCTAATTTGCCCTTGTTCACACTTGGAAGTGTAAAAAAAGCTCCTAAGGTGATCTCCTTCCTTTATAAGGTGGAATTTATTCATATTTTATTGTTCATGGGCCTCCTTTCCCATTTATTCCTCTCCTAGGTGAAAGCATCAAAATCTAATATTCCAATTTTCTTGTTTTCAAATTTTGGAATATTACAGTCCTCCCCTCCCAAATGTTGCTTGTCCTCAAGAAACTACAAGGATAGGATCGAAGATAATCCTCTTCTCCCTTGTAGCACCCTCATAAGATGAAGTATCCCAAGGATCAAGGTGCTACATCATCAATATATCTCCAAGTTGCTCCTCCCAAGTGTGTAAGATATCTAAATAGCTGACATTATGTGACAGTGAAACATCTAGGGAAGCAACAATGGTTTTTTTGAAGGTCCTATTTAAGCATGAGGGCTGATATAAATTGGGATTCATCATCCCCTTTAGAATCTCTTCTCCCCAAGCTATCAACCAAGCAAAATGAGTCATCCTCCAAATTGGTAACTCATGCAAATTATCCTCCACCTGAAGCTCCGAAAAAGTAGGCGGGCTGAAATTCTGGTCATGGTAGACATAGTAGCCTACCCCACGCTGCCTTCCTCTCCACTTAAGATAAGTGCAGAGAATTTTATGAACTTGGGCTGTAATACTGTTGTCCTCTGATGGCAAGAAGGAAGCTAGACCTCCAAAGGTCCCTCTCCCAGCGCTGTGAATCAAGCTGGATACGAAATCATCATCATAAAGCATTCCATCCATCTCATTGCCCTCCTCATACAGAAACATATACTTTACTGCAGAGGCCATGTCTCTTCCCATGCTCCCCTTAGAGCATGTAATGCAGAAAGTGTGGGGATGCTCCTCCCCCAAGAACACATCCATTCCATGTGTCCCTCCTCCAATCATGCTCCTCATATATGTAAGAATAATATCAACAAGTAGGATCATGATCAACATCATAAAGTGAGAAATACTGAAGGCTTCATATGGTGCTGGAAGGTGCCAATAGTTTCCCAAATGGTCACAATGCAGTCTTCCCCACTATAGCTCCATACAATAGCATGGAAAGTTGTCTCTTAACAAATGGCTAGTTGTGTAAGTTACCCCATCTACCAGCAAGTGGTAAATGGTTGAGTACATCAATTGAGCATACAAGGAGTAACCAAACACTTGCCCCAAATAATATAGTAGATGGTTGTCTCCATCATGATAGCTGGCCAAAAATAGACCATGGAGCCTAAAGAAAAGCTTGCCCCTTTGTAGAGCAATGCACTGCAATGTAAAGGTAAGAGCATGCAAATATTGTATGGAACAATCAATAAATACATAAACATAATTCTTACCATGTAAGGTGTTGACAATATGATGCAATGTGTTGTCCTTGATGGCAACCTACTTGATGAAGATGGCAACCTACTTGATGAAAATGGCAACCTACTTGATAAAGTTGATGGCAATCTATTTGATGAAGTTGTGCTTGATAGAATCCTACTTATTAATGAAGTAAATCCACAATGGTGCAGTGTGTTGTTTAAGGAGGAGATTGTTGGCAAAGGTTAACAGAGGAAGATCAGAAGGAGCAGAGACAGAATGGGAGAAAAGAGTAAAAAGGCGCAGCAGAGTTTTGGTGACCAACAAATCGCATTCAAGAAGGATGGGAGAAATGTAAGGATGAATGAATTGTCATGGGCCGCAGCTAAGTATTGCAGAGGAGAAATTTTTGTTATTAGCGAATTCTTTTTGCAAAAGGAATGAAGACATTCGTAGTTCCAGACTACGGAGGAGCAGAGTTTATTTAAAGATAGTCATTTCGAGCTTTCAAAGCCTTCAACAACCAAGTATGAAGGAAATTGATTAAAACAGCGGAAAGACTTAAAGTTTTTGAAAAGGGAGGACAAGTGGTCCCCACCACTTTACCGCAAATCGCAAGATCGCAAGTTTTGAAGTTTAAATGTCTTGTTGATGTGGAAGTTTGCGATGTGCGATCGTCGCACTATCGCAGTATCGCATATTTGATATCTCCTCCATCGCAAGTTCCATTGTTTGCGATGTGCGATCATTGCACCATCGCATATCGCACCATCACACTTTGTTTGATCTGCCAATATCGCATATATCACAATATCGCAATATCGCAAGATCACACCATCGCAATATCGCAATATCGCAAGATCGCACCATCGCAATATCGCAATATCGCATATTTGTTATTTCCGTCATATGTTTCCACTGGTTGTAAGATGCGATGCGATGTCACACTATTGCATATCGCACATCGCAAATGGCTGACTGTGATGTGGGTCCAGGGTCAAAGAATGAAATCCAGTTTGTTTGGAGAATGAAGTCCGGGTTAAAAGTTCATTAAAATTTAATTAAAAGTAATGTTACGGGGGCAGTGTAAAGTGTTAAAATAACCATTGGGGTTATAGTTATAATATTATATGGCGGAAATAAAAGACTACCTTTGGGACGATTCATGCATGGAAGAACGAAGGTTGGGGTTTTCAATTTAAATTGGCTCGATTTTTAATACGCTGGATTATCTATTGTGACCCCGTCCAGGAATACCATTAACAGTTCGTGGTTTTGACTCATGGTATTGAAAAAGGAAAAATCCATATAAGGAGAAGAAAATCATAGTGCAAAAGTGTGCAAGTGTCTGGGTTTTAATGAATACTTCACTCTAAAGTATATCCGTATGGAAGGGGTAACAGTTGAATGATAGATCTGAATGCACCTACGAAGAAAATGATGAAGAGGGATATCTAGATGTATTTGTATTTTCTAGATCTGTTTGTGGAATGTTCAAATCTGAGATGAGGTGAACATATGTCTGAAGTGAAGGGTAAAATCTAAGATATATATATCTGTTCTGAAGAATTGTGCTGTCCCATAATCTTTGAAGATCTATACGCTTATTTGCAACAGAGGAAGCGCGTATATACAGCAAAAGCGCGTATGAAATGTGAAACCAGTTCTGAAGTATGTGAAGATGTATATGCGGGTTGATATGCATGGAAGCCAATATATACGCAGGATCAGTGAAAGGAAAGCACGTATGAAAACTAGAGTTTGCTGAAGTTGAATATGCTGCTGATTATGATTGATTGATGATCAGGGTGTTGGTTGTTTGGTTGATGATTTAATGAGTGAATTGATGAAGTTATAAGTATCAGTTTGATGTATGATTGAGCTTAAATGTATGGAGTGGGTCCAGTCTGAAAATATGATGAAAAGTGGCCTACAAGGTATGTTGTGTGGAAGCTGTTGGATCCAGTATGAAAATTGATGAAACGTGGTCCGCAGAGGTGCTGAAGGTCGTAGCCTTCAGTCAGGGGGTGTAGCTCCCTTCTAGGAGAGGCTGGTAAACGAGCGCAGGTGGATGCCTGCGTACTAGTATGAGTCTGCGCCAGTACATTGTTGTAAGAGGTTTTCTTTATAATAAAATATTGAAGGCTGAGACAACGGCAGCAGTGGTTTTCTCCCGACTTAGGTTTCCACCTAAAATCCTGGTGTTCATGTGTGTTGCTTATGTGTGATGATTTGTTCTGTTATTAGTGCACATGTTTACTGTTTATTGAACATCTAATGAATGAATGATGGAATGATATAACTGAAGAATTATTTGCATAATAAGATCTCTGGACATACGCATGTTTTATTAAGGGGATCCGAGTGTATACGCGAGTTGGTTTCAGGAAAGTAGCATTTGGGTTTTTGAAGTAAGAAAAAGTAAAAATTTTTCGCAAGTCCTAAATACTGATTCACCCCCCCCCCCCCCGTATTTTTCCCAACAATGGGTATCAGAGGAGGTCCTTCTGCAGAAGCTTGATCGATTGAAGGAGATCCGTCACAATGGGAAAGAAGCAAAAGAAGAAGGCTACTCAAAGCAAGAAGATATCTCACAAAACTTGTGCTGCAGAAAATGAAGAAGATGAATCAGGTAGTGATTGTTGTCCTTGGGATTTATTGTCTTATGCATGCAACGTTGAAGATAATGAAAGCATACTGTGGATGAAGAAACAATTCTCAAGATCCAAGTTGAAGATCAACAAAGATTATTTAATGAAAGAGAATCTATCTACAAAGATATGATCTCTAGACTGAAAAGGTTGTACGATAATGTAACCAATCAAAGTAAAGGACTTGAAGCAGAAATCGTCTCCCTCAAAAGGGATCTGGAAGAATCAAATAAGAAGAATGAAAGACTTGAAGCTGAAAGCATCTCTCTGAAAGAAGATCTGGAAATATCAAATAAGAAGAATGAAGAACTTGAAGCAAAAATTATATCTCTGAAAGCTGATCTCGAAGCATTGAATGAGAAGAATGAAGAACTCTTACAAACTTTTGAAGAACGAGAAAATGGGTTGAAAGAAGAGATTCTAAATCTGAATGATCAAGTAGAAGACGGAAGAAGGAAAGAAGAAAGCATGAAGAAGCAATGCCAAGGCTTGGAGGTTGAGGTAAACATTCTTAAAGGTAAATTAGAAGAAAAGGATAAACTCTTGAGGTTTCAAGATAGTACTAAGATTCTGGACAATATTCTTAGTAGTCAAAGGTCTCCTTCTATTAAACTTGGTCTGGGTTTTCATGAAATGGTCAAAGGAGAATCTAGTTCGCAAGGAAGTGCTAAAGATTCAAAGGATGTCAAAGCAAAACCTGAAGTGTTGAAAGAAACAAAAGGTCAACCAACAATCATGAATTCTCAAAGGAAATCATTCAATAATGTTGAATGATTTAAATGTCATAATTATGGGCATGTTGCAGCAAATTGCAGAAGAAGATCATTTTAGTCACAATCAAACAGATTCTATTCAGAAAGGTACTCTGGTTGCTTCAAGGGATATTGTTTTTCATGCAACAAGTATGGTCATAAAGCAGCTGATTGCAATAGAAGGAAGAATAGAGAAACACACTATGATCCTTATGCTTACTTCTCTGGTCACATGAGATGCTATGCTTGTAACAAATATGGACATGTGGAAAAGGAATGCAGGATGAACAGATATGAGAAATTGGATAACTTCTAGCACACAATTAGAAAGTTCAAGAAAATTTGGAAAAAGAAGGAGGACCGGTCAGAAACGTAGGGAATATTGACCCTACTACAGTCATCCACTTCTAAAGCTTACTTCTCATAATGACTGCAGGAATGATGTGAGATACATTATAGAGATTAGTAATGTATCATCACAGGGGGAGCAATGTATGATGATTCCCATGGTAGATAATTCGAGTTGTGTTTATTTCTAACAGTGCATCTGATGTAAAGAAGACAGGTACAGGTGGCATAAGTTCAATGGGAGCATTAGCCTTGCTGGGAGAAATGCATTTTTGGCATTATGATCATTATGAAATATGACCTCTCTCTTGAGGTCTTTTTGCTTCAAAATAAAAAAAAAAATAAAAAAAATAAAAAAAAACAAGCAACCATGATGGCATATTTCTATCACAAGAAAAATATCTTAAGAAAATAATGAAAACATATGGCAAAGACAGGAGCAGCACCTAAAATATCCATAAGGCAGAAGAGACAGAGAGGTAGCAGAAGCAGCAGATGAAACAGAAAGAATGCATCTACAGTTTGAGCTACAGAGCTGCAGTATCTGTCAAAGAACAGGGACAAAGAGATTAGAAATCCTGTGTATGATTGAGTTCTGGTGATACTCTGTCCCTGTGCATGCGCGAGAATGTTTGACTCTACAGTTATGTACTCCGTCCCTGTGTTAACTACTATATATACTTCAGTCACGGCTCAGAAAAGTGAATCTGCATAATGGATGGGATTAATGATGCTCTGGTTCTGTAAGTTGTTCGAAGAATCAATGTTAATACGATCGACAGTGGAGTTATATATATAGTCGTTGAATATATGATATGAAACTTAGTGAATGAGGGTATGGAAGGTCTAAAGATGCAGTGGTAAGAACGGATAGATTCGTGCTGTTGTATACGATATCGGGTTGAAGGTACAGTGTGCCTCGGACGCGCTCTGTATATACAGGACACATTATATATATAACCGGAGAAAGAATACTTAAATCAAAGTTTTTCTTTAGATATGGAGAAGTTGGTTAATTACACATAAAGGGAAGAATTCACATATATACACGCAAACGGAACCTGGAATGGAGAACGGAACCGTGACCAAGAGGAACAGTGATGGCGGGTTGGAGCGAAACCATGGGTTTCTTCGCACCACCTTTCGTTGATACGTGGTATTTTGTGAATTGGCAGCGAATCCATAGAGGTTTTGACACACGTCCTTGCAAAACTGCCAAGCGCATGATAACGATAGTCCTTCGCATGTTAACAATCGACCCAGGACGGCCAGCGAAACTGCTTTTGCGCCGTCGATCTAAAAATAAGCCATCGGACGGCGATCACTTGATGAAGAGGCACAGACGATAATGAAAAGGCGCGAAGATTAACCAAGGTACGAGCAAAAATGTGATTGGGTCACTTATCATATATGTGGGCCAAGTTCAAATTATTTTAATTGGTCCTTTTCACTTTAATGTTTGTGGGCTCAACCAAGATGGTTTAAATTAAATATGGCTAAAAGCGATATATACCGTCAATCTGGAAAGTGGACTTGATTATATTTATGGGACCCTGGATCAAAGGTCAATTTGTTTAAAAGCGTTGGATAGTTTATAAAGTTCGAAGGGTTAAACATTAGTTGGAAGGCTTGGTTACTGACGTGCTTATGCTACAATTATTGGATGACATTTGAAAACACAGCTGCAGTGCTCTTTGGTATCTCTGGTGATGTTTCAGCTCTAATATTTCTGTTTCATTCTTTGATATTGGATGAAGATGCCTTAACGATTTGCTGTTGAAAGTGTTCAGGATGCACAAGCTAAGGGGGAGCTTTGGTCATAAGGAAAGGATGCATTCTTGGCATTCTAATTATTTGTTGTGGCCTGATCTCATGCTTGAGATTCTTTGATCTTGATTGTATAAGTCATTTATGTATTTTGATGAAAAGGGTCATGATGAGACCTATGATGTAAATTGTTATATTCAGTCTTGTAAGAGCTTGTTAAAATTTTTAAACCCACTTGGTTGGGTAGCTGAGTCATATATGTAAATCCACTTGGTTGGATCCTTGATGTAAGTATAAGTCCTTGGTGATAGGAAAGGTCATAAATTCATGTACTTCATTGAAGAATATGCTTGAAAATTCAGCATGAACTTAGGGGGGCATGGTACCTTCAGTACACATCAGATCTACAAGAGCTCTTCTTTCTACATGTGAAGAAAAACCTTGTTTTGGTTTTGATCCGCCCTTTGCCCTTGATGTCAAAGGGGGAGATTATCATGGTGTTTGAATAGGGGGAGAGTATCATGGTATTTGATGTATCTATCTGCTGTGGTGATCAAACACCATCATGGTTGCCATCAAGTCCAAAGGGGGAGATTGTTGGCAATATGATGCAATGTGTTGTCCTTGATGGAAACCTACTTGATGAAGATGGCAACCTAATTGATGAAAATGGAAACCTACTTGATAAAGTTGATGGCAATATATTTGATGAAGTTGTGCTTGATAGAATCCTACTTATTAATGCAGTAAATAAACAATGGTGCAGTGTGTTGTTTAAGGAGGAGATTGTTGGAAAAGGTTAACAGAGGAAGAACAGAAGGAGCAGAGACATAATGGGAGAAAAGAGTAAAAAGGCACAGCAGAGTTTTGGTGAACAACAACTCGCATTCAAGAAGGATGGGAGAAATGTAAGGATGAATGAATTGTCATGGGTCGCAGCTAAGTATTGCAGAGGAGAAATTTTTGTTATAGGCAAAGTATTTTTGCAGAAGGAATGAAGACATTCGTAGTTCTAGACTACGGAGGAGCAGAGTTTATTTAAAGATAGTCATTTCGGGCTTCCAAGCCTTCAACAAACAAGTATGAAGAAAATTGATTAAAACAGCGGAAAGAATTAAAGTTTCTGAAAAGGGAGGACAAGTGGTCCCCACCACTTTAGCGCAAATCGCAAGATCGCAAGTTTTGAAGTTTAAATGTCTTGTTGATGTGGAAATTTGCGATGTGCGATCGTCACACTATCGCACTATCACAACATTGCATTATCGCAATATCGCATATTTTTTATTTCAACCATCGCAAGTTCCGTTGTTTGCGATATACGATCATCGCGCCATCGCAAGATCGCACCATCACACTTTGTTTGATCTGCCAATATCGCATATATCACAATATCGCAATATCGCAAGATCACACCATCGCAATATCGCAATATCGCAAGATCGCACCATCGCAATATCGCAATATCACATATTTTTTATTTCCGTCATATGTTTCCACTGGTTGTAAGATGCTATGCGATATCGCGCTATTGCATATCGTACATCGCAAATGGCTGACTGCGATGTGGGCCCAGGGTCAAAGAATGAAATCCAGTTTGTTTGAAGATTGAAGTCCGGGTTAAAAGTTCATTAAAATTTAATTAAAAGTAATGTTACGGGGGCAATGTAAAGTGTTAAAATAACCATTGGGGTTATAGTTATAATATTATATGGCGGAAATAAAATACTACCTTTGGGACGATTCATGCATGGAATAACGAAGGTTGGGGTTTTCAATTTAAATTGGCTCGATTTTTAATACGCTGGATTATCTATTGTGACCTCGTCCAGGAATACCATTAACGGTTCATGGTTTTGACTCATGGTATTGAAAAAGGAAAAATCTATATAAGGAGAAGAAAATCATAGTGCAAAAGTGTGCAAGTGTCTGGGTTTTAATGAATACTTCACTCTGAAGTATATCCGTATGGAAGGGGTAACAGTTGAATGATAGATATGAATGCACCTATGAAGAAAATGATGAAGAGGGATATCTAGATGTATTTGTATTTTCTAGATCTGTTTGTGGAATGTTCAAATCTGAGATGAGGTGAACATATGTCTAAAGTGAAGGGTAAAATCTGAGATATATATATCTGTTCTGAAGAATTGTGCTGTCCCATAATCTTTGAAGATATATACGCTTATTTGTAGCAGAGGAAGCGCATATATACAACAAAAGCGTGTATGAAATGTGAAACCAGTTCTGAAGTATGTGAAGATGTATACGCGGGTTGATATGCATGGAAGTGCATATATACGCAGGATCAGTGAAAGGAAAGCGCGTATGAAAACTAGAGTTTGCTGAAGTTGAATATGCTGCTGATTATGATTGATTGATGATCAGGGTGTTGGTTGTTTTGTTGATGATTCAATGAGTGAATTGATGAAGTTATAAGTATCAATTTGATGTATGATTGAGCTTAAACATATGGAGTGGGTCTAGTCTAAAAATATGATGAAAAGTGGCCTACAAGGTATGTTGTGTGGAAGCTGTTGGATCCAGTATGAAAATTGATGAAACGTGGTCCGCAGAGGTGCTGAAGGTCGTAGCCTTCAGTCAGGGGGTGTAGATACCTTCCAGGTGAGGCTGGTAAACGAGCGCAGGTGGGTGCCTGCGTACTGGTATGAGTCTGCACCAGTACATAGCTGTAAGATGTTTTCTTTATAATAAAATATTGAAGGCTGAGACAACGGCAGCGGTGGTTTTCTCTCGACTTGGGTTTCCACCTAAAATCCTGGTGTTCATGTGTGTTGCTTATGTGTGATGATTTATTCTGTTCTTACTACACATGTTTACTATTTATTGAACATCTAATGAATGAATGATGGAATGATATAGGTGAAGAATTATCTGCATAATAAGATCTCTGGACATACGCATGTTTTATTAAGGGGATCCGCGAGTTGGATTCAGGAAAGTAGCATTTGGGTTTTTGAAGTAAGAAAAAGTAAAAAGTTTTCAGTAAGTCCTAAATACTGATTCACCCCCCCCCCCCTCTCAGTATTTTTCCCAACATAAGGGAAGTAAGAAGGTGACATGATCCATAGATGAGCTCTCCATAGTGATAGAACATATTCCTATGAAGAGGAATAAATCATATGCTGCATGAATATTCTCCCCCTCATGCCTGGAAACCCAAGTCAAGGAGATCATAACACAATGACAAATGAGTCCATTCACCCCCCTACCAATCTCACCTCTTCTATGCCCATCAAGTGCATCAAATAGGAAGTGATCCTGGGAACACTCCATCAACAAGTTGCTGCTCCATAGTGACAGCGCTGTGGACCTATGAAAATAGGCTCCTGCCAACTCATAAATCCATTCTCTGACATGTCAAATGTCAAAGGCTCCTCCCATGATGTTTCCATCTCCTCCTATTGCAACATCATGCAAAATGTAAGAGCAAATTTGCCCTTGCTCTCTCTCAATCCTCCAAAGCAAGAAATGTCTTTGCTGCCCCATCATACCTCCATCACACAACTTATGCAGTGAAAACATAATGACCATACCATCATAATGCATCCACACTCTTTGCTGCCCCATGATGCAAGTACTCTACCCAATATTATCCTCCCACATACCCTTGGAAAAAAGATATGTCTCTTGATGGCCAAACTCTCTCAAGAGTAGCAATGTAGTTTTTCCTCCTCATGCCCAGTATCATAGATTTGCAAGTAGCTCTCCAGCTCCTTGTTCTCCACATCCACTTATCCACCGATGGATGCCTCTTACCATTCTCTACCTTGGTACTCCTCCAAAGAAGATTACCATCCTCCCATATCAGATTTTTCTCCTTGCACTCCATGGGATGCTGGAATGCAGCTCCTTGGAGACCTCCTAGAGAAGATCTCTCACTAATGATCATCTTGAATCCAGAAGGATCCAAGGGGGCTGAAGGCAAAGCCTCCTTGTTGCTATCTCTTGACAGTGTTGTAACCCTCCTCCAGGGTGTTTTGGCTACCTCCTGCATCAACTCTCAGATGGACATTTGGCTCTGCATGAATTTTTGAGGAGAAAAGTTCACTCCATCTTCCCGGTTCATGACTCCCTCCAAAATATCACACTCCAACCTCAAGGGTTGAGTGCAAATCAACAAGGGTCTAAGAGAGTGATGGTTCATTTTTTTCTTGAACCATCCAAGTTTGCACAACGTAGTGCAATATTGCTGCTCTACCTTAGCAACAATGTTTGATCCTGGGCCATATGCAAACAAGTCTCCAAAGTATTTCATAAAATTTTCTGAAATGTTAAGACATGGAAATTTATTCATACCTTTGTGAACCTTTGGAACATCTTGTATGGCTGCAAGAGTCCCTCTCTCCAATGTAATGACTGCTCCAACTGCTGGTGTAGAAGAATGCTCTCTCAAGGTTATGATAGTGCTGGTACTTGCCTCCTCCCATGGTGGTGTGGGCCTACTCTCCTTTGATATTTCTTCATCAAAGGTTCTGATTAGATCTTGAGTGAACTCAGAAAAAGAAGTCGCTCTTGTGTGGCTTAAGTGACTGCACCACCAAGCATTGGCTTCACCCTCCAGGTGCAGCGCTGCAACTTCTGCTGCCTCCCTCTCTACCACTGGATGAAGTAGGAAGAATGCCTCAAGCTTAATTACCCAAGATATTGTTGTAGTTTACCCATCAAATTTAGACAATAGGAATCTATTGCCTTTGATCTCTCCTCTGCTGCAAGGTCTTCTCTCTTCTCTCAGTTGAATAAATTGAGGAAAATATAGGGTCTCTTTGAAAGCCTAGGTTGGCACTGGTATTCTGCCAAATATCCACTCAGGATTTCATGCTCTAATTGGTCTCCTTTCTCTTCACTCCCTCTATGAGAACATGAAGTGCATGCATCTATTTCTGCTTCTTGAAACCCTCTAGAGGTCTCACTACAACTCTCTCCTCCTTGAAACCCTCTTGGAGTTTCAATGCATTTCTCTTCTTCTTTCTTCTTGGATCTGAAAATGGATGAGAGTAAGCTCATCCTCTCCATAATTTTTTTCTCCTCTCCTTCTTATCTTCTGATTGGATCTGAAATCCATAGGCTGAGCCAAGATGGCAGCTCCGATACCACTGTAATATCCCAAAATGGGAACAACTACACTATTGGGAATAATCTGAGTTATTACCAATGTGGAGCTTCAGAAAATCATGAGAATGGAAATGTAGAGCAGCTCATTAGATGTAAAATACCATCATACCAGCAGATGAAAGAACCTCAGCAAAATATTGGCCTATATTCTCCTTCCCGGGTAGGGAAATGCAGCAATACAGAGTGTAAAATAGTTGTCTTCAGAAAATAACACTATACAAGTGAGAAATGGGACTTGGATCCCTTAGAAGACATGATATGTAACTCACATGCATAATTGGAGGTGAAAAAAATTGCGCTAGCTCATATAAATAGATCTCCCCAAGTCTAAGCAGCTAAAACAAGCCCAAACACCATAGCCTAGCTCATGCAGCAACTACTAAAGCAAGGAATGCATTATTCTAATGAGGGTTTCTGTAGAAAATGATGAAATTAGTCTAATATGAAACTTATATTAACCAAACAATAGATAATTGGAGGTTTAACCTCTTATACAACAAAAACAAGACACTCAGCAAAGGTTTCCGGCAATATACATGAATAACAAGCAGCACTGCAGAAAATAACACAGTTACTGAATTTATGTATTATACATGGCTAAATATGACATTAGATAACTGAAAAATATAGAAATATGGCCAAAGGCCTTCTTATTAGATCTCTTGGAGGGAAATGAGCACCTCCTCCTTAAGGACTAGCATAAATCAAAGGGTGCAACCCTGCTGCTGCCCCTACATGAAAGACGCAGTTTTCTGAAGGAGACTGTGCTGTGGCTGATTATGGATTAATGGCCCCAAGCCAAATAATTAAATGAATCTCAAATCATTCCCTTTGATCCCTTAAGCAAGCTGATCTAAAGAGAGGATGTAATTCCCGCACAAGAATTCCTTGCACTAAGCAATGCAGCAACTCCGGCTAAATAGCTGAAGCTTTCAATTAGTCACAAGACTAAGATAGCTGAATACATGAATGAATCCCTTTGATGCTATACCTTCATTTTTATCTTTGGTGAGCCTCATCACCCCAGACCCCACACAATGTTGAGGTGACTTCCTCATGGAGCTTCCTCTTTCAAAACTGCGATGCCCTAGCTAGCTTCCCTCCTCTTTGTAGCAGCGCTGTTGACTTGGTCAACTGGAACTAATCCACCTTAAATGCTTCTGTTCACACTAAGGGATATTCAATCTGGTTCTCATATGTGTGTCTAGGCTGATCCTTGTTCACATTGACCCTAGCTTACTTGAGTGATTTCTTCCTCCTCAAGAATGGATGTTGACTTAGTCAAACTTGACTATGTCTCCATCTAATTTAACCTTGTTCACACTTGGAAGTGTAAAACAAACTCCTAAGGTGATCTCCTTCCTTTATAAGGTGGAATTTAATCATATTTTATTTTTTATGGGCCTCCTTTCCCATTTATTCCTCTCCTAGGTGAAAGCATCAAAATCTAATATTCCAATTTGCTTGTTTGCAAATTTTGGAATATTACATTATGTGTTTTTTATCTATGAATAAAACAAAGTTACGAGAAATAGGTATCTTTTTACTTATGTATGTAAGAGTTAAAAACCTTAATTGGCGCTCCTTTGTTTTAACTATTTCTTTCATATATCTCTTCTAGGGTTTGAAATGATATTTTCTGTATAAAATAGCATATTAGTTTGGACTTCTTTCATTTTCTTCTAGTCACTTCATTCAACATCAACAAATGGTAGCATTGTGAAGCATTCATCATATTTGACATTTAAGGGTTTGATCATAAATACTTGAGGGTTAATAAAACAGAGACATATACATTCGTGACATAATCATAGAAATTTATTAAGCACTGATTCCTTATCACAGCTAAGGGATGGTCTCTTAAGGTACAACATTGATTGGCGCCATTGCTAGGGACAGAAGATTCAAAGTTTTCCCTGGGTTTTGTTCATATTTCCTTTGGTCATTAAGAGAGGAGGAAATACTAAGCTGTTCTTTATTTTAAATAATTCTGGCTCCTAAGAGGCCTCACACGAGGTCAGATACCTCTCAGAAAAAAGTTCTTATTCTATCAGATCCAGAAAATTTAGTTTCAAAGAAGGGCTAGAAAACAAAAATATTTTCTACACTTGATGCCACACTGTTTGCACCAGGAAACAGTTCTCATATCTTAACATCCAAGGATGTTTCTCGTAAACTCATTTTCTTGGAAAAAGAATCCTTACCCTCACCCATTCATTTCCAAGAACCAACATTAGAAGAACTATCTTTTGAGTCTGTATCATTTCCATTCATAGAATATCAACCTAATTCAGTTTCCAGTTTTTCTACTACTGTTCATATACCCCCTTATCAGTTTTTCCACCCCTTTTATCCCCACCTACAACTGGTATTCATTTTACCCCCACTCAAGGAGCAGTCATTTAGGGCATAAACATGGCAGCCCCTGCTTTCTTGATGAATAGATATGCATCGTTAAATCTACCTCAACCAATGAATGCAATGCCTCAGGAGTACCTTAAGTTGCTTCCTAGATTTACTGGTGAATATGAAATAACTGCAGAACAACGCTTGCCTTTGATTTGCACTTTTGTTGAAAGCTTTAATGTAGAGCATCTTGATGTTGTAATGAGACTTTTTGTGCAGTCTCTATGCGGAGAGGCAAGAAAATGGTTCGAAGGATTACCAAATGGTTCAATCAATGATTGGGATGAATTAGAAAGACAATTCATCTAGAGATGGGGTGAAAAAAGAGACCATGGTTATTCTTTAACAAAGTTTAATGCTATAAAGAAAAAATCAAATGAAAGCATGAGTGATTTTATCAAAAGATTTAATAAGTTGTACAATAGTTTGCCTGTGGAAATGAAACCTCCTCCTATTGGAGCAAGGGTTGTTTTTGCTGGGGCATTTATATCAGATTTCAGTTTTACCTTGAGAGAAAGAAGAGCCTCTACTCTTGAACAGATTCAAACCGATGCCTTAGAGATTGAGGCAAACATGACTGCTGCTGGAAAGGTTCAAGACAAAGGAAAAGCTAAAGAAGAAGACTCATCACAAGATAGAAGGATAGATGACATGAATAAGGTCATAAAAATTTGTTAAACAAATTAGTAAATATGGAATTAGATAACAAGAAACCTGCACAACAAAATAGAGGGGTTTTCAATCACCAATTAAGAAAACAACCCCTACAGATTCTACAGAGAGAAATAAAAGATCAAGACCAAGTCCAAGCACCTTTATATATAGAAGCAACACTATCACATTGTGTTGATAATGATAAGAAAGAAGATGAAGATCAAATTTCTGCTGTGTATATGGAAGGTGGTGAGACAGGAGAAGAAAGTGAGAAAGAATATGTAGAGGAATGTAAAGAAGATGATGTCTCATTTGATCAGGAAGAAATGGATGATTATTGCAAACAATTTATTGATTTTATGCAAGCAGAGTTGCATAAAAAATATGATTTGAGGTCAAAAAAGAGGTTGAGAACTCAGGATGATGAAGAAGAGGAATCATAATCAGTACCTACTCCAATGGTGACTCCACTACAGAAGAATCCAATTAAAAAATCAGATAAGGGGAAGCATCCCATGAATCAAGAAAAATAAAAAGAGAAGCAGCAAGCTGAGGCTTCCCAAGTAAAGCCTAATGACCCTAATATGTTGGAGAAAATTGTTATTGTTCCTGATCAACATGCAAATTAAAAAAAAAACCAAGAAGAATCTGAAAAAGTTAATAAAACAAAATCAAACTTTCAGTTTGTCTAAATAATTAGAAAAAGTAATTATTCAAGTACCACTTCTTGAGTTGGTTAAAACACCTGGTTATAAGAAAGAAATTGCAGAGTTTATTAATTTATCTCAGTCTGATGAGGTGGGTGATATAGTGAATCTGCAAGAAGAGAAACAAGTGGTTACTTTTGGACCTCATGTTAAAGAGATAGATTCTTCTGTTCCACCTTTTTATATAACAGTTCTGTTGCATGATTTCATTTTACATAATTGTATGCTAGATTCTGGTGCATCACATAATCTAATGCCACTTTCTGTGATGAAAGAGTTAAATTTACAAATCACCAAGTCATATAGAGACCTTTATTCCTTTGATTCAAAAAGGGTTAAATGTGTAGGTCTTATCAAAGATATGGTTGTTTCCTTGTCTCAAATTCTAGCTAAGAGTATTATGATGGATGTGGTAGTAGCAGATATTCCAGCCAGATTTGGTATGTTTTTGTCTAGACCTTGGGGGGCAAAGCTTGGGGGATTTTTGAAATTAGATTTCACATATGCTATTATTCCCATTTTTAATGGGGAGGAAAGAAGGTTATACAGATAAAATAGATTTTTGAAAACTACTACCAAGAAAGATGCAGGTAATTCCACCATTTATGGTCAAGAGAAGGAGGATCTCTCTTGTTTCATGCTGCATGAAGATATAGAATTTGCTGAAGATCAAAAGAACAAATCTCTTCAGCCAATATACATAAAGAGATGTGTTCAAATAAAATATGGAAGTGTTATTTTGATGGTGCATTCTCTAAGGAGGGCACTGGTGCTGGATTCATATTTATATATCCTAAAGGTAAATTTTTACCTTTTTCCTTCAAATTGGAATTTGAATCTACTAATAATGTAGCTGAATATGAAGCATTGATTCTAAGTATGAAAATAGCTAAACAGATGGGAATTCAGTCTATATCTGTTTTTGGTGATTCTGAATTAATCATAAGACAAATTAAGAATTGGTGCCAGACTAAACATCCCAGATTGAGGCCTTATAGAAATGAGGTGTGGGATCTAGTTGAAAATTATTTTGAAGCTTTCAATTTACAGTTTATTCCAAGAGAAGAGAACATAATGGCAGATTCATTGGCAGTTTCAGCCAGTACATTTAAGCCACCAATTAGACCAAGGTTGAGATATGAAATTGAATTGAGACACAGGCCTTCAATCCTTGATAATGTAAAACATTGGCAGGTTTTTGAGGTTGATGAGAAAATTAATCAATTTTTAACAATTTTTGGAAATTTTGAAGACATTCAAATTGATTTAGAAGTTGAGGAAAGTGATCAAAGTGATATGTCTAAAAATCTGAAACATTAAATTGGTGATCAGAAGATAATTCAGTTGAAGGATAATATTTTGCCCAGAGGATTGGTACCTCTTGAGAGATTGTTTGATGCTAATGATGTGGCAATGAACTAGAAAAAGGTATCCCAAGATGGAGAAATGGAGGACTGTAATTTAGGAACTCAACATGAGCCTAAAATAGTCAAATTGTTTAGAGGAGTTCCTAAGGAATACAAAGAAAGGTATGTAGATCTTTTTAAACAATTCATGGATGTATTTGCATGGTCATATGAAGATTTAAAAACTTATGATCTAGATATTATTCAGCATAAAATACCACTGAAAGATGGGGTTAAGCCACACAAGCAGAAGCTCAGAAAAATTAACCCACTACTGCTGGCTCCAATTGAAAAAGAGGTGAAGAAATTTTTGCAAGCAAAAATCATAGTTCCACTAAAATATTCATATTGGGTTTCCAATCTGGTACCAGTCAGGAAGAAAAATGGAGAGATAAGATTATGTGTGGATTTCAGAAATTTGAACAGAGCTTCCCTAAAAGATAATTATCCTTTACCAAAGATGGATTTTGTTCTGCAAAAAGTAACTGGAGCATTCAGGTTATCCATGGTTGACGGTTTTTCTGGGTATAACCAGGTGGCTGTGGAGAAGGAATATCGAAAGAAAACTGCTTTCACCACACCTTGGGGAACATTCATGTATGCCAGGATGCTATTTGGACTCATGAATGTAGGAGCTAATTTCCAAAGGGAAATGGATATTGCTTTTGTGGGTGATAAATTTGTAGTCATTTATCTCGAAGATGTTACTATTTTTTCAGGTTCTGATGATGAGCACTTAGAACACGTGAGGAAAGCCTTCTTGAAATGCAGAAAATTTGGATTATCATTAAATCCCAAGAAATATTTTTTTGCTTTAGAGGAAGGTAAGTTGTTGGGTCACATAGTTTAAAATCAAGGAGTGAAGATTGACCTGACAAGGGTTGAAGCTATACAGACAATTCCACTACCTAGAAGTAAAAAATATATCCAAAGGTTTCTGGGAAAAATCAATTTTCTGGGAAGATTTGTTCCAAATTATGCTGAGATTGTCAGGAGAATAACAGATATGTTAAAAAATAATGCTGAAGTAAAATGGGATAAAGATGCAAGAGAATCCTTTGGCAGAATTAAAGAAGCCCTTCAAGGAGCTCCTACTCTGATCAACCCATATTACTTGAAGCCTTTTCAAATCTTCTCATTTGCATCATCCTCTACTATTGCTGCCATGTTATTACAAAAAAATGAAGAAGGAAGTGAACAACCTGTAGCCTTTTTCAACAAAGTCCTCATAGATGCAGAGTTGAAGTATAATATCCTAGAGAAGCAGGTATATGCTTTATTCAAATCATTAAAGGCTTTCAGAACTTATGTACTTCATTCCCAAATAGTAGCATATGTGCCTAATTCTGCTGTAAAGGATGTGCTAGTATAGAGTGATGTAGAAGGAAAGAGAGGAAAATGGATTGCCAAAATCCAAGAATATGATCTGGATATCAAAACAACAAAGTTAGTCAAAGGACAGGGACTGGCCAAATTGTTGACAGAACCTGTTGTGTAACCAGCTCCAAAGAGAGAAGAAAAGAGATATTCACGCCTTAGAAATGAGCCACTTCGAGGGGGCAACCTCCAATACATTACATGAATGAACACTTCTTGGATGATACAAATGAACAAAACCTCCTTCTATATATAGGAGTCCATGGGGCCATAATATAATCCTAGTGGGGCCACAATGTAATCCTAGCCGACCTAACAATAATAATGTAAGGGCACAATAATAACAATATGGGGGTTACAGGGGTACAATAATAACAATAAGGGGGGCTATACTAACATAATAAGGGGCTACACTATTAATATAGGGACCTAACATGCCCCTCTCCTTCAAAAAAAGTGTTGTCCTCAACGCTTGAGTAGCTCTGGGTGCTTTTGTATAAAATTCTCATCCTCCCATGTAGAATCTTCAGTGGGTAAGTTCTTCCACTTGATGAGATACTCCGAAATTGATCGATTCCGTAGTTGTTGAGTTCTTGTTTCCGTGACCGCTTTCGGTTCCAATATGATTTTTCCTTCCTCATCAAGTTCTGGAAATATTGTTTGAACTGGAAGATTTTCACCTATAACCTTCTTTAAGCACGAAACATGGAAAACTGGATGTACTCGCGAAGAAGCAGGAAGCTCCAATTTGTATGCCATAGCACCAATCTTTTGCAACACCTTGTAAGGACCATAGTACTTTGGCGATAATTTATTATCCTTCTTAGCTTGCTTGAGGGACATTTGTTTATATGGTTGTAGCCGTAAAAATACCCAATCTCCTACATCAAAACTTCTCTCAACCAACAGAGTATAATAATAATAATTCTCTCTCTCCCTTAGGCCATACATATGAGGTCCTTTTATAGTCCCTCCAAGTAGTTTCAGCAGTTGGAAACAGTTGGCCACGGGCTGGGGTAGTTAAACTAACTGAGTAACCATCAACCCAGCGCGAAATTAGGGATTTTTATATATTTTTTAATCATTAAAATGGCATACGCGGAAAAGTCTAGCTGTACTCGCGTATACACGCGGAAAAACACGGGCATAGTCGCGTATGAAGGATTTTCCACTGTTTTTAAGTGAATTTGTCCAAGTTTGTAGGAATGGGTGCCCATAAAGCCATGTAGCAATCATGAATCATGTCAAGGTGAGAAATGATGCTATAACAGATGCCCCCTAATATATGAGGTCAGAAAGGGTACATGATGGCCGAAATGTATTATGCACATAGAAAGAACTTCGCAAGGACAAGAGAGGACTTCACCAGATTTCAGCCTGCCAAAAACCAATGAAAGAAACCAGAGAGTCAACACATGCTGAGGCGGGCATACCCATGCTCAGTCAATAATACATCATATATATAGAAAATAATGAATAGATCCAACATGTATACAAGTATAACTGAACTGAAAATACATAGTGAATCATCTGAGCAGGGCCCGGAAAGACAAGTCTGTATCAATGTCCAAGTATCACATATAGAAAGCTGATCAAAGATAGTGCAACTGGATGTCTGATCAAGTAACTGAATCTCCAAGTACCGGATCATAAGAGGCGGATCAAACGGTACAATCACGCAACTCGGGGATCAACATATAAGATGCTGCTGTGCTGAACTGCAACATATAAGGGTGGACGGCAACACTGGCAGAAACTGAAAGAACTGTCAACAGTGAACCGAGAAATGCTGATTCAACCCGAGGTCTTCACCGATCACAACGGCACAATTCTACACACTGGGAATAAATGAGCTGAAGTCGACCATGTGAGAAATCGTTGGATTACCGGGCAATGATGTTTCCCATTAACCAACGCGAGACAACCCACCGATAATGATAATGAGTGTCAAGGTGCCCCAGTACAATCTGACAAGTGCGAATGAATGAGTTGAAGTCGAACACTTGAAAGAATCTACCAATCAGGAGGCAATGATGAATCCCCACTGTCGATAGCGAAGATTCTGCCACTGATGACTGCAAACCCTAAGGTACTGACAAAAAGACTCTAGACCTTATTCCCAGAGCAATGAGTCGGAGTCGATGGGAAAAGATCTGCTGGAAGGAAGGCATTAAGGCATCCCACACCAGTCCAGCGCGAGTGTAACCCGCAGGCCAAGATTTGGAAGGAATCAGACGAAGTAGAGTGATGGAACCAAAACCGAAGTACGTTTCCGACGTGCACAAGATGAAGCTAGCGCACGGAAGAAACCCTCTGAACCAACCAATAATGAAAGCTGACGCAGAGGCGAGAAATCCACCGATAGGGTCAAATGGAAATCCAGGTACTGTACGAATCCCAAGTGTGATAATGTGTGCTGACGTCGAACACAGGGGAAACCACTCAGTCAAAGACCCATGATGATGATCAAATGCTGAGCACGAGGTCACCTATCAATGATGGAAATAGGCCCAAGGTGCGGCTCTAGGCTTGCTCTCAGAGCAAGGTGTCGTAGTCGATAAGAGACAAACCCGCCGGCAAGAAGTCAATGGGGACCTTCTCAAACCAGCACGAGCAGAAGATCAAAACATCTGATGTGATAGAACATGATACTGACAAGACCGGGAAGGCCGACCGAATAATGAGTCAAGAGACACCGCAGAATGGCCGACTCAGGCTAGACTTCCCTTGAACAAAAGCACGACTCTGTGATGACCATGGCAGTAAAAAGTGACACTGTATAAGTCTGTCTTGCAGGAGGCAAAACAAACTCTCCATATGATTGGAAGAGGTAACCAACCGGGGGAGAACTGACAAGTGAAACATGGTAAAGGCCGAACCTAGGTCAAACTATAACCATCCCAAATGAAGGAAATATATATAAGTATATGTGCTTTGTTCAAGGGCGACAAACTGACTCTGTACTGCCATCAAAATAACGAAGATACATCCCGTTCCCGCTCTTTTTGTTATATTTGATTTTTTTTGTCTTTTTCATAATAAGCTTGAAAAAGAATAAAAGAATGCTATGGTACAATGGATAGAACGAGTATCAAGAAAGCAGATGCACTAGTTCCGGGGTTTGGAACAATCCTATGCTCAATGCAAGGTGGCGAAAACTGGTCAGTGATACTCAGAGGAACGTTCCATCCATGGGTACAAAGGTGTCAAGTCGTGATAGCAAAGTGCATGCAATGGTTAACTTGTACAGAAAGTCAAGGTCCAAAGTTGGCTTAACATCGAGTCCAAATGAAGCCGGCTAAAGGCCAGGATAAACAAGCGGCCAATATGCAATGCAGTAATACAACTTAACGACACCAGGGAGCCTCTAGGGTATAAGCCAGAAAAAGATAAGTGATGAAGGAGAAGAATGAAGCTTCAACACGAAAGACATGGCGGGACTAAAGAGGACTCCCGAGCCTACATAAAAGCAGCATGGGCAACAAGTGATAGCGAGGAACTAACTAGGAAGCCCATGTAAAGGAAGGCTCTACCATCAAGTCATGATTTAAAAAATCGGCGAGTGAAATGGGTATAATACTCATGACCTGATGGGATCGACCCTAAGGCAAGTGATCAGTATGGAGGCTAGAATGCCAGATGCAACGGAAAGTGATTCCCTAACCTATATGCCAGTGAAGATCATATACCTGCCATGAAGAGTCTGAACACATGGGCCAGAAACCGGGAAAAATCTCGAAAATGTCAAAATGTACCTGAAATATACCAAACCGGGCACTTCCAAGCAATCAAGTTATACAGCATAAGACAGATCGAAAATATAAGAACAAGGAAATTTTTGCGAAAATTTTCAATTTTTTAGCCATAAATACACAAATTACCTCTCAATTGGTTCATTATTGCATAGCTGATTTGGAAAAGAGCTCTGGAGCTAAAAACTTGTTTCGTCAAATCAGCAACAACCGACCGTCGGAATTCAGCGAAACTTCAGGTAGGATCCTTATTCATCCCGTTGATTCATTTTGTCCGTTTAAAATTTAAAATTAAGTGGATTTTTACCTGGAAACCCTTATTAAAAAACGCGTATCTGCGCATACGCGGGTTCAAAGAAGGAAAGTCGCGTGTATACGCGACTGTGCACAGCGAAACTAGCGTATGCGCAAGTCCGAATTTCAAAAATGAGTTTCTAATGCAATTTTTAATGAATTTTTTCAGGATGACAATTTCATGGAGGGAACGCGAGCATAGTGCAATAGACCAAGAGGTCATGGAAGATCGAACAACGCAAAATGTCCTCCGAAACTGTGGATTATTCAAATTTTTCAAGATGCCCAATATGAAAAGTAATGTGAGATTGCTTGAAATGCTGGTAAATTATTGGGAACCGGATCAGGATTGTTTCATCATTGATCAAATGCCACTACGCATAGAAGTGGAAGATATATATTTCATCACTGGACTCTCCAGAAGGGGAGACCCAGTGGATCTGCACGGAAGGCCCCTGGGAGGGTTAACCGTGGAGGACTATGTCCAAATCTATTGCATAGAAGATTCCAAGAAAGTTGGCACACAGATTGCAATCAGAGATATCAGGGACTTGCACATGAAGATCCTCCTATTCACCATCGGCAGAGTGGCAGGATCTGCCTCACTGCATCAGGCGTCCAGGACGCACATGAGCATAGTTGTAGAGTGCTTAATTCATGTGTATGATTGGTGCACTGCCCTGCTACTGAACATGAAACAACAACTGACCTCCATTCGCAAAACACATAAAAAACACTTTGGCTATGGAACCATTTTGACTACATTCTTCTTCGAGAGAGTTCCAGCTTTGAGACCCAAAGTCATCTCAACTATCAGCAGCCCTCGGGACCCAAGAATTGCCCGTTGGGCAGACATGATGAAGAGACTGGGGGGCAGCGAAGTACCCCAAACTACCTGGGACGATGAGTTCTTCTTATGGTGGAGAGAACAGATCATCGCAGTAGATGACTACCCTTATGCCGGGATGGATTTCCGAGGAGATCCAGATCTAGTACTTCCACCCGGTGCAGCATGGGGAGCAGTCGGTAAGTTTTTTTTCAAAAATTTTAACTTATATGATTTTTTTGGATTTTTCAAATATATATGAAAAATGAAAAATAAACATGTTTTTGGATTGGATTCATAATGACTGACAAATAAAAAATGATCATGTTTCAGATGTTGGACCAGTACGTCCTGAGGGCCTAGCACGTCATAAACGCCGCAGAGGTGAAGCAGAGACAGCGGATTCTGACAGAACACTCCAGGCCGTTCAGAGAAACTTGGAGGGACTGACCCGCCAAATCCCTCTGGCTGCTGTGGAGGACTTGCCAGAAGCCGTCCAGAGACGGGTTGTAGGAGTACCCCGGGACTGGGTTAGATTGTTCCGCCGTGTGGCCACTGCAGTGATGTTCTATAGGAACGCTGGGCAGGGTCCTCAGGATTAGACAGATTTTCATATTGGATGACTGTATATTTTTTGAGACTGAACATGATGGGGCATAAGCCGAAGTTTTGTACGGCATTGATGGATCCAAAATTTTGTAAAGTTTTTTGACATACTGATGATATATATACAGCGATATTTTGATGTGATGTGATAAATGTATCAAATGTATGATGTTTTTTGATGATTAGATTTTATTGTATTGAATGATTAATATGCCAATCTAAAGCTTGATTAGCTAATGAGTCAGCAAACCAATTGTTAGCTCGAGGAATATGAATGAATGTTAAAAATTGAAATGACCTTTGTAACAAACGTACCCTCAAGAACAATCGTAATAAAAATGGATCTCGTACCCGATAAGTGTTGTTTAACTGCGACACCACCAGCTGGGAGTCCAAGAAAACTACCAACGAATCAACACCCAAAGATATTGCCTCCGAGAGTAGATGAATGACTGCAGTGTATTCTGCTACGTTATTGGAAGCAGGACCAATGCAGACCCCTCTTGATACCAATAGCTGACCGGAAGGATAATGAAGCATCCAAGCCGCGGAAGCTAAGTTCCGGGTGTGTCTACTAGCACCATCGGTGAAACCATAATGACTCATGACATCAACACAACCTGCCAAAGCAGATCAAAAACATCACCATCTCATCAAAAATCGAAAATCAAACAGATATGTACAAAACAAAAACTACTATATACAAAGCAAAATGCCAGGCCAAAGCCTAGGCATAATACTTCTTCAGATAGAGCCCATTTCGGGGCTCCGGCAACTCATTCCCTTCGAAGTCAACCAAGGTATACGCTCCTTTCTTAAGGACCTTCTTAACGATATAGGGGCCATACCACATCGACTTAAACTTTCCTGCCCCCAAGGCATCTTTTTCTTGGGCATAGACCAAACAAGGTCACCTTCGGAAAAGATCCTAGGCTTAACTGCCTTATCGTACTGAGCTTTAACTCGGCTTTTATGGGCTTCATTCAACGTGGCGGCATCTCGACGCTGCTCATCAAGATGTTCCAGATGAAGAAGCCGCTCTGCCAGACTAGAAGTGTCAAGAAGAAGCTCAATGTTCTGGCTGCTGAAGCAACTTTTCTCTCGTATCTGTGTCGGGGAAATGGCTGGATTCCACTCCCGTGGACTAATCAAAACGGAGAAGCGCTGCGTTTAACGACGTCCGTATTCGTAGTGCAGGATATAGCATAATGTGCCAGTTGGATCTATGTTTATCAATCGTCCGTTGAAGAATTGTCTTCAAGGACTTATTCACGGCTTCCACCTGGCCATTGGCCTGAGGATAATATGGAGATGAATGCTCCTGCCGCAAACCCAATTTAAGAGCCAACTCAGCCATCATACTGTTCTGAAAGTGACTGCCATGGTCAGTGACAATCTCTCTAGGTATACCGAAACGAGAAATGACCTGGTTGAAGAAGAAAAGAGCTGCAGTCTCACCATCGTTCCCAAAAGTAGGCATAGCTTCGACCCACTTCGTAAAGTAGTCTACTGCTACGATAATGTACTTGTGACCTTTTGCCGAAGGCGGGTTACAAGTAGTATAATCCATACCCCCCTTTGTAAAGGGGCCGACAGTAACGACTGGAAAAAGCGGAGCTGGATGAGCGCGCATTTTTCGAGTATACACTTGACAAGGATGACACTTCTTGACCGATTCAATACAATCTTTGAAAATTGAGGGCCAGAAGTAGCCAGCACGCAAAATCTTCTGGGCTGTAGCAAGCCCTGATAAATGACCCCCACAAGCTCCACTGTGAGAATCATTGAGCACAGCCTCAGCTTCTTCGAAAGTTAAGCAGCGTCTTAGGATTGAATCAACCTCTCGACGGTACAAAGCATCACCAATAATCAGATAACTTTTAGCTAAGTGACGCAGCTTACGACGCTCATCTTTCGAAAAAGAAGAGGGAAACTTCGCAGTCTGGAGATATACAATGATGTCCCCATACCAAGGATCTTGTGGAGAGATCAGAAACAAGTGTTCGTCCGAAAAGGACTCATCATAGATCATTGCCTCTCCACAAGGCAACTCGGAGATCAATTCCGCAAAAACTAATGACTTCTTGGATTTGGCAGACATGAACTCTAGATCAAATTCTTGTAAAATCACAATCCATCTATTATATTTGCCCCCAATCACTCGCCTGCTGAGGACAAACTGAAATGGATTGGCAGCCGCCAAGACATAAGTTTTGCGAAGAATAATATAATGCCGGAGTCGCTGCACAGCATGAACTGCTGCTAAGGCTAATTTTTCTATCGGGGTGTATCGCAGCTCAGGTCCTACCAGTCCTCGACTAAGGTAGTAAATAACATGCTCAGCCAGAGCATCATCCTCCTGAACCAGAACCATACCAATGGTAGATTCTGCTGTAGCCAGATACAAAAGAAAATCTCCGCTATAATCGGGTGGACTCAGTAAAGGAGCAGAGGTCAATGCCTTTTTCAAGGCATCGAATGAGCGTTGAGCGTAGTCATCCCAAAGAAAAGGAACTCCTTTCTTCAACAGTCTCATATATCCCTTTGTAATCTCAGCATAGTTAACGATAAACCTCCGAAGAAAGTTAGACTTCCCTTGGAGACTTTGAAGTTGACGGATTGAAGACGGGGGAGGCAACCGAAGTATTGACTCAACCTTGAAGGGATCTACCCTTATCCCTTCACTAGACACGATAAATCCCAACAGCCGACCGGATGTTACCGCGAAAACGCACTTGTTCGGATTCAAACGAATTTTATAAAAAAGACATCTTTCAAATATTTGCCGGAGGTGTCCTGGATGATCCATCCTCTTTCGAGAATGAGCAGCTAGATCATCTAAGTATGCCTCTATAATTTTCTTGATGTCGTGGAAGGCGTAAGACATGGCCCGCTGAAAAGTAGCTCCAGCATTTTTCAGACCAAAAGGCATTTTCTTATATGCAAACGTACCCCAGGGACAAATAAATGCGGTCTTATGTTGATCTTCCGGACGGATAGTAATTTGATTATAACCAGAAAAACCGTCCATGAAGGAAAAAATTTCGTTACCGGCACACTCATCAATAATCTGATCAATGAAGGGTGTGGGGTAATTATCTTTAGGACACGCCTTATTCAGGTCTCTCAAATCGATGCACACTCGAATTGTTCCTTGCTTTTTATCAACAGGAACGGGGTTTGAAACCCATTCAGTCAGAGGAACTGGGAAAATGAATCCCGCCTTAAGCAGCTTTTCAACTTCAGCTTTGATAGCTGCTGCCTTCCTAGGATTAACCGGACGAGGTTTTTTCCTGACCGGCTTAGCGTTTTCATACGTCTTGATCTCATGTTGGACGATAGATGGGTCTATGCCAGGCATTTCCTCATAAGACCAAGAAAAAACATCCCTATACTCTTTGAAGAGCTCGGTATAGATTTGAACTTCTTCACGGGAACATTCAGCTCCAATGAAAACATTCTCGATAATGTTGGGATTCCTGGAGATGTTCACCGGGATAGTCGGAGAGATCACATCCATGTTCCCTTCAGCATAAACCTGTGCTGGTGCTAAGGGGCTCAAGACTGGGTGAACAGGTCCAGGAGACTGAGGACTTGGAAAACTAGCTTCGACTTCGCTCAAGTCAGGTAGGAAGTAAGACCGATGATGCAAGTCATCCCACGATCTCTCTATACCTGTCATTGCTTCCAGGATGGCCTCTTCAGATGGAAGAGTTGTATCTAGACAATCCTGGGCAGAAGAAGAAGTAAGCGTCCAAGCCGGAGCCACATCACCATCCAACTCTTCCGGCGAAAGAGGAGCTGGATCAGACTCTGCAGTGTCAACAACAGACTGATATGCAATCTCAGCTGCAGAAATCGGGAATGCCATTCCATCCACTTGCCCTTCCTCCAAAGTGGAAGTTGGGGAAGGTAAGGTCCAAGGGTCCGAAAAATAATGAGTTCGAAAGAACTCTCTTCGAAGGGGAGCCTTGGAGGATGAAATAGCATTGATAGACACCTTAGGAGGAGGAAGATCAAAAGATCCCATCAGGGAAGAATACATTCCAACTCCCAAATTCTCGATAGGTGCCTTAGTATTGTCCAACTTAGGGACAGATGAGTCAGGAGGCGCATCCAGGTCTACAGGAGGACAGTCCAGTTGATCCACCGTAACTATCCTCCCTTCGTGGGGGAAACATACTATCCGGAATAGTGAAGATGCAATGGCATCCATATCATATATCCAGTTCCTCCCCAACAGAAGGTTGTAGTCCAAGGCTGCATCTACTACCTCAACCTCTATGTTAACGGTTTTGCCCCCAACACAGATGGGCAAAGCCGGGACAATACCATGGGGCCTATGAGAATGGCCATCGAATGCAGTAAGAATGGTGCTAGATGGAACAGCTTTGGAAGATCCTAGTGTCTTCCAGCATGCGAGAGACATCACGCAAGTAGAAGCACCCTCATCAACGACCGTGCGAAAGATATTAGTCTTCCGGTACGATGATTTAATATGGAAGGCCATATGATGAGGAAGTCTCTTCTTAAAATTCTTCATATCAAAGGTAATCCGAAGAGAATTTTTCGGATCTATAGCTCCAATGGCAGTGAGCAAAGCACTGCGCTGAGCCGGACAAGACTGGAGTACCTCTAAAGCTGACATAGCACAAGGACTCTGCGCCAGATCTTCTACAATCGAGTAGTTCTGGGCAGCCCTCAGGTTCGGATTAATCGTTGACCGCTTAGAGGATGCCTTCGGTATCCGAGGCATAGACTCGACAGTTGGCTTCGTGATATGAAGCGGCTCAGTAGCATCAGGAACTTCCTTAGCTTTCGAAGATTCCTCTCCGCCATAATCACGGGATCTCGCAGCGACATCCACGTGAGCACTCATCATAAAGATATTCGATGGAATTTCCCCTTCCTGGGCACCTCCAGAGGAAGCCCCAGGATTTTGATTCGCGCCAGCAATTAATTGCTGCCCTTGGGGAAAAGGGTTTGTTAGCACAACCTGGGAACTAGAAGAACCTTGCTGAGATAACAGGCGCTGAGCATCCTGAATTTTCGGGCAAAGATGCGTGAGATGGTCTCCAGCACAAAGCTTGCACGGAAACTTAACTTTCTTTTTCTCCTTTTGCCCTTCACCAACACGCTCGTTGGTCTTATTAGCATTGCCCTTCCCATTCTTGCCCTTCTTCTTGTTATTACGTCCCTTCTTCTTCCCATCTGACTGTTGATTTCCTTTGGGTTCAGAAGATTGGACAGCATTAATGGACAAAGACTGGGAAGGTGAAGAATCAGCAGGCACAGCCTGACCAGAAGAAGCAGATTGTAAAGACAACTGCCGCAATTGAGAAAGCAGGCTGGCTGCACTACTACTGACCGATCCGACAAGTCCGTCACCATGCGGACCAGGTTTGGGTTTCGATAGATCCAATTTGGAGTGAGGAGCATTAGGCAAATACTTGTAAAGCATGCCAGACTGAGAATAGATCAACTCTAACTGCTGGGCCCTAAAGATGGCCTGCTCCTCGGAATATACCCCTGACATGGATACATCCTTTGAAATATCTGACTGAAGCGATTTCAAAAACCACTCGAGAAGGAACTCACCCGGAATATGGGCTTTGATAAGCCTCTTCCTTCTCCTCCATTCCTGAATATGATCAGAAATGTGAGTTGCCTCATCCTGCTTAAAATTAGCCAGGAGTTCGGTCCCAGCCTCATATCTGACAGGAAACTGGAAATGGTTAAGAAAAGTGACAGCCAGTTCTCCAAATGTGGTGAAACTGCCCCCAGTAAGCTCTATATACCACTTCGCGGCGTTTCCAGTTAAGGTGCGCTGAAATAATCTCAATCTAATCGAATCGTCGATCAGAGAGTTGGATGAACACCATAAGTGGAATGTGGTGACGTGGTCTGCCGGATCTTCACCATTCTTACCTTCAAACTTAGGAATGTCCGAAGGAAGTTTGGTTGGAACCGGAGGCCAACCCGGACTATATCGAATCGGGTCATTAGTTAACTTCGCCAAGTCTGGCAAGTTTAACGTTGCCAGAAATGGTAATCGCGGCGGAGCCTGAGAATTCCATCCTTGATGGGATGGATTTCCCACATTCCGAAAAGAATAGCCTGGATTTGATGAGGCACCAGGCTGCCAGAAAGGACCCGTAGAAAACGGAGAAGAACCTCCTCCCCACGCCGAGTTACCAAGACCCAGACTAGTTCCCCCCGCTGAAGTATTGACTGAAGATGTAAGCCCCTGGTAGGGGTTCCATGCATTAGATAGAGGAGAAAAAGACTGATAAGCACTCGATGCAAAGAAAGAAGCATTCCCTGGATGACTCGCGATGAACTGATTCCCTGCCCCCGACGTTGCAAACATAGGATTCCATCCTGTAAAAGAAGCCGAACTTGGCCCCTGAGCCCAAGGATTGAAACTTTGGGTCTGGGACGTAAAAGGAAACGACCCTAAAGAAGGATTGGGACTAGAAATATGCCCAGTCCCAAAGGGGAAACCCTGAAAAGAAGCTGATCCACTAGCCATGTTGGACATGGGCGTAGATCCAGCTGCACCGGCGGTAAAGGAAAAAGAGGGATTTCCAGCAATGGACATCCCTGAAACAAAGGGACCAGATTGAGAAGCATATGCTTGGGTGAACCCAGAGCCAAACATAGCAGTGCTAGAAGCACTCGAAGATAGAGCAAGAGTGCCCCCGGCCTCGACAGAAACAGGGGTCTGAATGCCCGCAGCACTCACGGTAGAAGCCGCGTTCCCAGTCGTGGCCATCGAAAGATAAGAAAGATAAGGAAGATCCGGCGGTCTCTCAGACTCCGGTCCGATGTACTCTATAACAAACGGATGATCAAGAGGAAGAGGAGATGGACTTGTAGCTGCAGGCTCAGGTATATCTTCTATCTGAAAATCTTCCTCCTGAGGAAACAATACCCTCGAGGTGAGCGAAACGCTCCTCTCGGAACCGACACCGGAATCAGCAACGAAACCTTCAGACCTTAGTGGAGGATCTCTCTCCACAGCGCCAGACTCTACAGGGTGAAAACCACCTGCTAAATTGCTCCTACGCCTTCTCGAAGAAGGCTCTGCACTCTCGGGAGATAACCCCCGGACTCTCCTCGAACGTCGAGGCGCTTGATCAGCCACTTTTACAAATTTATTATATTAGACTCAAGAAAAGTGAAAATCTAGGCAAGCTAGGAGCAAAGAGCACTCACTAAAATCAAAACCCTAAGAAACAGCAAGCAAACAGCCTCCAAGTATTTCCGCTCCGGGTGATGAGGACCGGACACCAAAATACAGGAAAGCGAAGTATAGGGCCTTCCGAAAGCAGCCTGGGATGATTAGGGCCCAGAACAACTAGCGAAGGTATCAGAAACAGTTACGCCGACCTCCTAACAACAGCCTTTGCCGGCTCAAGCACCCAAGCTTCGCAAGGGCACCCCCCAGAAGTACTGCTGGAAGTGATGCGACGTCTGCCTCAGGTACCACGGGTATTCCCCCCCGCAGTCACCCGTGTGGAACCTAGGAACAGCAACTATGGACACCAATCCGTATCAGAAGCTGGGCGGAACGGTCTTGAGGTTAGATTCAGCTAATCGGAGGGGGGGTATCCCTCTTCTTAACCTTCACTTCCCCTCGCGCTTGACTCCCGGATGAGAGCTTTCCCAGTCCACCTCACGGAGTTGGATTTCGCTCAATTAGTAAACTTCTATGTCTGTTTGAGCGGCCTTGGAGAGTTAACTCTCCTCTCTCCTATTCCAAGGCCCTACAACCTAGCTAGTTGGTGATCGACACTAAATAAAACTTGCTAGTTGATTTTAGATTTAATCGCTTATTTTAAGGGCTGTTATATTAAGTCATAAGGATATGGAGTTGAAACCAATGATGTTCTGACGCAAAAGAAATTAATAAAACCTGACTACATGCACATGCAGTTCTTAGTCTTTCGATGAAGAGCAATTTCTATGTAAGTTCTACGAGGCTAAAAATGTATTTTTCTTTTCGAATTACAAACTCACACGCACAAAAATTAAGAAGCTAACTAAATGATTCAATGCACCTAATGCAAATGACGACTAGCATGTAAATTCTAAGATGCAGAAAGTCCCTTGAAACAAGGTGAAATTTCCCAAAAGGCTCCTTCAGTTTCAACTAATCTTTTGATATCCAGAAAGCTAATTCTTGCAAACAAGAACTCTCAATATAAGACACCAAAATACTCAACAAGAAGAAGAAGAAATCAAAAGACAACCTCCCTTCACAATCAAGCGGGAAACTAGAAGCAAGAAACTTCACTAAAGTCTCAAACAGATGAAGCCAAACGAAGATGAAAAAGGCAACAACAAAAACAAAAACAAGAAACAATGTTTTTTGAGTTTTTGATATGCAAAAACAAAAAGCAAAACAAATGTTTTTGGGCTTTTCAGTTTTATAAAACAAGAGCTTCAAGAAAACCAAGAACAACTATCCCAATCCAAGCCAAAACGAGACCGAATTTGAAGCATAAACTCCAACTATGCCCCCAAACCTTATAAAACTAATGATAGCAAGATCAATAAGGGCAATGGAAGACTAAAAACTCAATCAAACAGCCAAGAGAAATAGTGCAAATTCGTTGCAACACAAAACTCCAAAGAAACAAGAAAAGATCTTCGAAAAATGCAACAAAACCCTAGCTTATGAAACTCAAGAAAACCAATCGAAAACAAAGCAAAGACCGCAATGCAAAGCACAACACAAAGACAGGAGCGAGTCAATGAGCAAAAGCTCTCTGTTCTGATAAAGCAGAACAGCCAAGAACGCTCAGAAAGCCATCTTGGAACTCAATCCAGGAGTGCTAGCACCAACAAGAACACTTCGCCAAAAAGATCAGTTTTCGGGCAAACGAAAGAGAACCAAGACTTAAAACCACTTCTGTCACACTCCAGTAAGTACAAAGACACTGCAAACACAGGCCTCCACTGCCAGAAAAGAACAAAAACACCAGAATCTTGAAATTTCAAATTCAGCCTAGGTATACGCGACCTTGCAGTTATGCAACAGGCGTGTATACGCGTCTGTGTTGAGGGAAACCCGCGTATACGCGGTTCCTTCTACACAAACTCGCGGGTATACGCGACTGTGTGCAAGAAAAACTGCGTATACAAAGAAATATAATGAAAAATAAAAAGTACAAGCCTGGGAAAGGTATCAAAGCTTCAAACTGACTGCAAGAAAGCAAACTGGACTGTAAAAGACAGAGGAAACTGTTGGCAACCTACCAAACAGCTGAAACAACCCAACAGGAGAATCACAAAAATGTGATCCCCAGCGGAGTCGCCAGTTCTGTTTCGGGGATTTAACAACCTAGAGGTTGGTTGGGATTCAACCTCCACAGAGCAGGGGCGTACTATTTAACAGAGACTCACACGATCATGCACAGTCATGAAAACGAAATAGAGCAGAACGAGAGGTTTACCCGTTGGTCCTACGTTTGAAGTAGATCCACGTGGAGTTCAAACTCCCCGCAACCGTCCTTCCTCTTTCACCTGAAATACAAGAAGAAACCAGCACAAAGGACAAGTTGTACAGTATATTTCTACTCTATATGTTAGCGAGATTCATATAAAATATTAAATAAATCATCATAAATGCTTGTATAACAAATATTCTTCATACATTAAAGCATACACTAACACATTTACTTCGGGAACAGCATGATACTTCTGTATTATAAAAATAGTACGTACAAAAGTAAGTGGAGAGATCACCCGATCCTTCCAAGGCCTTCGCAGACCGTCGTCCGGATCCGTCCAGCCCTTGCCTCGCTAAGACTCCTTCCAAATGAGTGCATACGAGATAACATATAAAGGGATGTGTATCTCAAGGAAAGAAGGGTTTCCTGAAATGAACTGGGAAAGTGCAGGAGGCACGGGGAATCAGACTTGGATAGGGAACCAACAGAGTATAATAATAATAATTCTCTCTCTCCCTTAGGCCATACATATGAGGTCCTTTTATAGTCCCTCCAAGTAGTTTCAACAGTTGGAAACAGTTGGCCACGGGCTGGGGTAGTTGAACTACCTGAGTAACTATCAACCCAGCGCGAAATTAGGGATTTTTTATATATTTTTTAACCAATAAAATGGCATACGCGGAAAAGTCTAGCTGTACTAGCGTATACACGCGGAAAAACACGGGCATAGTCGCGTATGAAGGATTTTCCACTGTTTTTAAGTGAATTTGTCCAAGTCTGTAGGAATGGGTGCCCATAAAGCCATGTAGCAATCATTAATCATGTCAAGGTGAGAAATGATGCTATAACAGTATAGAGCTCTGAAACTAAAAACTCAAACTTATGTTATAATTGAAGCTAAGTTGTATTGGAAAGACCCTGCTGGTATATTGTTGTTATGTTTGATAGAAGGGGAAACCATGGAAGTGAATAAAGAATATCATGAATGCTTGTGTGGAGGTCATTACAGCTGGAAAGTAACTGCTCATAAGATTCTTAAATCAGGTTTTTATTTGCTTTATTTATTTGCTGATGTATACAAAACTATTAGAAGTTGCCAGAAATTCCAATTGTTTGTAGAAAAGAAAATATTAGCTCCTTTACCTCTTCTTCCTGTGTTTATTGAAGAACCTTTCAGACAATGGGGATTGGATTTCATTGGAGAGATTAATCCACCATCAAGTGGGCAGTTTAAATAGATTCTAACTGCTACTGATTATTTTACAAAATGGGTAGAGGCAATTCCTACTAGAAAACAAAATGATTTGGTTATGATGAAGTTTTTAGAAGAGAATATTTTTAGCAGATTTGGATGTCCAGTAAAGATTGTAACAAACAATGCTCAAGTTTTCAACTCAATCATGTTCATAAATTTTTGTCAGACTTATAATGTAATATTATCTCACTCTACAGCATATCATCCTCAAGGAAATGGATTATCAGAATCATCTAATAAAACATTGGTGAAAATATTGAAGAAAACAATCAATGAGAACCAGAAGGATTGGGATTCAAAGCTGATTTTTGCTTTATGGGCAGTGAGCATGACTACTAAAAGATCCATTGGTAAGTCTCCTTATGAATTGGTATATGGTGCTCAGGCTTTGTTTCCCACTCAGCTAGCAAGACCTGTAATTTATTTTCTTCAAGACTCTTAAGAGGAACCTAATGCCTTGATCAGAAGACTAAATAAGGTGATAGAATTAAGTGAAAGCATAAATAAAGTCAAAGAAAATTTGGTCACTTATCAGGAGAAAATGAAGTCTATTTTTGACAGAAAGGCAAGAGAAATCATGTTTCAGGCAGGAGATCTAATATTAAGATGGGATACCAGAAGGGAAGAGAAAGGGAAACATGGTAAATTTGATCCTTTATGGTATGGTCCTTACAAAATCTTTGAAGCCAGATCAAATAATTCTTTCATGCTCGAAGATCTTGATGGAGAAGTAGTAGAACTGCCTGTAAATGGGCAGTATCTGAAACATTATTTCCAGCACTATAGGCAATTAATTCATTATTGTACACATTCAGTTTCCTCTCACTGTATATTTCTCATCAAGAAATTTTTGACTCCATGCATGAAGTGAAGTCACTGGTCTGCAGGTTCTTAGTGTTTCATGGAAAAAAACACTATCCCCAGGTGGAGCTAGATGTTGTGGATCATATGCATATCCTTTTATTTCTCAAATATTTGAAAATATAAAAATAAGAAAGTGTTGGAAAATATGTTAAAGTATCAAAATCTTATACTTTAGCATGAAAAAAATATGTATGTTTGCCAAAATCTGAGTTAAAGTTTAAACATTTAAAATTGATAATAGTGGGTTCGGTATTTGATGTTAAACATTGATTGATTTGATTGGCGGAAGGCGTTGATAATTAAAGTCCTTATCAAAAGGCCTAACCCGTGGGCACAACTATCACACCAGATATTGTGATGAGTCCCTCCGCAGTTGACTGGGTTGACTGCAGGGACAACAGATATGGGCGGCGGAGATTGAGTGCGGGGGCACCAACTGAAGTTTTTCTCCATACCTCAAGAGCCCTCGTAGTGATGTAGGATGTTGAGTTGGTCACAGATGTCTTCCACGTCGGGAAACGTTAATGGCTTGCTAGCACGTCTTGTCAACATTAAGTTAAAAACCCGCGCCACCTATTTAAAGAAATTTTTTATCTATTTTTAAAATTACTTGTGATTTGTTGCGCTACACCCTGTTTTAGCTTTCCGCCACCTGCACAAATTTAACCACCCTATGAATTATTCCTGCAAATTTTTTCAACCATGGCTAAACGGTCATCCTTATCAGGTTCAGCTAGCCATATCCCTCTCATGGATACTGAGAGGGATATTCAAGATACCCTGTGTTCAATAATTCACCTCCCTTTCTACGAGAAATTTATCTTGAATGATAATGATTCCCCTGTGTATTCTACCATGGTTAATTCTGGAGTTTTGTCTGCATGCATTCCAAAAACCCATATTTTCCCTAAATTTATCTATTGGTTGGTATCCATCATGTATCCAGGGAAGTGTTTTGTCATGAATTCCCAAGGAGAGAACATTCTGTAGGTGTCTACCCTGTTAAACCGCCAAGCCCTTTGCTATCCTGAGTCAGAGTCATCCATCCAATTTTCTGACGATTCGTTGGTAAACTATTATGATAATATTGCAGGAGAAGAATTCAATCAGTTCACGTTTTATTTGAAGTCTGACATGAAAAAATTTCAGCCAGATTGCAAAGAGTTTTTTATGGGGGTTTTTGATGTTGAGACTCGTCCAATATTGAGTAATATTGCAAAAATTCTGGGTAAAGTTGATGATAATACAGTGGATAAATCAGTCCTAGGATGTTTTCCATGATGATGAAGCTAGGACTGGTGCTGGATATTCCATCATATTGGCAGGAAGCAGTCAATTCACAGCTGATGAGCCTTTCATTAACAAGTTCTTCTAAATTTCCTTCATTGATTGCATATTTGTTCTTATATCAGAATGTGGAAGAATTCATGCATTTAGGTCTAAATATTATGGATGTAAATAAAAGGAGGAAACCAGTTATATTCTGGATAGATGTAGTTAGAAGGGAGAAAAATGAGGTTGGGTTGTTTGATTTTGCTAGCTATTACATGCCAATTTCATACAAAATATTGAATGGAAGTCCTCCTCCCTGTTTCTTACCTAAAGCTCAGGAGTTTCAGCATTTAGGAAATAATTGCAAATATGGAGATTGGTTTGTTTTTTAGGAATATTCTGAAATAAGGCTATATGGAGCAAGTGTTGAGCCTTATAGACTCCCAACTTTTGTACCAATGAGGCTTTTTGCTTTAGAGTTCATTAGACAGAGTCTAAATGTTGATCAGGTCCATTTCGTGCCTATGAAGAAAGGACACATGTATAAATTACCTATGGTTGTCGGCCCTTTCATAGTAAATATGAGGCATGCATTTGATGAAGTAACAAAAATGTTAGATGACATGCATATGCTACTAGGGGAAATTTGGGCTTATGACCCTTATAGTGTGATTTCAAATAGAAGAATTGAGAATGGGTACTCTGCTTTCATTCATGAAAGTAGGCCAGAATAAGAGAAGATAGCAAGTAAAGGTGTGATGAGTTCAGTAGATAAACTCCCATCATGGCAGAGAAAACAACTAAAAGAACCAAGGAAGTAGTTATTGATCTAGATGATGAGGAGCAGGGATCCAAGAAGAGAACAAAACTTACTGAAGAACCTACATCTAATTCACCTGGTTTTTCTTTACATTTGGGATAAGAAAAAAATGCTCCTGCTTCACCCAGGAATCATGAAGCTTCTCATGAACAGGTGCCCTTGATCAAACAACTGTTTTCACATATTGAGGAAAGAAACCAGAGGATGAAGGCCAGCATGGAGGCCCAAGCTAAACATCAAGTTACTGCTGATCAAACAAGATTGTTGACTGTAATGGATCTTGAGAAAGATCAATTTATAATTTCCCTGTCACATCCTACAGATATGTCAATTGGTTCTTCTAGCAATTTCGACACTGTCAATGTAACTGTAGATGTAAAGAAAATTCCACTAATGGATAAAATGAATTTTCATATGCAAACAGGTCAATTGATTGTAAATGACCTTACAAAGACTAATGCAATGGCAATAAAGGCAGATAATATGTTGGGTAAAGTAATTAAATAGTTGAAGTTAGAGAAGGCTAACTCAAGAGCCTTAACAGTTCAGAATGAGGAATTGAAGAAAAATATTATAAAAATTGGAGTAGACCCCAGTGATAATACTACTGTGCAAAAATTCATGCAAAGTGTTGAGGTAGAAATATCCACATTAAGGAAGAAGTTAAAGTTACCTACTGGAGAAAATTCAATGGCTACAGAAGTTGCAGAGGTAGAGAAGGAAAAGGAAAATTTGTTGCAGCAACTCATGTAGAAAGATGAAGAACTCTCCAAAATAAAGTAGACTACAATTTCATTGCAAAATCATATTGATAATCATAATTGTACTTTTGTTTTTCCTACAGGTGATGAAGACCCTCAAGCACAAATTTTTCAATTAAATACTGAGTTGCAGATAGCTGAAAGAGATTGAAAGAAGGCTCAAACAGATCTAGAGACTGCAACAAAATTGATGAAAGTCATAGAAAATGAAGCTGACAAATACAAAATGGATTTTCGAAATGCTGAAGCTGAGATTAAAAATATCAAAGAAATACTGAAAGGAAATCTCTCTCTGATACAAGTTAGAGATATCATTTGGACTGATATCATCTCAGAAATTAAATCTAATTGGTGATTCCTGATGATAATTGCAAAAGAGAAAAGCCTTATTTTGGAATGTGAAGAACCAATCATGGCTGATAAGAAAAAAGGAATTAATAGAGCCATTTGGGCTAGAATATTTATTGATTTTATTTATTCTAAATTTGATCAAGAATTATAGGAGAATGACATGCAGGACAGAATGTTGTATGCAGTAGAAATTAATAAAATGATTGTCAGAAATGATCTCAGAAAGGCTACAGAAAAGAAGCCAATGGAAATCAAGGAAGCAGTAAGTCAGTTTGATAAGTCTTTTGATAAAATGACAAGAGTAGGCTTGCCATCATGTTGGGGAGCTGAAGGAAATATTTTTCTATGGAATTCTTATGAGAACTTACTAGTGTTGACAAAAATCAAAGTTGATAACAGGCATGAAAAGTCTTAGGTGCTTAAATGAGAGACAATGGTCAACTTCTTGCAGAGACATTTTCGACTCTTATGGATGGTAAAGACTCTTTTCACCAAAAGGCCTTCTTATGATCGAATTACTGCATTCAGATTGGAATATCAAAATTTGACACATTCATCCAAGATGAAGGTATAAATATTGAAAAAGTGCAGAGCTTGGACAATAGACCTGCCAAAAAGATCAGCAGCAAAGAAAGACAAATCAGTTGACCAAGGAAAAGAAGCCACATCATCAACAATTCCTATAGATGAGGATATTTATTTTATGTTATTTTCTGAAGACAATGTAATTGTAACAAGACATTTTCAAGGCATGTAATAGATAGCCTTCGAAGTCTTAAAGTATTTTTGGTAGTTAGGATTGGTTACAACAGTTCCAAAGTGCTTTTTACTCTATTTAATGTACTTTTCAAGGGAAGGAAAGGTTCTGAGTTTTGTACCTTAAGACAATTATTTTTGTACTCAGAGATTCAAAGATTAATGAATGAGTAAGCAAGTTTCTAGCATTCTGTTTATATTGAAATGTATTCAAGTTTACATTATGTGTTTTCTATCTATGAATAATAAAAAGTTATGAGCAGTAGGTCACTTTTATTTATGTATATAAGAGTTAAAAACCTTAATTGGCGCTCCTTTGTTTTAACTATTTCTTTCATATATTTCTTCTGGGGTTGGAAATGATACTTTCTGTATAAAACAACATATCAGTTTGGACTTCTTCTTTCATATTCCTCTAGTCACTTCATTCAACATTAACATATGGTAGCATTGTGAAGCATTCATCATATTTGACATTTAAGGGTTTAATCATAAATACTTGAGGGTTAATAAAACAGAGAAATATATATTCGTGACATAATCATATAAATGTCTTAAGCACTGATTCCTTATCACAGCTAAGGGATTGTCTCTTGAGGTACAACACCAGGGTTGGACATTTTTATCAAAATAGTGTGCTTATTGTAATTGACTAGTTTTCAGCTAATACAGAGATTTCTACTTAGCCAACTTGAGATTCAGAAGGAGTTCTAGTGTGTTCTTGTTCTAATTGCATATTTTATTATCCTATTGTAGTGGTGCTTGTCTATGTTACTCAGAATTCATCTTCGATGCTCTGACTTCCTATATAGATAAACTAATTGTGTTTTTTACAGTTTCACATGTGTATCTCTTGACTAAAACTATGATATGCCTCAACTTCCATGTTAAGTAGATTTATTGGTTTATTGAAACTATTTTGACTCCATAAGCCCAATGTGTAATTTCTGATGTGATTTTCAACCTACATTTATCATATATCTAATTATTACCCCACATAGAGTTAGGTATCTACATTTTTATCAAAAATCATTAACCCTTTGAGAGAGCCCTCTCAGGTTCAGGAGGCTAAGCCTCAATAAAAATATTGGTTTGAAATAGTTACATGAGATTGATTTTATTAGCAGCCTATTAGGTCCAATTTTGTGATAACACAATACAAATTAACTATTGAAATATCATTAGAGTGTTCAAGATATGGTATGAATTGTTGGCAGAAAAAATTAGGATTACTTGAATGCTTCTTCCATTCACTTTGTAATATCAACATATGTTTATGAAGACATAAAATTTAATAAAATATTAATGCATGTATCTCCCAATTATTTCAATAAGAAACTTTGCTAACTTCATTTTTTTTTATATTGTTTTCATTTTAATGTTGGTCGAACCACTCTTACATTTAATTATCAATACAGGTAGGCTTTAATTTTTACAAGAATGTCACTCAAAGTATATGCTAAGGCAAATGATGACTAGTATAAAATAATATCAACCCAAATTTGCGTTGAGATTTAACAATATGATGAGCTTAGTGAAAATTAAGCACCTTCTCTAAGTGGGGCCCGCAGGCTATTTTTAGGTGTATGTCTATTTTTAGACATGGTGAGCATATTCTATAAGTTGCAGGATGCTATTTGTAGATGTTTGGTCAAATGTGAAAAATAGATGAGATTATTTTTTTAGAATATTGGGCGAAGTCTATTTATAGATCGTTAATCTAAAAATAGATGCATGTCAATTATTATTAGCCCTTAATAATAATCCGACAATAAATATCAACTTATTCTCTTGGAGCACTTTATTTCAGTGAACGGATTTGGAAAATTAGTGGGCTGAAGGAATTACGCAATTCCTAGGGTGGTTGGTGACTCATGCATGGAGGACTCAATTAGAACTGAAGTGGAAAAGTTGTGACAGAGTTGGAAGAGTAGTTATGGGAGTTGTTATTTAGTTTAACTCAGTTAAGTGAGTTAAACTCAATTGTGCTAGTTGTATCTAGTTCTAACTGAAGATACACTAGTGAGAGTTTAGTGAATTAATTATTTAATTAATTCATAACTAGAGACTCACTTGCAACTGAACAAATACAATAGTTAACTACTTGCATGTCAGTTCTAGTGGAGATTCAGTGGAGAGATAGGTGAAAGGGTGAGATGGACTATCTGTTGTGACTATAGTGATGCATTCAATGCATCTGACACACATTGGATATGCCAATGAGGATTGTGTAGTCAAGGCAAGGCTGATTTTAATTCATTTAGAGGTGTTCTTTAGCAGGGATTGTTGGCTCGAGGGGTTCTGACCCAGGTTTGGAGTTCAAGGTTTGCCAACAAACCCCTATACTACTGGCCCTTTCGACGGTGACTTGCTTGCGTAGGTCAAAGTCTCACCTGAAGTAGTATGGGTGGGTGCTGAAACCAGGTTTCCGCACCATGAGAAAGGATAGGTAAGGCAAGCAGAGCTGCGTCTGGCCCTGTGATACCCAGATCGCCTCTTTCTACGCAGGGTCGAATGGTCTCTTTTCGCATCCACGTGCACTAGAGCTATAATTATATACTTCTATGACGGTAGCACAATATTGCATAAAACAAAATAGAACATATCCAGATACAGAAAAAACACTTACATAGATATTTCGCAGCTTGAATACAGAATGCGCATAATGCAATAATTACCAATCATTCGCACAAACAATACACATAGATTCAGTTCTCAAGCAACCTTTCTTATTCATCAATTCATCAATTCCTTCTTACAATGCCCATCCCATCTTGCGCACACAGCAGCAGGGTCCGCACACAGCAGCAGGGTATCGCCCCATGGTTTCAAGTGATTTCTGACAACGTGCTTGGCACGACGGAGATACGAAATCGTGTCTATGAAGGCATTGCGGGTTTTTAAGAGGGCTAGACGCTGTGCAGGGACGAGGGAAGGCAAGGTAGCTTCGACTTGATCGAAATAAGCTTTCATCTGTCGTAAGTCTTCCTAGACACACTGAAGCATGGGGTTGAACCAGACCGCTGTCCAGAGTTGCATAGCCGCCTTGACCAACTGAGTGCCCAGAGTAAGTTGTTCCTTAATAATATTAGTTGCTTCCGTGATCAATGCAACCCGTTGTTCCTGAACTTTCGGGGGTATTTCATGCTGCTGCCGTGTAGTCCGGTCATGTTTACAGAGCTCTTGCAACACAGCAGTGTATAAATCCTGTAACACCTCACGGAGTAGTTGTGCCAAGACTATTTGTAGGTCCGTAGCTGTCGGGGTGTGGTCACCAACCATGATAGTGTGAGGTAGCGAACAAATATGTATTTCGCTAGTTGGTATTTTGGAACTACAGAGAAGTCGCAGCGTATCCCTATATCACTTTGTCCCTTCCATTCATAGGACTAGCTATGACTTGACTGCGTCAGTGTCAGTGGTGAACTGTGGCAATTGTGTACCCTCCGTAATGGTATCGTCCGAGGCCATCCGGCTGGGGCCTGCGATCGTTCTAGGGTTGTAAATGTTGAGAACTCCCGTCATGTAGCTGTGGTGCCCCTCTGCACAGGGTTCAAAGTCAATTCTCCCTACAGGGACCTAGAGGCCAATCATCTTATCAATATCTCTGTAGGTGCTGAAGCATTCGTTGGGTTAGGGACTGCCATAGCAACAAAAGGACAGGCTTCCCAGAAAATGTTAAAGATCCCAATAAGCAAGTAAGAGAATAACAGAGGCAGGGTACAGAGAAAATATGGAGCCCTGAGTGAATTTATCCTATTGAACTTATACTGTCTGGGGCTATCCAACGATAGATTAAACCTCAATTGAAACTTACCATCGATCGTCCGAAACAAACTCACCATAAATTTTCGTATTGATGGCCAACCGCCCATTTTTTGTAACGGTAAGGTTACCTTCTCACCAAAGTGTAGTGGTTTGACGGTCGTTATTTGTACTTAAGGGCTTTCCCATAGATTTACAGATTTTGGATGAGTCCTCCGTGCTGCTCGCGTACCCCGAATTAAAGCTGATGCCAGGTGTTTCGTAATGCGGTCCAGGTACCACTCAAGCAACTTGGCCATCGTACCTCTTGACAGGTGTGCTTTTCCCTTGGTCAGGGCATCCGTGTGCAATAGAGCTGTGTCGAGCATCCTTGTGCCATTTTCCACCTTAAATGTTCGCAGAAACTCAGCCCGCAAATTCTCCCAACTGTGCGTGCATTGGTGTAGCTCTGCATCTAAATACCATGCAGTCAGATGCAATCCTAGGTCATGGATAACCAGGTGAACTTGTTCGTTTGGGGTTCTGTCACACCACTGTGTTTCCCATGCCAAAAAATATCTGCATGGGTCCTTTGACCCAAGGAACCTCTGGATCTGTCTTCCATCTGGGGCTCCAAATCGCAGGATCATCTTATCCCGACACTCCTCCCAAGTGCAAAATACCGTCCCATGTGTATCCCACCAACGCGTAGGCGCTCCGCGCAGGGCTAGCGGAAGTGTACCTAGCCTACGTTCCTTGGGAAATTTAGCTTCGAATGCACGTAAAAACTCCTTAATGTCACCCACATCCTCAAGGTAGGGCAGGTCTCTTACCTCGGCGGAGATGCAGCGGAAGTTCCTTGTGACCCGAAGACATCATAGTGCCGAAACCTCATGCAACCGGCCTTGCCAATTCTCCAATTCCCCATCAGAGTCGGAAAAGCATTCACTGTACTTTTCCCAGCAGGGTACTCCTTCCGCCGTGGGGTTAATCCAGTCTTCGTCCTGTGTAGTCAATTTGTAAATGTGATCTATTTCTTCCTCGTTGTGTGCTGGCTCTGTATACTGCACACCTTCTGTGGGATCCAATGGTACTATTACGCGCATACCATTATATTCAAACACCATGATGCGCTTTTTGAGATTGATGACACTCCCCATATCTATAGCCCAGTCTAGTCCTAGGAGTGTAGGGTAGGGATCAACATCTTCCACAATTTCTATTACTTCAAAGTCATATAGGATTCTTACCCTTGCGATATCTACCATGACTTTTGGTAGCCTTCCCAGATTTTCCATGCGCAGCTGGATGGTGGACCATTCCAATTTAGGCTCTCCCATTCATTACCATGTTTTCTTTGGTAATACGTTTGCATCTGATCCAAGATCTAAAATAACTTGATCCATCTTGTAGTCACCAATCTGTGCAGTCAACTGCATCTCTTCCAGTGCGTTTTTTATATTTGTATAGCTTATTTACATCCTTGATCCCGGGAATTAGATCGGGATGAGCTACATAGCTATGCATTAATTCTTGAAGGTTCTCTACAGCCTGTTGGTTATGTAGCAGCTTCAGACATGCTTGCAGAAAGGGCTCAACCCCCTCCTCTATCTTGAGGTGTGTCGGCATCTGCGTAGTAGCTGTTATTTTTTCTTGTCCCTTGCTGATGTTTGATCCTTCCTGAGAGGTCATAGGATCCCTGGTAGGGGCTTCCTTTGCTCCCTGGGTGACCATCTTGCTGCATGTAATGAATTTCACACTCGGGTCTATGTTTCTTAGCTTGGCTTTAACTCTTTGCACATTCTGCGTAGGGGTGGGTTGTTTTTCCTGCATCTTGGCTATTAAAATTAGGTAATATTCAACCACATGGTCCAGCTGTCTACAATATTTGCACGATTTCCTGGTGGTATTTTGGCAGTCCTTGGTGAAGTGTCCTACCTCCCCGCAGTTATAACAGATTAGCTGCCCACGTCCTCGTCTTACGCTTCCTCCCAGACCTCCTCTGCCCCTTGCTGGAGAGCCTCCGAAGCTCGCATAAGTTCTTGGCGACGTAGGGTTTGATTGTACCCTATACAAGTTCCCACAATCTATCATCAAGTCGTAAGTGTGAAAATTATTCTCATCGTGTCCCACTGACTAGCAGAACCTGCACCACTATTTCTTCAGTTCTAGGAAATACACACCTAGCCGAGGGCAATGGTTTTTATCATGCAGCCCCACTACACGGCAGTTTTCGCACCACAGCATAGGTCCGCTCGAGCCTGGTCGTGACAGGATGGGTTCCCCACTTTCTCTTGGGCGTACCGGACTAGGTCCTCCTACCTACATGTAATCTTCCAATAGAGGGCACTGATCCTTCGTATGGCCATATACCCGACATCGTACGCACCATAGATCTGCGCGGGCTTCTTTTCCTCACTCCTTTCACATGTTCTGAATTTCCATGTGCATAGCTCCAAGCTACTCCTAAATTTTTTGTACTCCTACCGAAGTATCTGCTCTGGGTGCAACTTCTAGTTTCATAGCGACTTCCACAAATTTTTCCTGCGACTCAAAGGTTTGGTGACTCATTGGTGTATGCAGGTGGGGTAACAACATAGCGATGAACCATTCTGTATGTTTTCTATCATCATAATCAAACCCTCCTTCCCTGATTGCTTCCTTCAATCATTGATCAGCCTCCCACACAGATTCAGAGGCACCTTGCTTGAAGTCCTTTACTTCTGCTACCAACTGAGAGTAAGATTTTGACTTCCGGAACTATTGCTTCAGAGAGTCCTTGATATCTTGAATAGATGCACTCCCATTATGGTAAATGTATTACATATACCAGTCCAATTCTCTGTCCTTGAATGCCAAGACAGTTGCGCCCTCTTCACTGTATCGTTTGTCACATTTTGTGTAGTCCAGAAGGAGTCTGCAACAAACCAAAATCAGTCCATATCCTCATCCCCTACCCCCTTAAAGGTAGGTAGTCTTAGGTGCAAAACCATATCATTGTCCGGTGGGGGTGGTGGTATGGGTGAGTTCTTACCTTTGTGTGGCTCGGGCGGTGGTGTAGCCGGGGGGTCTTGTGCAGCCGGTTCTCGCAAAAGGTTATAGGCAGATCTCCCTCTATTGAGGTTGGTCCAATAGTATTTACCACTGCGCGTCGCACTCCCATCTAGATCCGAGGTCATTCAGTCTGTATAACTACAAAGAATGCTCTTTTCACACAGTAATATCTTAATAAGTAATGGTAATGTCTTCAGAAATTTTCCCTAGAACCCTTTAAAGAATCGTCATTCGGCCTCAGAGTAGGAGAAAAAATGATCAATGGAAAATTCTATCACAAATCCTCCTAACACACTGTCCACCCAATGATCTACTGTGTATGTGATAGTATTATCAGCCCTCTCCAACTGTTGGATCAACTCTAGGGTCCACTGAGTGACTCGCTTGTCCTTCCAACACTTTTTGAATTCTACAAGCCTAGACAGCCACTCCTGAAGCTCAATTGCAAATTTTACAAAGAATATTTCATAGCTTCCTGTAAGAATGTACCTATTTTTCCACCTTTCCACCGTTAACTTCTTGCTGCGATTTTCTTTTATCACAAATTCATGGATCTGATTTTTGAACCACTCCTCAATTTCCTTCCTTTCAGGCTTCCAATAATCTATTTTCATTACTTGATCCCTTTCTCAAAATGCTCCAGGTCTCGACAACAGAACCATTTATTGGCTCGAGGGGTCCTGACCTAGGTTCAGAGTTCAAGGTTTGCCAACAAACCCCTATACTACTGGCCCTTTCGGTAGTGACCTGCTTGTGCAGGTCAAAGTCTCACTCGAAGTAGTATGGGTGGGTGCTAGAACCAGGTATCCGCACCCTGAGAAAGGATAGGTAAGGCAAGCAGAGCTGCATCCAGCCCTGTGATACCCAGATCGAGTCTTTCTATGTAGGTTCGATAGGTCTATTTTCGCATCCACGTGCATTAGATCTATAATTATATACTTCTATGACAGTAGCACAATATTGCATAAAACATAACATAACAGATCTAGATACCACAAACACACTTACACAGATCTTTCGCAACTTGAATACAAAATGCGCATAATGCATTAATTACCAATGATTCACACAAACAGTACACATATATTCAATTCTAAAGCAACCTTTCTTATTCATCAATTCATCAATTCCTTCTTACAATGCCCATCCCAGCCTGCGCACACAGCAGCAGGGTCCGCACACAGCTGGACCCTGAATCTCCGTGCACACAGCCAACAGGAGTACTTTCCCCAAAAACCCAAACAGATATCTTAAACCACAGTTCGCATAGATATTTCTTCATTTCCTACCTTACAATTCAAAATGTACCTCTATTTATAATAATATAGCCTAAACTTTCCTATGGTCCACAAACCATGGTTTTCGGACCCCTGGTTTACCCTTTTGCCCATTACAATGCTTTCGGGGCTTTGATCCACCCCAAAACCCCTATGCTAGCCTAATTATAATAAAAAATATACCAAATCAAACCAGTTCCGCAGTTCGTAGGAGACCCTGTTCCAACAGGGATTGCGCAGTGGAGGCAGGCTATCAGGAGGTAAGAAATTGGTGCATAGATATGCAAATTTCCACATGATAGTGTGTAATGACTGTTGATTGTACTAAGAGCTTGATGTGCTAACCTTTGTATGAGATTATTACATGACCCATTGATATACATAATATATGATAGTTGGGGTTTTTAGCTTTAATCTTTCCCGTTAAACAACTGTGTTTATGTGCGATTGATTTTCTTCATAAGCTTTCCCGCAAAGAATTAAGTGGAAGGATTCTATATTTAACATAAGATTAATTTTTTAGATTAGGAGAATCCAATAATACTATTAGTATTAATAAATTTATACAGGGTATGGGAGTAGTGTTAATCACTAGAGATTGCAATAGTGAAGGGGTGCTGAGTTTTGTGCTGGTGGAAAGTTTGAATTTGCTACAGAAATTTCTTGGTGCGACAGTTGAGTATTCATTGAAATGGATTTCAATGGGTTGCAGTTGGAGTATTCCCTTGAGGGTAGCTCGAATTACATAGCCTGGAAGGATAGGATGGAGGTGGTGCTTGAAGATAATGGACTGAAGGAGTTCATCAATAGAGATGTTCCTAAGCCTACTTCTAGCGATGATGCATTACTTGACGCATGGCAAAAGAAGGTAGCTAAGACAAGAAGAATTCTATTGGAAGGTGTGAAAGAAAATATTATGTCAAGCCTTCATGGAAAAGACACTCCATTTGAAATGTGGAAGGCTTTGACATATCTTTTCCAAAGTAGCATCGACCATGGGAAGTTGGTGCTGAAAGATAAGCTCAGAAAAATAAAAATGGAGAAGCGTGACTGTATTCCAAAATATCTCACGAAGTTTGTCCAATGTAGGGATGAGCTGGGGAGTGTGAGAATTACATTTACGGATGATGACTTGGTGAGCTTGGCTCTCCTTGGGCTTCTGAAGAGTTGGCACAGCTACGAAGACTCTGTCAATGGATGGGAGAAACTACCGGATTGGGAGCGACTTTGGTCAGATCTTGTGTAGGAGGAGATAAGGCAGAATACCAGGGATGGCTCTTCATCGAAGAATGATGATGAAGAGAATTTCACTTTGGCTACCAAAGAAAGGAAAATGAAGGGGAAGAAATCACATCTAAAATATGAGGCTAAAGGAAAGATGCTGGATTTATCCAAAGTGAAGTGTTTTCACTGTCACAAACATGAGCATCTCACCACTAACTGCCCACAGAAAAAGAAGAACAAGAAGGCTGCTAGAGTTGTAGCGGGTGAGGCCTTAGCCTTGCAATTTGAACTTGATTTCTCTTTGATCGCATCCTTGGTTTCAAGCGCAATGGGATCGATGTTGTATCTTGATAGTGGTGCTTCCTTCCATATGACGAGAGACAAGGAGTTGTTTAGTGACTTGGAGGAGAAGGATCTCCAAATGCATATAGAGATGGGCGACGATGGTAGATATAGTGCGACCAACATTGGAACCATTACCTTTGAGAGGGAGTCAAGTAAACCATTTCTATTGAATGATGTTATGCATGTTCCAGGTTTGAAGAAGAACTTGTTCTCGGTCACTATGTTGGAGGACATAGGTTATGACGTTGTTTTCAGCGAGGGAAAATATTTCCCGCGACATAAAACAACGGGTCAAACCAAGAGGATAGGGATTTGACGTAATAATCTCTACAAGTTGGAGGTAGATGGTTGCACTGCAATCATGGGCAAAACAGAAGAAGTGGTGAGCTGGGATGAGGGTGAATTATGGCACAAAATATTGGGCCATCTTCACCATGGCGCCTTGAAGATTTTGTAGAAGATTTCTACTAGACTTCTAAAGGGTACTCTTGCACAGTTAGATCAGTGTAGGGGATGTACTATGGGTAAGTTTGTGAAGACCACCTTTCATAAGAAGGAGAACCGTGCTTCGGTGATCCTGGAGAGAATTCACACAGACGTGTGTGGACCTTTCTCGGTTGCTTCAACAGCAAAACACAAGTATTATGTTTTATTTTTTGATGAATATACTCGTATATGCTGGATATTCTTCATGCAGAAGAAGAGCAAAACATTCTCAAAGTTTTGTGAGTTTAAAGCATTGGTGGAGAAGGAGTCGAGGAAGCATGTGAAGGCTCTATGGAGCGATAATGGTGGTGAATATTTCTCGAAAGAATTCAAATACTTCTGTAGCAAAGAAGGAATTCAAAGAGAAATAATAGCACCTCATAACCCACATTAGAATGGGGTCATGGAGAGGAAGAAAAAAATGATCGTGGGTGCTGCACGAGATATGCTGCATGACCAGGGCCTACCGATGCACTTGTGGGCGGAAGCATGCAACACTGTGGTTTATGTGCAAAACTATTGTCCTCATAGAGTACTTGGAATGAGTACACCTGAAGAAGATTTTACTGGTAAGAAGCCTGATATTTCTCAACTGAAGATTTTTGGCTCATCTGTTTACATTCATGTGACAAAGGATGCCAGGAAGAAGTTGGAGCTGACTGCAGAAGTTGGGATATTTTTGGGGTACACAGAAACACCCCATAATTATCGTGTGTATTTTCTGAACAGTCGAATGAATATGGTGCGACGGGATATCAAATTCAATGAGGTGAAAGCTATGAAGTTTTTGCTTGAGAGGGAGCCACACTTGCATGCAGAGGAGGAGCTAATTGTTCCCAAAGATGAGCCTCTAGATGTGGATCAGCCACAGGAGGAGATTCATGGAGTGGAGGAGTCCACTCATGTAGAACCAAACATCAGAACAGGCAAAAAGCGTACCACAAAAGCTGAGATACTGAAGCTTGATGTGGCAAACAATGTAGGAGTCCCTACATCACAGCGCAGACAGAGACAGTCACTGGACCGATTTACTGGATACATGGCTCTTATAAGCAAGTGTATCATGACAGAGCCATCTTCTTTTGAATATGCAGCGTAGGAGCCCACATGGGTAGATGCCATGGTGGAGGAGTATGACTCCATTGTCAGAAACAATGCTTGGGATATTGTTCCAAGGCTAGTTAATAAATTAGTGGTAGGTTCAAGATGGATCTACAAGGTAAAGCAAGTTGTTGATGAGAGCGTCGACAAGTATAAGGCAAGATTTGTTGCTTGGGGCTTCTCACAAATCGAGGGGATTTATTATGAAGAAACCTTTATACTTGTCACATGGTATTCTTCTATAAGGACCATCCTTTCTCTTTCAGCGTAGATGGGTTGGCACATTCATCAAATGGATGTGAAGACTTTGTTCCTTAATGGAATCATTGAGGAAGAAGTGTACATTGAGTAGCCTGAAGGGTTTTAGATCTTCAGCAATGAGTCACATGTGTGCAGACTCAAAAGAGCGATGTATGGGCTGAAGCAAGCACCTTGTGCCTAGTACACACAGATTGACAACTAATTCACTGGACTTGGCTTCACCAAGAGTGAGGCGGATGCAAACCTATACCAAATTTTGGTGGAGGGTAAGATTTTAATCATTGTTCTTTATGTTGATGATTTAATACTAACGGGTGATGAGCAGTTGATACACACATTCAAGGAAGATCTTGCAAAGGAGTTTGAGATGAAGGATTTGGGCCTCCTTCATTATTTCCTTAGATTGGAAATATGGTAGCGAGAAGGTGAACTATTTGTGTCTCAAGGCAAGTATTCTCGGGGGATACTTGGTAAGTTTCACATGGAGGAATGCAAGCCCATGGATACTCATCTTCCAAGAAATTGGAGGAAAGAGGATGCTACATTGATAGAGGTAGTGGATGCCACTTTTTATAGACAGTTGGTGGGTATGTATTTAGATAATACAAGACCGAACATATGCTATGCGGTTAACCAACTTAGTCAAGCATTGGTTAAGCCTACCAAGCTCTTTTGGAAGGCAGGCAAGCATGTCCTGAGGTATCTCAGGGGCACATGTGAGTATGGAATATGGTACAGACAGATGGATTGTTACACTGAAATTTGTCACCATGACATTTTAGTGTCTATATGGGTTCATCATTACTCATATATTACTCCCTTAAAAGTCTACAACATCAAAGTTCCTAAAATCAAGCCTTGAAATTGAGAGAAAATCTCATAAAAGTCTTAAAAACACTTGTACCGCACTTTCTCTTAACATTACCTGCGGTGCCGAACCTATTTGTTAAGAATCATGCAGAGCTAAATGCACTTTTTCTTCATTAAACGTGCAAACCCCTGTAAAAGGTAAAATTAAGGTGGAAAGTAACATTTAGAAGCCCAACGGTAAAATCTGGAAGCTTTTGGAAGCAATTATCTGGTCAAAGGTTCACTCCTATCATGTACATTCATTCCTCCATTATGGGAGCCTACCCCTTGGTTTATGGAGCTCAATCCCTTCAAAAGAGGATTCTATCCCCTCTTATGTGGAGCGGCAACCTCTTCTCTTTTCCTATAAATTGAGGCCATAGTTCAGCCTCAAAGGGAGTTAGAATTTGATAATTTTTTAGGAGAAATGCTGTAGAAACTCAGACTCTCTTAACTGATCATTATGTGGGAATGATTACACACCCATGTGCATTTTAGCTGAGAGAGTACAAAGCTTGTTAGAGTAGAGGAAACGCTTGTTCCAGACCCCAGAAAGACCTGTACGACATCAAGGCGGACATGGTTGTAAGGATCTTTTTTCATCAAAGATAATACGAATGAATTCCGTTTTCTCAATGAGTTCTTTAATTAAGTAGCTTGTTTATCATGTTTTATCAATGATTTATTTAATTAATTAGCTTGTTTCTTGAATTCCTTGATCATCTTGATAGATATATGATTCGTGAATTAGTTTATACTATGCAGGTGCTATTGATTTTTTCCATATTTGTGATTGTAGATCTTTGAAGACGACTCTTTCAAGAAACTGGAAAGAAGATCATTATGAACAGTGCTGGACTACAGGTAGGTCTTCAAAAACCCTGTTGTAGCTAATTCTGAATTGAATATTATCTAGAGAAAATAGTTTTTGTTTGTCTTTTTGTTGCTAGTTGTCCGTAGGACACTTGGGAGGTCTTTCTTGTCAACAAGAACGACTTATCTGTCCAACAAAATGGCGACTCCACTGGGGAATGGATCTTGAACTTTGATTTCTTTTATTTTTGACTTGTGAATTTATTTTTTCTGATTTTTATTGGCTTATACTGGCTTGGGTAGTTTATCCATGTAGAATCCCTGACAAATGTTTTAGAGTTTTTTTATTTTTCTTTTAGTTTTCTGGTATCTGCACTTTTCTTTTAGAAACAGTGTGGGTATCTCCGCTCTTTTCTTGTATAAACAATGCGAGACCGCACCTGTTTACACTGCAACCTGCAGACCCTGTGAAAATTTTTAGAAAACCTTAAAATTCTCTTTTTTGGATCAGTTTGTTAGATTCTCAGTGTATACCTAGACTTGTATTTTCTGTCAGAAAGCTTTGGTTGAGAGTTTTCTTTAGCATTTTTAAGTTTTGAATGATTTTCTAAAATATCTGCATGTTATAGTGATTTTTGCTTTGTCTTTATCCCACTCAAAGATTAGAAGCCTTGGTATACCTTTAGATCACTGGTATTTCCTTGCTTTCTTGCTGAGTCTGACTTCATAGAAGAAATTATTTTATGAGATTTAGATCCCATTTTCTCATTTGCAAATTTTTAAAATACTTTTGTTGATAAGTTTGAAATTTCACTTAAAAAACCATAATTGGATGATTTTTGAGTTCTTGCTGATCTAAGCAAAGAATTTCTTAGTTAGATAACAAGCTAAGAAAAACATCCTCAAAATATTTAAATTTTTAATTCAGATTTAGTCTTTAGAATTTTTAGATCTCAAAATTAGTTTTTTTTTTAGTTTTGAGTGTTATTTCTAGAAATTGTAGTGTTCTTTTGGAGAAAATTTTGTTTGTAGTTTCGATCTTGAATGATAAAGGGATTTCTTCTTGAGAAATTGATCATTTTGAGTTCTCATGAAATTAGATTTCTTTTCATTTATTCTTGTTTAAAGGAAAGAATTACTTTAAAAGATTGCATTTCTCAACTCTTTCTTTTAGATAGAATTCATTGAAAGGAAATGAATTGTTTCTCATAATAGATGTATTTTTAGTGTGTTTTGAGTCGGGTCACTACATATCATCAGTTTCACTTTCGCACCTATTGTCATAAGAAACAACCTATTAAAAGCAACGCTTAAATTAAAATCAATCTAGTAATTTTTATATTTCTAGGGCTCTTTTCCACCAACATAGCTTAGGATAGTGTCTTGGGGTAGGGAGTAATTAACTCTCCAAGACAATTAAAATAAACAAGTAGTTGATCTTTTGGTAGGAAAAATCCATTAGTCGCTTGTATGCTCAGGGAAGCTCCTCTTAAAGGAGTCAAGCACGAGGTCATATTCGAACCAGTGGGATAATCAATTCTATATCATTGGGAACGATAGAAGATGTGCACGTATTAACAACGGTAAACCTCGGATAGACCATTGTCAAGGAGCCTGGGGTCACTTGTCGGTATACCTTGGATTATGTCAAGGAGCCTTCAAGGGGATTGAGCTTTGTTACTCTACCCTTGCGCATATGTCGGATCATAGGATGTTCCCCCAGGTATATTAGTTCCTGTTGGTAACCTTAGTGGCCATAAAATTTATGATTTTTTCCTAAGGTGACGGTGGAGGAAAGATCCCACTATACCTGGAGTATACGTCAACTAGACTCACTTGGACTCTCCGAAGGGTTATCTTCACTCGAGATGGTTTAAGTGGAGAAACTTGCACCGGTTTGTTTCATTAAGAAGGTTGTTGGGGTAACTGTTCCAACTGCCATTTCTACATTAAAATACTACAATGTTGGATTTCATCACCAACTAGTGTTTTTAGTGTGGGAATTTACTGTTTGTGTGTGGTTTGATCTCCTATATTTTTAGGTGTGTGATTCATTTGTTTGTTTCCTTAGAGACTTTGGGAGTTTTCATTGAAATTTTCTTTGATTGCATGTGATTAATAATTTTTAATCGTGGCTAAATTACCAAGACAATCGTGTAGACTCCAGGGGAGACCCCCTAAGTATACACCAAGCCAACTTGAAGGATTGCGAGCTCTAGTATCGCCTAGTGTCATCAGAACTGAGAGAATCATCCATAGTTACTCATCCTAATTATCAATCACAAACAACAAAGTATATTCAAGAGCCAATTTCAATTTCTGAAGTTACTGGTATTATTTCCCCAACCAGTGAATTGGCTGAAGAACCTGAAATTTTTGAGCCCGAAACTGAACCTGCTGTGTTGGAACCATCTTTAGGATTTGTTACTCTGAATTCTAGCGATTCTGATTCACCTAGGGTAAGACATCAAATTACTGAAAACCTTCCTTCTGATCTCATATGTATTGAAGAACTTGTTGGTCCAGACGAAGACGTAGTTCTTCCCGAAACCCAGGAAACTTTGATTCTTAGGGAGCGAGAATCAATATTCTATAGTCCTTTTAGAACTGAAGCTTGGTATTTATCATTGACACATTTTTTACAAAACAAAAGTCTTACTTATCCACCACCCCGAATTCCTTTTCACCTTACACCGAGAGGTTATCATCCTTCATTAACTATGTCGGATGAGTCATATATGTTTTCTCAATATCCAGAAACATTTTTATATGGTGGTCCGTTTGTTCCTTCGGGATACCAGTCGGTCTCTGGTACTTTCTCGTGGGAAACTCCTCAACCAATTGAACAAGTGTTATCATCTGGTACAAATGGAACTAAAGCTAAAACGTTGAACACAGAACAAATTTTTATGATGTCTGGCAATATTCCAAATCCTCAACCTTAAGGAAGTCAGTTACCACCTGGGGGGAAACCTCAAGGAATTCTGTTACCGCCTAGGAGGCAACCTCAAGGTATTCAATTACCACCAGGAAGGCAACCTCAGGGTAATTTTTTACTAGTTTAAACTATAGGACAATATTTCCTGCCTGGGGAACAACCTCAAGGATAGTACATACCTCAAGGTCAATATCAACCTTAAGGACAGTACATACCTCAAGGTCCATATCAACCTTAGGGACAGTACATAACCCAAGGTAAATATCAACCCCAGAGTCAGTTTATTCCTCAGGGTCAATATCAACCCCAGATTTAGTACATGCCTCAAGGTTATCAACCTCAAGGTCAGTACCCAGCTCAAGGTTTTCAACCTCCTTCAGGTCAAACATTGTTACAAGGAATTGGAACTTTACCAGTTAATTATCAAACTTATGTTCAACCTGGTTATGGTCCTTCATATGCACAACCTTCTATGGTTCAATACCCTGGAATGAATATGGTGTGGGATCCATCTCAAATTCAACAGAATTTGAAACCCAATGTGCAGTTACCTAATCAACCTGGACAACCCATAGGTTCTGGCTCAACCCAGCGACCTGTCCAACCTACCATTCAAGTCTCTACACCTGGTTCTGTTCAGTAGCCTGGGCCAAGTACACCTAGAACTCCACCTTAAACTTCCATTGCTGCTGCAACTTTTGTTCAACCTACCACACCTATCTCTGGAATACCTGTAGCTCCTATTTCTACTATCCTTGTATCAGTGAAAATTCCTCAAGTATCTATGCCACAGTCAGGACCTAAAATTCAGACTACGACCCAGATGCCTACAGGACAAGCTGGTACAAGTATAGTTCTTACTATTCAACCACAATTTACTTATCAACCGTACCAGGGATAGTATCAATTTGGACAAGCTACACAAAATCCAACATATCAATATCAACCGTACCCTAGGTATACTTATCAAGTACCTCAACAACCCCAGTATGGTCTGGTTAATCCTGGTTATCCAGGAGGTTTTACAATTCCCAATGCGCATCCAATTCTAGGATATCCTGGATATCCTCCTCCTAGAACTGGTTTGATCACACAAGGTTATCAAGACCCTAGCCATCGGTTACTATTTATAGAAACTTTAGATATACCTGATCTATCGCGCCTTACGAACGATCCTATCTTTTATCTTCCATATTGGCCACTAATGCCTAACAAGTTGCCCAGTGATATTCCAAATTTTTAGGGTAAGTCAGGAGAGGACCCATCTAATCATGTTATGACTTATCACCTCTGGTGTGTATCCAATTCACTAATCGATGATTCAATCTGGTTACGTATTTTTCAAAGAAATCTCATTGGTCTAGCTGTCAAATGGTACATTGAGTTACCACGAGGCTCATTTAATAATTTTAATGCACTAGCTACCGCTTTCTTGACCCATTTTCGGTTGACTGTCAGATACGAAAATGGCACGGAATTGTTGACTTCATTAAAACATTCTATGTCTACATACATATCCGATCACATTCATGAATGGAGACGTAGGAGGCATTTAGTGAAGGTCTTTATTCCGAATCAAATTTTGGTTGAATGGTTTATTAAATCGTTATTGCCCAAAATTACTGAATATTGTGGCCAAAGGAGGGGTTGTTACAGAAGATCAAGTCATTGCTCAGGCTCAGTACCTTGACCTTGTATATACACAGTCAGGTACTCTGTATGATAAAATCCCTGATTTACCAAGAGCTGGTCAATTAACTACAACTCCTTCTAGCTCTCATGCCACTGATGGTGTAATTGGTTATGTTAGCACGGGTAAGAGTAAGAAGAAATCTTCCAAGACAACTTCTCCTATTATAACTTTACCTGATTCACCGAAAGGAGATTCTTCTGTTGAAACTTCCACCGATATTCATGTTATAGAATCATCTACAACCAAACCTAAAATTGGTGGTAAGAATAAAGGTAAGAATAAAAACAAAAAATATTCAAAATATAAAAATGATAAAAATGAACCAACTGACGAAAAATGAAAACCTCGTTATCCTTGTCTTATCTGTGATGAGGATCATTTTACAAAAGAGTGCCTGCATAGAGCTGAGGTATCAAAATTCGTTAAGGGTTCGCCCATACCTGCTGTCTTGAAGGATCCCTTTCCTACTGAAGATAGTAACATGATTGGATCTTCCTCAAATACGCTAGAGAATATCTTAATGGTTGCGACGAGATTGCAAGATTACGGTAGTAAAGATCCTGGTAAAGAAGAAGAAACATCTAATTCAGCATCAACTACATCTCCCTCAGTTTTCGATCCGCTACAGATCGAGAAACAAAATCCCGACTTAGTAATCAAACTGCCTGCTAAAGGTGTACTTTGTAAATCATCTTTCAATCCACATGTGAGAGATGCTCAGAATTACAATATTGTTGAAGACTTGGCAATTTCCCCTTCAGCAATGTCAACTTTGGAAGTGCTGTAATCATGCCTAGCCCAAATAAAATTACTATTTTCAGCCTTAGGAGCCATAGACCTCCAGGATTCGAACCTCATGATCTTCGATTTAGAGAATTTTACACCCCACCTACCCCATCAAAAGGCTTTTCAAATTCCAGTAATAGTAAAAAACAAACGTATCTTTTGTACTGTTGTTGATGAAGGGGCTTATACGTGTATTATGTCATTAAAATGTTGGAAATCCCTTGGTTCTCCAACAATTAACCAATCACCGACTATCCTCAAAGCTTTTGATGGAAGAGGTTTCCATCTGTTTGGTATTTTACAGGATCTACCTATAGAGGTCGAAGGCAAAACCGTTAATCTGGATGTGGAAGTGGTTGATGCCCCTTTGGATTAAAACCTTCTCCTGGGTCACAGTTGGTCTTATGCCATGACTGTTGTTGTATCATCGGTCTTTCATCTCATAATGTTTCCTCATAAAGGAAAGATCGTTAAAATAGATCAGTTCTCATATTATTCATTCGGCCCAGCCTCTACTGATAGTATCCAACATATCGGAAAATCAACTATCCCTTATAAGCATGTCGGAGTAGGTTTGCTTAAAGATTCAGCTTTACTAGGAACTTTTTCCCTGCCTGCTCCCAACATACTGCCTCCTATTGCTAATATCAATATGATTACATCAAGTACTATTTCCTTTGATGATCCTTGGATAGTACCTTCATAATTAGAATTGAATTCTTTCGATGGCGCGATGCCTTTGAGTCCTTTTGAGTTAACGTATCAGGCAGTACAGTCATTTTCTGATACTCCTTCAACTGAATCAGATCTAGTGAAAGTGATCAATGAGGAGTCATTTTCAATATCGAGCTCAGCTTCGACATCAATTCCAGATCTTGGTCAACAAGTATTCAATACTGATGAACATATTCGTGAATTCTTATCTGTCGATGAATTACCATGGGAAGATCTACATCATAGGTCTTCGTTTTTGCCTGATCTCGATCATTTTGAGAACGATTTTTCCTCCATTTTTACTACTGATTACGTCAAAGAACCTCTGAATCCTCTCTCATCTTCCGATTATGAATTTAATTTAGAAAACATTTCTACAACGGTTCCCATTGACATTTCAGTAAAACACGAAATTTTTGAAAACATTCATATAGGTGCTTCTTGTACGACTGATGAAATCCAATCATATAAAGCCCTATTTCAATAATTCCGTGACATTTTCACCTGGTCATATGAAGAAATGCCAAGAATCGATCCGTCGATTATTGTTCATGAAATTAAGACATACCCGGATCCTAAACCCATTAGACAGAGATTACGTCAAATACATCCGCGAAAAACTGCCACTATTAAAGCAGAAGTTGAAAAATTACTTTTTGCAGGTTTTATTTATCCGATTCCGTTAATGGATTGGGTATCTAATATCGTTCCTGTCAATAAAAAACAAGGAACAATATGAGTATGTATCGATTATAGGGATATAAATCAAGCTTTTCCAGAATACAATTATCCAACCCCTTATATCGATCAAATTATTGACGATTGTGCTGGAAGTGAAATGTTTTTGTTCATGGATGGATTTTCTGGCTATAATCAAATCAACATACTCCCTACAGATCAACCTAAAACAACTTTCATTTGTCCATGGAGGACTTTTGCTTATCGCAAATTACCTTTTGGACTTAAAAGTGTTGGCGCCACTTTTCAAAGGGCAATGTCTTATGCATTTCATGACATTAAACACATTGTGCAACCCTACCTCGATGATTTTCCTGCTCATTCCTTACACAGAGCAGATCATATCACTCATTTACAAGCCATTTTTATACCATGTAGGCATTATAAGATTTGTCTGAATCCTCAAAAATGTGTTTTTTTGTGTACAATTTGGACGATTGTTAGGATTTATTATCTCAAAGGCAGGCATTCATGTCGACCCATCGAAGGTTGAGGCTATCATCAATTTACCTCTTCCTTCTACTCTTTTCCAACTCCAAAGTTTGCAAGGGAAAGCAAACTTTTTACGTCAATTCATTCCTAACTATGCCGAGTTAACGAAAGGTTACCAGGTTGTTAAAATAGAATATTCCTTTCTTTTGGGATGAGATCTATGATCGATATTTTGATGCTCTTAAAAACACATTGACCCATGCACCATTACTGCATCCTCCCAATTACAACCAGGATTATTTTTTGTACCTCACCACTTCCGATTCCACGATAGGAATGGTTCTAGTTCAGGATGATGAATTCCATGGTGAACATGTGATTTAATATCTTAGTCGCAATTTGCATCCGACTGAAATCAAATACTCACATGTGGAGAAATTGGCCTTGGCAGCTGTTCAAGCTGTCTAACGTTTTCGTCATTACATTCTTTTATGCAAAACAACAGTGATTTTTTATTGTAACCCTATGATGTATATTTTGACCAAACAATTGCTAGGGGGGAAATACTCCAAATGGATTGTTATCCTACAGGAGTTTGACTTGGAATTTGAAAAATAAAAATCAAAGAAATCATTGATATTTGCTGAACTTATGTGTGACTTCCCACGTACTAATACAGAAACTGTGGCGAAACAACTGATCGCGGATGAATCCTTGTTTCTTATTAGTACCATTGATCCTTGGTATGGAGATATCATCGTTTATCTTCAGACCCAATCTTTTCAACCCGAACTTTCATGGTCACAACGACGTAAAATCCATTTCCAGACTCAACGATATCATATTGTTGGCGACACACTATACCGTCATGGTGCAGACTCTATTTTTCGACATTTTCTCACCCATGAAGAAGCCGAAAAGGTTTTAAATGACTGTCACTCTGGAGCATGTGACGGTCATATGTTTGGGTATGCCACATCCCAAAAGATATTGTGTGTTGGTTATTTTTGGTTGTCCTTATTTAAAGATTGTATTTATGCGGTCCGAAAATGCCATAATTGTCAAATCTTTGATCGAAAGATGCGAGCACCACCTGCTCCTCTTCACCCTATAATTGCTGTTGGTTCTTTCGAAAAATGGGGCATTGAATTCATTACATGTAACCCTCACTCGACTGGGGGGTATGGGTATATTATTCTCGCAATAGATTATTTTACCAAATGGGCCGAGGCGATGCCTACATTTGTAGTAGATGGAAAAACTGCAGCTACTTTTGTGTTCAATCATGTGATTTCTCGTTTCGGTGTACCCCAAGCGATAATTACTGACCATGGGAGTCATTTTTGAAACATCATGATGACTGAGCTAACTGAACTACTTGGTCTACACCATGACAATTCTACACCATATTATCCGTAGGATAATGGTCTGGTTGAAGCGATTAATAAAGTTTTAGTCACCATGATCAAACGAGTCATCAGAATTCATAAATCGAATTGTCATACCATGCTTTTTTAAGAACTTTGGGCATATCGGACCTCAGCAAAAACATCAATAGGTTTTACCCCTTTTCAACTGGTTTACGGTTTAGAAGCAGTATTACCAATTGAATGTGAGATACCGTCACTCAAAAATTTTACGAAAAAGCGAAACCATAGAGTCCTCCTTTTAGCCCTTTTCAGACTCTCTAAATATGAAAATATTTTCGAGTACTTCACTATTCGAACTCGTTAAAGGAAATGAACAGTCATCCCTTCAGTATAAGTTTACCCCTTTTCTAGAATGAAATGGAATATTTACGAAAAAAGGTATACGTTGACTAATCATGGTAAATAGAGTTCTCTCCTGCATTATTTTATCCTTTTTCGGGCCCGAGAGACTAAAATTATGAAAAAGAACACCCATGGAGTTTTCTTAAGTTTTTTCTTCTGAATCCCTAAAAATGAAAAACACCAAGTTTCTCCTATACTGGACTCATTAAAATTTAATAGTAAAGGACCTGTCGATTACAAACAGGAACAAACCACTCCTTCTTAGGGTTCGATTTTAAACTAATTTGGACTCATTTGAAGGATGAACTTATAAACAAGAAAATGTTATCCTCCTCAAGCTTGTCAAAAATAAAGAGGTACTTGCCAGAAATGGTGGGGGAAAAAGAGAGAAAATGAATCCATTTGTTATACTTTGATTTAAAAGTAGTATACCACTCTTAAACACGACATTTTTTTCACACTTCTACCTGGGTTGGGAAAATCATTTTCCTATCAGTTAATCAAACCACATTGAAGGTATTCAGCCGGTTTCTAGGTATTAGCTTAGGGAAATTTTTACCAAACCATATGCAGTGTCGTTATGTGTTCAAGATGAAAATCAAACAAAGCATTCATATGCAAACATTTGTCTCCATTTGCGTTGACCATCCTTGAGGCAGTCCTTTTAAAAAATTTCTTCAAAACTTGATCTATGGTTTCGTGTCATGAGCTTGCTTACGATGGATCAATTTATATCGACGACAACTCATCATCTAGGAAGTTGATCTAGAATCCGTTAATACCTTGGAATCTGCATGCCTTAATGGCAGGTTTCTCGCCTTCGATGACAGGTTGCATCATTGACCTTCGATCGAACGATTCCGTGAAATGTTCGACTTCAGATCACTTATTAACATTTCATGGATTTTACTGAGTACTTTGAGAGCCATTGTCACTATTGGTGGTTTCTCTCACACTTGTTAATAGTTCACATCATTGACTGGTAATCAAGTGGGTTCTACCATGTTCGACTTCAACACATTTAATCGCATGGATAGAATCATACTAGTTCGGGAAGAAGAAATCAAGACCCTGGATCTAGTTTCCACTAGCAAGACTGCGAGGATTTTTATTATTCATTATGCAGTAGACTATTCATTACAGATGGTTGCGTCCATGCTGTGTCTACAATATTGATGTAATATTAAAATAATTTCTGTATCAGAACAAGTTTAGTTAGTTTTTTATCTGAGTATGGGAATGTTATTGGGCCAAAATTGTAATCTATGGATAAACTACACTTCCCTAGACCAGTTTCTAGTCTAGAAAAATAGGTGAAAGACTGCACTACCCTTTTCCCTAACTCAGAACAGATACACAGAGAGGATTAGATGCTTACTTGTTTCAGTCACTTCCAAATGGCTCCTTTCTGTCGCTTCCACTACAGCTTCAAATTCAAGCAGTTTCAAATAGTTGAATGCTTCCTGCAAGAAAGAACACTGAAATAGTAGAAGATGTTATAATATAGATATCTATTCAAGTTAATTAGCCAAATCAGTTAAGCATAAACTACATTCATCAACCAAGATTTTACAACATGGAAAATCAACGTAAACATGGATGCATGTAGGGAAAAACAAGAAGTACTCTTTATTGATGATAGAAGGAGAGGTTATAACCTAGTGACTGATTCGTCGTGACCTTCCAGCAAAGTTCCCAAGTCTCATCACAGCATAAGTCTCTTCAGCAACAACTCCACAAACCAAACTCTCTATTGAAAATTCTCCAGCATTTCCCTACTCAAATTCTTCCTTTCAAACACTTAGATCTGTGTTCAATTTATATAGGAACTTGTTGAAGCCTAGAAAATTTCTGCTTCAAACATCGGGGAAAACCACCCGGTCGGGACCTTAAGACAGCTCCTTTTCAGTTTGGTGTGGTGGCTCCGACTGGATTTAAAAGACCAGTTTCCTTGTAACTAAATGGATTGGATTGGATGGGTGGAAATGGGACTAAACTAACTGAAATAAAACTATCTAATTTAAGCTAAATACTGATAAAGAAATTCTAGCACTAACCCGGGTAGCTATATGTGAATGCAACTTAAGATTGTTTCAATTCAACAATAACCATAAAAATGTATTATTAATTAAATTGAAATATGCAGAAACAAATAAAGATAACTCTGTTTAAGAAATTAAACAGAGTTATATAAACATATTGCATTCATCATTGTATAACATTTACATGTAACTATGAAAAATAACGTTTCAATTATACTCAGAAATGATATATAAAAGGAAGTGTTGTGAAAACCAATATACATATAAATGATAGCAATTTTAAAACGAATATCATAAAACAAAAGAGATCAACCGTGAACAGATAGAAATACCTTGTTCATCTTGAAGACTTTCAAATGCAATCTGATACTCTATCCAATAACTCTAATGCAAAACCAAATCCAAGGTACAAAAATGCAACACTTCAAAGATAGTTCCGCATGAAAATCACCAGATGTGATCCTTTTCAAAAAATATATAAGACAATGGAGTACAGAAATGCAATCTCCAAGTCCAAAAATATTAAAATCCAGGACCCCTCTCAAAATGCATGAGAGGGGTTTAAATACTACTTAACTAACTCTAAAAATAGTTTATTACAAAAATTAAGGATTCGGTTCAATGACCGTCCTTTTCCTAGGCTAAAATACAGTGAAATTAAAACTAAATCTATCTATCTATTAATTTGATCTTTAAGCTTGCAGGCATCCAGCATAGTTTTGAGAAGATGCGGTTGACCAACTTCAGAATTCAACTGTCCTGAAAAGGCAGAGTCGGCAAGCGTAGGAGAAATATTCTCTGTAGCATTGATGATACAATTGAGCGCATTGTGCTGACTGTGTGGCTTTACCAAGTACATCCAGTATGCGTCCCAATTCAATCTTGTCAGCCCTTGGATGGATTTTTCTCTTTCTTCTGCCTTTTACCTCCATTCTGTTTGCAGTTGATTTGCCTGTGGGAGATATCCTGGAACAGTTTCAGAAATCAAGTTAGCTTTGTGTAAATATTCATTTACACAATCAGTGAGAGTGTTTTCTGCTGTAGATGCCTCCTCTGCTGCCATTTCTGCCCTTCTGATTTGTGCATCCCAATTATTAAACAATATTTCTTTATGGTTCTCGTTAATGATGGGTGCACCAGCTTTTCTGCCTTCTTCTGTCTTTTTCCATGCTAGATAATCATTGATATTTTCATTAATCAAATCATAATCATTTCGTAAATCTACGACATGATTTGTGATTTTATCGCTTTCTTGGCACAAAGAATTCCATTGCAATATTTTTTGGCAAAAAACTTCCTCTTGTTGCAGTAGTTGATTGTTCAAAGAGATGGTTTCTAAAATGAATTCTGGAAGCTTAGGATCATCCTTATGATGTTCTTGGATAATCTGTATTTGTTTGTCTTTATCAACCAGACTTTTTTGATGTCCTGTTTGCATTTCTTGAAGTTGTTGTTGTAACTCTTCAAGTTTTAATTGTGCTTCCTTATTGGCCTGTACCTGTTGCAATTGCTGTTGCAGAGCCTTTATCTATTCTTCTTTTTCATCCAACAAAATTTGTATCTCAACTGCTTTATCAATTGTTGCAGAAGCATAAGCTCCTGTTATTTGAGATAACTTAGTGAGATTATGAGTAGGCTCTGTGGCAGGATCTTTCCACAAAACATCTACTTGTTCGGGGTTCAAAGACAATTGCACCTCTCTATTTTTCTTCTTTGTCTTTTACTAATTGTATTTGGGCTACAAACACATCCGTGAGAGTGAACAAGCCCTCGTTATTGGCACAATTTCGCAGGAGGGTGATTGTATTTTTTCACATCGTGGTCAGGTCGTGTGGTCCTCGTGCAATGCCTTTGGTTGTCCTGGACAGTTGGCAGACATTCTCGTCCTTCACATTAATCAATCGATTAAAGGTTTCCATTCATTCACCAATGGTGACCCACATTGTCAGACATTGGTGGAGGAGGATTTGTTTGTTGAGAAGTCAAAATTTGCTGTTGAGTAAGTTCTTTAGATTGTGCAGAATATTTAATGGATTCTTCCATTTTATCTTCCTTTTCTTTAGACTTATTGGAGTGTTCAGAATCTCTGTCAGATTTAGATTTAGATTTACCTGTACTTGAACTGCCGTTAAGACTAACACTAGGAGTTTGCTCCCTTGCGGGCTCTAAGCGTAGATTATCCAAAGGAATAGGAATTAGTCTCATTTCTATGTACAGCTTGAATTCCTGAAAATCCTCTGGAGATAGCTGCGCTTTAGCTGAATTCAAAACCTCTTTGAATGAATTTCTTGCTTGGAACATATCATCAAAAAGATCCTGCTCCCCGACAAATTCCCTTACTTTGATTGCATTGGTAAAATTCTTAACAATATCATTTGGGTCAAATAACCTTCTTGAGAATTTGAACATTTGTAGGCATGTAACGTTGCCTATCTCTTGAAATGCATGACCAATAACCAACAGTGAAAATGTTCCACATTTTATGGGAAATTGTGGCCAAATGCCCTTTTTCTTGTCTTTTAAATCTTTTGTTATACCTCCCTGGCCACAGGTCTGATAAGCAATTTCCCGAGCTACAAGTCTATCTAGAACATAAAGTGGTAAAACATGGGGAGAAGCATAACTTCCAAAAACCCTAATATAAGTGAACAATTCTTCTCCAAACCATCTCGCGACGGGGAGAATATCAACCTATGTTTTTGAGGATAACCTTGGGGCAACCTTATTATACAATGTTCTGTACAATGGCAGCATTATTCCATGACAAATTTGGTAAAAATGGGGGACAAACTTAGACTCCCATAGTTCTTTATGGTACACATGAATGGGCAAAGGATCGTGGATAGTCCATTTCCAGCCCATCACAAGGAATTTAGAGACATAGCAGATGGCGTCCATGACATAAGCAGATAAATAAAAAGGCAGATAAACCCGCTGGGAAACATTTCGTTTAGACCGGTAGTGAAAAATAGCAGTGGTGAGATTATTAGATAGGATTTTGGCCCAGTCTACAATTGTAGAATTAACAGCTGCATTCAACAAAGGAAGCCATTCGAGTAAGATCATATTTATGTTAGGCTTTCCAAAAAGCCTGCATAACATGGCAGCAGTAAAACAATAAGGAGAGGTAAGTGAACCCGTGTTGTACATACCTTGTTTGTTTTTCTTCAATGGTTCACTTCTTTTGGTCCACTCCTTTGTGCATTCTGCCAAATTTGAGTGTTATTTGGCAAACTCTTCCATAAATTTCTTGTTGAAAGTTGCCTGAGGTTCTGGCAGCTTATACATTAATCTCAGATCTTCTATGGTGAATGACTCAATTGGCTCTTCAGATGGAGTTCTGAATTGTCTGTCTGAAATATCTGTGCTATCCAGCACCCATCTCACCATGTCTGTATATGGGAGAATCCTTGGCCTTGCTGCTATTCTATGTATAAATGAGCAAGCCAAGTCTCTAAGGGTTGCTGCAAACTCTTCCATAAATTGCTTGTTGAAAGTTGCCTGAGGTTCTGGCAGCTTATACATTAATCTCAGATCTTCTATGGTGAATGACCCAATTAGCTCTTCCGATGGAGTTCTGAATTGTCTGTCTGAAATATCTGTGCTATCCAGCACCCATCTCACCATGTCTGTATATGGGAGAATCCTTGGTCTTGCTGCTATTATATGTAGAAATGAGCAAGCCAAGTCTCTAAGGGTTGCTTCAGACGTATCCTTTGAACCTGCTGTAGCTGCAACTTTTATCACCACAGGGTTTTCATCTTCTAACAGTTTATACATTCCCTCCCAAGTGGATATACCGACGTCCTTGTTACAGGCGGTGTCTGCGTATAGCGAAGCCATTTCTTTGTTCTCAGAACTTGAGATCTTCTCCTTCTTACCCATAATGTTTAGCGGAAGCTTTGTATAGTGGTATGCTCCTTCGTACCTGCGTTTTACGAATAAATGAGAGTAATGATATAAGAAAGGTGATGAGACTGTTTTGAATGTGAAAGCGGATGAAATATAATATTTAAATTGTGAAACGACTTTCAATCTAAACACAATCTCTTTTCACATTAATAATCAATCCAATCATTTAATATAATCTTTAAAGCGCATAACGGATTTGACATATGGGAAGATTGCCTTGGGATAGCGCGCCTACATGAATCTGTGACATTGCGATCTGCGATTTGCTGCGCAATATCGCAATATCGCAATGTCACAATATCACAAAATGAAGTCATCACAGTCATAAAAATAGCGCAAAAGTGGAAATTGCGCAATAGCGCAAAATCGCAAAAGTGCAGAATCACAAAAAGCGTAGAATCGCAAAAGCGCAGAATTGATAAGAGCGCAAAAGATATTTATTAATCATTTCTGTTTTCTGCGCTATGCGATCTGCGATCAATGCGTTTTATATATATACTATTTTGTTATGGATGTGCTATCTTGTTTCAAGAGCAATTTTATTACAATCTATCATAAACTTAAGTGTTTCTAAATATTCTTTCTAAGGGATTTTATAAGTTTATGATAGAAAGTTTTATTTGTAAAGGCAAACAAATCCTAATTGATTTTTTTGGATTTTTAACTAAGGGTCCCCATTTATTTAGTATTATTACTAATAATAAATAAAAAGGGGGGGTTGTTGCTGGTCACAACAATTGGCGATTCACTGAAAGAAACAGTTATCTCTGAAAAAAATAAAATGAACATTCTATCTTTAGTAAATAAAGGTTTTTAAAGATAATGAAAACTATCTTAGGATAATTCAAATAAAATGCTGCTATGAAAAATATAAAAATCATTTCATAATTTCTGTTTAATTCCTTAAGAAAAAACATTTTGGGTTATATCAAGCTTTGATTGGTGTTAATAATGAAGTAAATGGATCTCTCCAAGTTTTGGTTTTATAATATACTCTATTGCCATAGGTATTGCCTCTGCTGCCAGCAAACGTTCATAGTCTCGACAGGGTTATCTTTAAACCATTAACCATTCATTGTCCCATCCAACTAAAATTATGACTTTTTAAAAGATAAATTCATAAGACCTATTATCTCATGTTTTTGTCTTTTATTTATTTTTATTCTAAGAGCCATTGTTCTGGTTTGGCAGCCAGTTAATAACAATTCCATTCACTAGTTATAATTAAACTGAACAAGCTGGCTCGTGATGAGACCCCTTGTCTTATATTTATAAGCCATTACCCTGTTTTGGTATGCAATATTGGTAATGCCAGTTTTATTACTCCTTATGAACATGGTAAGTCGGCTCGTAATGAGACCTCTTATCTCTTAAAATTTTCGTATAATTTCTTAGAATTACATTCTAAAAATCACAACTTAAATGGATGGGGTGAAATAGTTTTATCCTTAAGAATCAATGGATGACAATTTTTAGAGTTTTTTGAATTCCAAAACTTTGAAAAAAATCTATACTTTGATAGATAACCTTTCTCTGCTTAATAAACTTTATAATGCTTTACATTTTCTTCAAGTTTTCAAAAGATCATGTAAATGATTGAAATAATCTTTTCAAAGTTTAACATCTTATTTTAAACTATTCAAAAACTGTGATCATTACTTTAAAAAATTTTATTTACACAAAATAAATATTTATAATATTTTTCCGAAGAAATTTTCTCAAATAGTAAACAGTCAATCACAGACTCATAAACAATCTTTATTTGTAAAAACAAAAACAATCAAAAACTTTGCAGAAAGAAATATATACAGTTTAAGAAGGGGTTACCTCCTTATGAAAAGAATTTCTTCAAGATAAGCCCATTTACAGGAAGAGACTCTCTCTTACTTGTTAAATCTTGGAGAATGAATGTATTTGAGCTTATCTTCTCAACGATCTGAAATGGTCCAAGCCACATTTTCTGAAATTTGGTATGTTTACCTTTTTCTTCGTGTGCTTTATCCCATTTCAAAACGAGATCACCAATTGACAAATTTTTTGAGCCGGTAGAACTTGCATCAAAAGAAGATTTTACAAGTTGTTGATGTTTTTCATGAGTAATTTTTGCTTTATCCCTATCTTCTTCTAGTTTAAGGATTTGATCATACCTCAATTGAATGGATGATGAAGGATTTTCTTCAATAAACTACACTAGGGCTAATGATGGAAGAGTTAAGTTTGATGGTATCACAGCTTCTTTTCCATAAACCAGATTGAAAGGTGAAGTCCCTATTGAAGCTTTTTCAGTGATACGATCAGCCCATAACGCAAAGATTAAATATTTGTGCCAATTCTTTTGATTTTGATCAACGGTCCTTTTAATGATTTTGATAAGGTTTTTATTAGTGGATTCAGCCAAACCATTACCTTGTGGATAATAATTTGTTGAATATTTTAATTTAAAACCTCTTTTGACTGCAAATTCTATTAAACTATTTCCAGAGAAGTAAGATGCATTATCAAAGACAAGAGCTTGAGGTACACCAAACCTGGTTATGATGAATTGATTTATGAAATCAATAATTGCATCAGAATTGGCTACCTTCAATGGGATTGCCTCTACCCATTTTGTAAAGTAATCAGTTGCAGTAAGGATGTACTTGTGCTGCTTGGAAGAATGAGGTACTATTTCACCAATAATGTCAAGCCCCCATTGTTCAAATGGTTGCTCAATAGTTATTGGTTGCAAAGGAAAAGCTGGTTTCCTTTGTCTTCCACTTGCAGTTTGACAAATTTGGCACTTCCTAACGTAATCATGCGTATCTTTAAAAAGGGTAGGCCAGTAATAACCAGCACGAATTATTTTGTGAGCTGTGGTATCACCTCCAAAATGACCTCCTGCTGGTCCATCATGCAATTCCTGCAAAACCTTTTCAGCTTCAGTCTTTTCTAAACATCTTAACAAAATTGAATCATAATTTTTTCTAAATAACACATTATCAATGATCTGGTATTTAATAGCCTTTAACCTTAATGCGCGTTTATTCTTATAGCTGAGATTAGAAGGAGCATACCCATTTTTCAAGTAATAAATAAGATCAGCGTACTGAGATTCGGAATTTGTAACACTTATCTGACTTACTTGAATATCTTGATTTGAATCTTGATGTACTGGTATGTTATGAGCTCCTGCCAATAATCTGCAAAAACCTTGTCCTCTAACAATCTTGGCTGGTTTAATATCAATATCATATTCTTGCAAGGTTGTTACCCAGTTAGCTCTCTTTTCTCCTACTTCTTTTTGAATTAATAACTGCCTCACTGCAGAGAATGGGACAATGATTTTTGTATGTGTTTTCAAGAGAAAAGGTCTGAAATGTTTGATTGATTTAAACACAGAAAAGGCTTGTTTTTCAACATCGGAATAATTAAGCTCAGCTCCTTGCAGATTCGAGCTAAAGAAAGAAATAGGTGCTTCGATTTCTTGATCATTGAGTTGTGTTAAAACGGCTGCATAAGATGTTTCAGTGGCCAGAGTATACAAAGTAAAATCTTTAGAAAAATCTGGGGTATTCAATGCTGGTGCATTAATGATCGCTTGTTTGATTGAATCAAAAGCTTCTTTTTCTTTATGCACCCATTTGAATATTGAATTCTTCTTGATCATATTTTGCATAGGTAGAACAATTAAAGAAAAATCAGGAATAAATCTTTTAACAAAATTGATCTGTCCAAGAAATGATTGCATGGATTTTTTATTATGTGGTAAAGAAATATCAGAAATTTCTTTCACTCTATCTGGATCAATATATATACCATCTTTTGACACAACAAATCCTAAGAGTTTTCCTTCATCTAAAGCAAAGAAATATTTCTTCGGATTTAAGGAAATACCAAACCTTCTACATCTTTCAAATATTTGTTTTAAGTCATGTATATGATTGGTTCTCTTTTTTTAAAATACTGTTATGTCATCAAGATAAACAACAACTGATTTATTGATCAGACCTTTGAATGCTATGTCCATGGCTCTTTGAAAAGTTGCTCCTGCATTTATTAGACCAAAAGGCATTTTCTGATAAGCATAAGTTCCCCATTTTGTTCTGAAAGTTGTTTTCAATCTGTCATCCGGATGAACTAAAACTTGATTATAGCCCGAAAATCCATCGAGAAAAGACATAAGTTCAGAACCAGCTACCTTTTGAAGTATCTTTCCATGGTTGGCAATGGGAAATTGTCTTTTAAACATGCCTTGTTTAAATTTCTGAAATCAATACAGATTCTTATATCACCATTCTTCTTCCTTACAGGTACCATATTGGAAACCCAATTAGAGTGCCTGACTGGAAAAATAATTTTGGCTTTCAAAAGTTTATTGAGTTCTGATTTAATTTGACTTTCGAGATTTGGATGGATCTTTCTCAACTTCTGTTGAACAGGTTTAATATTAGGAAGCATTGGAATCGTGTGTTGAATAACCGAAGTATCATACGTTTTTAGATCATCATAATTCCAAGCAAAAACGTTTTTATACTTGTTCAACAATTTAATGAATGCATTCCTTTCCTCTGGTGTTAAATTGAGTCCTAAGTTAACGTTTTGAGGTTTAGAATCAGAACCAAGATTTATTAATTCAAACTTCAAAGTGGAACTTTGAAGTTTTGAATTAACAATTTTCTTAACTCTGTCTCTAATGTCATATAAATCCTCTAATTTAACAACAGATTTTGAAATGGGGTTTTCATTACCTTTTGAAGCAATTTGTAAATCATGATCATCTTCGTCAATAATTTTCTCATCATATGATTTCTCTGAAGTCATGAAATTTAGAATATCTTGATCATAATAGAATACTCTCCAATTTGTAACATTATCTGGGACAGATGGACGAAAAATCAATTCTACAGAAAACCTATCAGGACTGCAATCTTCAGCAGGTAGGAGTTTAGATGCAACATTAGCTAACAAGTCAACTGATGTATTCTGATTCCTAGGAATAGGAGAAATATTGAATGCTAAAAAATGAGTGGTGAGGTCTTGTACTAGGGTTTGATAGTGTTTAAGATGTCTTGAAAGGCAATGAATAGTATTCCTAACTTGTTTTATGACAATTTCGGAATCACCAAAGACTTTCAAGTATTTAACATCTAACCCTATAGCTTTATAAAGTCCTTGAACCAAGGCTTCATATTCTGCGGTATTGTTAGTACACTCAAATTCTAATCTACATGACAACATGGTTTTCTCCCCATTTGGATCAATTAGGATGCATCCAGCTCCAGCTCCAGCTCCATCACTAGATTTCGATCCATCAAAATATAATGACCAAAATAAAGACTTATCTATTGGCTTATCTACAATTACATCCGAAATATTTACAATTCTAGAAGTATCAGATTGTGAAAAAATTTCTATCTGAGAAACAAAAGTATTTACAGAAAAAGGTGACTGAGGAGCTTTGAAATTTCCAAGAAATGATTCAGCAGAATAACCTCCAAGAATATTGTTGTTGAATGCTATAGGTTCATTAGGTTGTTCAAATTCAGTGACAGTATGCGTCATATGTTTTTCTCGTTCAATCTTGATTTGATTTGGTTTCCCTTTGTAGGGAAGCCACATGTGCGAATAATCAGTCGAGATATAACCGTTAAGTTTTGCAGACCAGTCCCTGCTCAAGATTAATCCATAGAATTCAGGAATATCAACAATCAGAATATCAATTCTTTGGACAATCCTAGGATCTGAGGCTAATCTGATAGTAACTGAATTGATTTCTCCTACCACTTGGACTTTAGAGCGATCCAACTGAACGATATGAACTGCTGATTTCTGTGGTTCGATATTTAATTTAGCACAGACAGAAGTAGGCATTATATTGGAGGAAGCTCCGGAATCAATCAAACAATTGTGCAGATTTTTATTGTACATCTCATAAGTTAAAAGAAAAGGAGGAGTTTGAGAATTTGACTTTTCCCCAATGAGCACAGTATCAGTAGCATCTACCTTATCTGGTGGCTTACCAGTTCCTCTTGCTGCTTTTGCAACTACACCGCTTGGTAAAGGAGCAATTGGTGTAGCATTTAATTCTTTTAATAGCAACTTTTGCTGGTGTTTCAGTTTGCTGAGTTCATGTAAGGAAATGTTGGCTTTAATCTTTTTCATGTCTTCAACAATATTGTATTCCATAGGATCTGACACTACTAAAGTTTTCGTTGTTGATGTGAGAGGATTAGAAGAAGATGGTTGATTTTGAGTAGGTAATGGAGAAGTTTTCTTTACAGTGGGTTTGTCTTTGGTACTTGGAGTTGTAATTTTCTTTTTCGGAACTGTTTGCACTGGTTCTGCTGTAGATTTACTCCTAGTACTTACAGGCATAGCTTCTTCACTATCAGAATTAGGGAGAATAAAATCCCACATTCCATTTAATTCAACTATTTCTTCATTTTCATTTTCCTCATCTGATACTATAGATGTATCTTCTTCTTCTTCCTCTTCTTCTGACTCTGCATTAGAGATTGCATTAGGAGGTTTAGATTCAACTTGGTTTCTTCTGAAATTTCGGAATGGTTTCTTGGTAGAAGTTTCAGCCACTTGTTTTTTAATTTCAACCATTTCATTTGACATGGTTTTGAGAACTTTCTGTAACCCTTCCATGTCATATGGATCTTTGGTCTTTTTCTTTAAATCATCTCTGAAGCTGACCTTCTTTGATTTCCTTTCTTCAATAGCATTTTTCTTTTCCAGAGAAGTGATACGTTTTTCTACTGCAATAGCTTCTTTCATATTCTCAGCCAATGTAGGCTTTGCAGCTCTGTCCACGAAAATTGCTATGTTTGAGGGTAAGGCAGTTATATACCATTCAATTCTAACTTGTTCACTGGGTTGTGAATCTGTATGAATTTTGTTCAAAAGTTTGTTGAATATAGCATTGAATTCTTTTATAGGTTCCTTGGGTTCTATTTTCAAATTTGAGAGATCATTGAGTAAAGTTGCAATTGATCGATCATCTCCAAATTTGGTCAAAAAATGATCTGTAAAAATGTCCCAACTTGTTATAGATCCTGATGGTAACGAAAAATACCATGATCCTGCTACTCCCTGAAGAGTATATGGGAATAATCTAACTACAACATCTTCATGTATGACTCCATTCAAATTAATAGCCAGCATAAAATTATTGATATGTTCTTCAGCTTGAATGTTAAGATCTGGGCTGAACTTTGGAAGCCATTTTCCAGGATTGCCTGGTAAATCATGTAAAGGTGCAGCCATGTTGACTGCTCCTGGAGTAGACCATGGTCTCTGTGCCATTATTGGGATGATTATTGGAGGAATACCAGAAACTGGTGGTATTTGAATTGAAGTGGTTGGAATAGATGATGTTGAGATTGATGAGGATTGAGTAGAAGATGTTTGTGGAGATGATGATTGAAGAGATGATGATGAAACAACTGCACTTTGTTGAGTTGTGCTTTTGGAAACAGGTGATTGAATATGAGATGATGAACTTGTATCACTTTCTATTTCTGATTGAATTCTTTTTGTTTTTCCCTTACTAGGTAAAGGAAATTCTTTCGGAGGAATACCAAGTTTTTCACTTTGCAATCTAGTAAGAGGTTTTGAAGGAATAAATTTTGAGCTTACACTACCTTCAGATATTTCAGACTCTTCTAAAGATAATGAGAATCCTTTCAATTTATGAATTAGATCTTGAACTTCAGGAGACTCAGGATGTTGTTTGTCTGAATGTTTTGAGATTTTGGTAGTGGGTGTCTGAATATTTTCTGCAATTTCTTCTCTTGGATTCTGAATTTCAGAAGAAATTGAAGAATTTAATGAGGGTGTTTTGCTCTCAGAATGGCTTGTGGATAAATATTTACTTGCCATTCATAGCTCAGGCCCTCCTTCTAGCACCAAAAATGTTGAAGCCTAGAAAATATCTGCTTCAAACATCGGGGAAAACCACCCGGTCGGGACCTTAAGGCAGCTCCTTTTCCGTTTGGTGTGGTGGCTCCGACTGGATTTAGTTGAAGCCTAGAAAATCTCTACTTCAAACATCGGGGAAAACCACCCGGTCGGGACCTTAAGACAGCTCTTTTTCCGTTTGGTATGGTGGCTCCGACTGGATTTAAAGGACCAGTTTCCTTGTAACTAAATGGATTGGATTGGATGGGTGGAAATGGGACTAAATTAACTGAAATAAAACTATCTAATTTAAGCTAAATACTGATAAAGAAATTCTAACACTAACCCGGGTAATTATATGTGAATACAACTTAAGATTGTTCTAATTCAACAATAACCATGAAAATGTATTATTAATTAAATTGAAATGTGCAGAAACAAATAAAGATAACTCTGTTTAAGAAATTAACCAGAGTTATATTAGCATATTGCATTCATCATTTTATACCATTTACATGTAACTATGAAAAATAACGTTTCAATTATACTCAGAAATGATATATAAAAGGAAGCGTTGTGAAAACCAATATACATATAAATGATAGCAATTTTAAAACGAATATCATAAGACAAAAGAGATCAACAGTGAACAGATAGAAATACCTCGTTCATCTTGAAGACTTTCAAATGCAATCTGATACTCTATCCAGTAACTCTAATGCAAAATCAAATTCCAAGGTACAGAAATGCAACACTTCAAAGATAATTCCGCATGAAAATCACCAGATGTGATCCTTTTTAAAAATATATAAGACAATGGAGTACATAAATGCAATCTCCAAGTCCAAAAATATTAAGATCCAGGACCCTTCTCTAAATGCATGAGAAGGGTTTAAATACTACTTAACTAAATCTAAAAATAGTTTATTACAAAAATTAAGGATTCGGTTCAATGACCGTCATTTTCCTAGGCTAAAATACAGTGAAGTTAAAACTAAATCTATCTATCTATTAACTTGATCTTTAAGCTTGCAGGCATCCAGCATAGTTTTGAGAAGATGCGGTTGACCGACTTCAGAATTCAACTGTCCTGAAAAGACAGAGTCGGCAAGCGTAGGAGCAATCTTCTCTGTAGCATTGATGATACAATTGAGCGCATTGTGCTGACTGTGTGGCTTCACCAAGTACATCCAGTATGAGTCCCAATTCAATCTTGTCAGCCCTTGGATGGATTTTGCTCTTTCTTCTGCCTTTTGCCTCCATTCTGCTTGCAGTTGATTTTCCTGTGGGAGATATCCTGGAACAGTTTCAGGAATCAAGTTAGCTTAGTGTAAATTTTCATTTACACAATCAGTGAGAGTGTTTGCCGTTGTAGCCACCTCCTCTGCTGCCTTTTTTGCCCTTCTGATTTGTGCATCCCAGTTATTGAACAGTATTTCTTTATGGTTTTCATTAATGATGGAAGCACCAGCTTTTCTGCCTTCTTCTGTTTTTTGCCATGCCAGATAATCATTGATCTTTTCATTAATCAAATCATAATAATTTCGTAAATCTACGACATGATTTGTGATTTTATCGCTCTCTTGGCACAAAGAATTCCATTGCAAGATTTTTTGGCAGAAAACTTCCTCTTGTTGCAGTAGTTGATTGTTCAAAGAGATAGTTTCTGAAATGAATTCTGGAAGCTTAGGATCATCTTTATGCTGATCTTGGATAATCCGTATTTGTTTGTCTTTATCATCCAAGCTTTTTTGATGTCCTATTTTCATTTCTTGAAGTTTTTGTTGTAACTCTTCAAGTTTCAATTGTGCTTCCTTATTGGCCTTTACCTGTTGCAATTGCTGTTGCAGAGCTTTTACCTGTTCTTATTTTTCATTCAACAAAAGTTGTATCTCAAATGCTTTATCAATTGTTGCAGAAGCATAAGCTCCTGTTATTTGAGATAACTTAGTGAGATTATGAGTAGGTTCTGTGGCAGGATCTTTCCACAAAACATCTACTTGTTCTGCTTCAGTAGCAATTGCACTTTCTATTTTTCTCTTTTTCCTTTGTCTCTTTACTACTGCTTTGTATTTTGGGCTATAAAATACATCCAGAGGAGGAATGTCCTCTACATTAAGTACAATTTCAGAGGAGAGTGTGACTGGTATGTGCTCTGTTACTGCGGTTGTGCTGCTTGTTCCTGTGCTCAAAACTTTGGTTGTCTGGACAGGGGTCTGTACATTCTGTCCTTCTACATTAATCAATTGATTAAAGGTTTCCCATTCTTTATCTAACTCAATGGTGACTGGTTTTTGCTGTACATTGGGTGGAGGAGGATTTGTTTGTTGAGAAGTCAAAATTTGCTGTTGAGTAAGCTCTTTAGATTGTGCAAAATCTTTAATGGATTCTTCCATTTTATCTTCCTTTTCTTTAGACTTATTGGAGTGTTCAGAATCTCTGTCAGATTTTGATTTGGATTTACCTGTACTTGAACTGCCGTTAAGACTAACACTAGGAGTTTTCTCCCTTGCAAGCTCTAAGCGTAGATTATCCAAAGGAAAAGGAATTAGCCTCCTTTCTCTGTAAAGCTTGAATTCATGGAATTCCTCTGGAGATAGCTGAGCTTGAGCTGAATTCAAAACTTCTTTGAATGAATTTCTTGCTTGGAACATATCATCAAAAAGATCCTGTTCCCCGGAAAATTCCCTTACTTTGATCGCATTGGTAAAATTCTTAACAATATCATTTGGGTCGAATAACCTTCTCGAAAATTTGAACAGTTGTAGGCATGTAATGTTTCCTATCTCTTGAAATGCATGACCAATATCAAACAGTGAAAATGTTCCACATTTTACGGGAAATTGTGGCCAAATGCCCTTTTTCTTCTCTTTTAAATCTTTTTTTATACCTCCCTGGCCACAGGTCTGATAAGCAATTTCCCGAGCTACAAGTCTATCTGGAACATATATGGGTAACACATGGGGAGAAGCATAACTTCCAAAAACCCTAATATAGGTGAAAAATTCTTCTCCAAACCATCTCGCGGTGGGGAGAATATCAACCTCTGTTTCTGAGGATAACCTTGGGGCATCCTTATTATACAATGTTCTGTACAATGGCATCATTATTCCATGACAAATTTGGTAAAAATGGGGGACAAACTTAGACTCCCATAGTTCTTTATGGTACACATGAATGGGCAAAGGGTCGTGGATAGTCCATTTCCAGCCCATTACAGGGAATTTAGAGACATAGCAGATGGCATCCATGACATAAGCAGATAAATAAAAAGGCGGATAAACCCGCTGGGAAACATTTCGTTTAGACCGGTAGTGAAAAATAGCAGTGGTGAGATTATCAGATAGGATTTTGGCCCAGTCTACAATTGTAGAATTAACAGCCGCATTCAACAAAGGAATCCATTCGGGTAAGATCATATTTATGTCAGGCTTTCCAAAAAGCCTGCATAACATGGAAGCAATAAAACAATAAGGAGGGGTAAGTGAACCCGTGCTGTACATACCTTGTTTTTTTTTCTTCAATGGTTCACTTCTTTTGGTCCATTCCTTTGTGCATTCTGCCAAATTTGAGTGTTCTTTGGCAAAATCTTCCATAAATTGCTTGTTGAAAGTCACCTGAGGTTCTGGCAGCTTATACATTAATCTCAGATCTTCTATGGTGAATGACCCGATTAGCTCTTCAGATGGAGTTCTGAATTGTCTGTCTGAAATATCTGTGCTATCCAGCACCCATCTCACCATGTTTGTATATGGGATAATCCTTGGCCTTGCTGCTATTCTATGCAGAAATGAGCAAGCCAAGTCTCTAAGGGTTTCTTCAGACGTATTCTTTGAACCTGCTGTAGCTGCAACTTTTATCACCACAGGGTTTTCTTCTTCTAACAGATTATACATTCCTTCCCAAGTGGATATACCGGCATCTTTGTTACAGGCGGTGTCTGCGTATAGCGAAGCCATTTCTTTGTTTTCAGAATTTGAGCTCTTTTCCTTCTTACCCATAGTGTTTAGCGGAAGCTTTGTATAGTCGTTTGCTCCTTTGTGCCTGCGTTTTACGAATAAATGAGAATAATGATATAAGAAAGGTGATGAGATTGTTTTGAATATGAAAGCAAACGAAATATAATATTTTAATTGTGAAACGACTTTCAATCTAAACACAATCTCATTTCACATTAATAATCAATCCAATCATTTAATATAATCATTAAAGCGCATAACGGATTTGACATATGAGAAGATTGCCTTGGGATAGCGCGCCTACATGAATCTGCGACATTGCGATCTGCGATTTGCTGCGCAATATCGCAATATCGCAATGTCGCAATATCGCAAAATGAAGTCATCGCAGTTATGAAAATAGCGCAAAAGCGGAAATTGCGCAATAGCGCAAAAGCGCATATCGCAAAATCGCAAAAGCGCATATCGCAAAATCGCAAAAGCGCATAATTGAAAAGAGCGCAAAAGATATTCATTAATCATTTCTGTTTTCTGCGCTATGCGATCTGCGATCAATGCGTTTTATATATACCATTTTGTTATGGATGCGCTATCTTGTTTAAAGAGAAATTTTATTATAATCTATCATAAACTTAAGTGTTTCTAAATATTCTTTCTAAGGGATTTCTATAGGTTTATGATAGAAAGTTTTATTTCAAAAGGCAAACAAATCCTAATTGATTTTTTGGATTTTTTAACTAAGGGTCCTCATTTATTTAGTATTATTACTAATAATAAATAAAAGGGGGGTTGTTGCTGGTCACAACAATTGGCGATTCACTGAAAGAAACAGTTATCTCTGAAAAAATAAAATGAACATTCTATCTTTAGTAAGTAAGGTTTTTAAAGATAATGAAAACTATCTTAGGGTAATTCAAATAAAATGTAACTATGAAAAAGAAATAAAAATCATTTCATAATTTCTCTCTAATTCCTTAAGAAATAAAAACATTTTGGGTTATATCAAGCTTTGATTGGTGTTAATAATGAAGTAAGTGGATCTCTCCAAGTTTTGGTTTTATAATATACTCTATTGCTGCCAGTAAACGTTCATAGTCTCGACAGGGTTACCTTTAAACCATTAACCATTCATTATCCCATCCAACTAAAATTATGACTTTTTAAAAGATAAATTCATAAGACCTATTATCTCATGTTTGTGTCTTTTATTTATTTTTATTTTAAGAGCCATTGTTCTGGTTTGGCAGCCAGTAAATAACAATGCCATTCACTAGTTATAATTAAACTGAACAAGCTGGCTCGTGATGAGACCCCTTGTCTTATATTTATAAGCCATTACCCTGTTTTGGTATGCAGTATTGGTAATGTCAGTTTTATTACTCCTTATGAACATGGTAAGTTGGCTCGTAATGAGACCTCTTATCTCTTAAAATTTTCGTATAATTTCTTAGAATTACATTCTAAAAAATCACAACTTAAATGGATGGGGTGAAATAGTTTTATCCTTAAGAATCAATGGATGACAATTTTCAGAGTTTTTTGAATTCCAAAACTTTGAAAAAATCTATACTTTGATAGATAACCTTTCTCTGCTTAATAAACTTTATAATGATTTAAATTTTCCTCAAGTTTTCAAAAGATCATGTAAATGATTGAAATAATCTTTCAAAGTTTAACATCTTATTTTAAACTATTCAAAAATTGTGATCATTACTTTTAAAAATTCTTATTTACACAAAATAAATATTTATAATATTTTACCGAAGAAATTTTCTCAAATAGTAAACAGTCAATAAGAGACTCATAAACAACCTTTATTTGTAAAAACAAAAACAATCAAAAACTTTGCAGAAAGAAATATATACAGTTTAAGAAGGGGTTACCTCCTTATGAAAATAATTTCTTCAAGATAAGCCCATTTACAGGAAGAGACTCTCTCTTACCTGTTAGATCTTGGAGTATGAATGTATTTGAGTTTATCTTCTCAACGATCTGAAATGGTCCAAGCCACATTTTCTGAAATTTGGTATGTTTACCTTTTTCTTCGTGTGCTTTATCCCATTTCAGAACAAGATCACCAATTGACAAAATTTTTGAGTCGGTAGAACTTGCATCAAAAGAAGATTTTACAAGATGTTGATGTTTTTCATGAGTAATTTTTGCTTTATCCCTATCTTCTTCTAATTTAAGGATTTGATCATATCTCAATTGAATGGATGAAGAAGGATTTTCTTCAATAAACTGCACTAGGGCTAATGATGGAAGAGTTAAGTTTGATGGTATCACAGCTTCTTTTCCATAAACCAGATTGAAAGGTGAAGTCCCTATTGAAGTTTTTTCAGTGATACGATCAGCCCATAACGCAAAGATTAAATATTTGTGCCAATTCTTTTGATTTTGATCAACGGTCCTTTTAATAATTTTGATAAGGTTTTTATTAGTGGATTCAGCCAAACCATTACCTTGTGGATAATAATTTGCTGAATATTTTAATTTAAAACCTCTTTTGACTGCAAATTCAATTAAACTATTTCCAGAGAAGTAAGATGCATTATCAAAGACAAGAGCTTGAGGTACACCAAACCCGGTTATGATGAATTGATCTATGAAATCAATAATTGCATCAGAATTGGCTACCTTCAAAGGAATTGCCTCTACCCATTTCGTAAAGTAATCAGTTGCAGTAAGGATGTACTTGTGTTGCTTGGAAGAATGAGGTACTATTTCACCAATAATGTCAAGCCCCCATTGTTCAAATGGTTGCTCAATAGTTACTGGTTGCAAAGGAAAAGTTGGTTTCCTTTGTCTTCCACTTGCAGTTTGACAAATTTGGCACTTCCTTACATAATCATGCGTATCTTTAAAAAGGGTAGGCCAGTAATAACCAGCGCGAATTATTTTGTGAGCTATGGTATCACCTCCAAAATGACCTCCTGCTGGTCCATCATGCAATTCCTGCAAAACCTTTTCAGCTTCAGTCTTTTCAAGACATCTTAATAAAATTGAATCATAATTTTTCCTAAATAACACATTATCAATGATCTCATATTTAATAGCCTTTAACCTTAAAGCGCGTTTACTCTTATAGCTGAGATTAGAAGGAGCATACCCATTTTCAAGTAATAGATAAGATCAGCATACTGAGATCCGGAATTTGTAACACTTATCTGACTTACTTGAATATCTTGATTTGAATCTTGATTTTCTGGTATGTTATGAGCTCCTGCCAATAATCTGCAAAAACCTTGTCCTCTAACAATCTTAGCTAGTTTAATATCAACATCATATTCTTGCAAGGCTGTTACCCAGTTAGCTCTCTTTTTTCCTACTTCTTTTTGAATTAATAACTGCCTCACTGTAGAGAATGGGACAATGATTTTTGTATGTGTTTTTAAGAGAAAAGGTCTGAAATGTTTGATTGATTTAAACACAACAAAGGCTTGTTTTTCAACATCGGAATAATTAAGCTCAGCTCCTTGCAGATTTGAGCTAAAGAAAGAAATTGGTGCTTCGATTTCTTGATCATTGAGTTGTGTTAAAACCGCTGCATAGGATGTTTCAGTGGCCAGAGTATACAAAGTAAAATCTTTAGAAAAATCCGGGGTATTCAATGCTGGTGCATTAATGATCGCTCGTTTGATTGAATCAAAAGCTTCTTTTTCTTTATGTGCCCATTTGAATATTGAATTCTTCTTGATCATATTTTTCATAGGTAAAACAATTAAAGAAAAATCGGGAATAAATCTTTTAACAAAATTGATCTGTCCAAGAAATGATTGCATGGATTTTTTGTTATGTGGTAAAGAAATATCAGAAATTTCTTTCACTCTATCTGGATCAATATATATACCATCTTTTGACACAACAAATCCTAAGAGTTTCCCTTCATCTAAAGCAAAGAAATATTTCTTTGGATTTAAGGAGATACCAAACCTTCTACATCTTTCAAATATTTGTTTTAAATCATGTAGATGATTGGCTTTCTTTTTTGAAAATATTGTTATGTCATCAAGATAAACAACAACTGATTTATTGATCAGACCTTTGAATGCTATGTCCATGGCTCTTTGAAAAGTTGCTCCTGCATTTATTAGACCAAAAGGCATTTTTTGATAAGCATAAGTTCCCCATTTTGTTCTGAAAGTTGTTTTCAATCTGTCATCTGGATGAACTAAAACTTGATTATAGCCTGAAAATCCATCAAGAAAAGACATAAGTTCAGAACCAGCTACCTTTTGAAGTATCTGCTCCATGGTTGGCAATGGGAAATTGTCTTTTAAACATGCCTTGTTTAAATTTCTGAAATCAATACAGATTCTTATATCACCATTCTTCTTTCTTACAGGTACCATATTGGAAACCCAATTAGAGTGCCTGACTGGAAAAATGATTTTGGCTTTCAAAAGTTTATTAAGTTCTGATTTGATTTGACTTTCGAGATTTGGATGGATCTTTCTCAACTTCTGTTAAACAGGTTTAATATCAGGAAGCATTGGAATTGTATGTTGAATAATCGAAGTATCATATGTTTTTAGATCATCGTAATTCCAAGCAAAAACATTTTTATACTTGTTCAGCAGTTTAATGAATGCATTCCTTTTCTCTGGTGTTAAATTGAGTCCTAAGTTAGCGTTTTGAGGTTTAGAATCAGAACCAAGATTTACTAATTCAAACTTCAAAGTAGAGCTTTGAAGTTTCGTATTAGTAACTTTCTTGAATCTGTCTCTAATGTCATATAAATCCTCTAATTTAACAACAGATTTTGGAATAGGGTTTTCATTACTTTTTGAAGCAATTTGTAAATCATGATCATCTTCGTCAATAATTTGCTCATCATATGATTTCTCTGAAGTCATGAAATTTAGAATATCTTGATCATGATAGAATACTCTCCAATTTGTAACATTATCTGGGACTGATGGACGAAAAATCAATTGTACAGAAAACCTATCAGGACTGCAATCTTCAGCAGGTAAGAGTTTAGATGCAACATTAGCTAACAAGTCAGCTGATGTATTCTGATTCCTATGAATAGGAGAAATATTGAATGCTAAAAAATGAGTGGTGAGGTCTTGTACTAGGGTTTGATAGTGTTTAAGATGTCGTGAAAGGCAATGAATAGTATTCCTAACTTGTTTAATGAAAATTTCGGAATCACCAAAAACTTTCAAGTATTTAACATCTAACCCTATAGCTTTATAAAGTCCTTGAACCAAGGCTTCATATTCTGCGGTATTGTTAGTACACTCAAATTCTAATCTACATGAAAGCATGGTTTTCTCCCCATTTGGATCAATTAGGATGCATCCAGCTCCAGCTCCATCACTAGATTTCGATCCATCAAAATATAATGACCAAAATAAAGTCTTATCTATTGGTTTATCTACAATTACATCAGAAATATTTACAATTCTGGAAGAATCAGATTGTGAAAAATTTTCTATCTGAGAAACAAAAGTATTTACAGAAAACGGTGATTGAGGAGCCTTGAAATTTCCAAGGAATGATTCAGCAGAATAGCCTCCAAGAATATTGTTGTTGAATGCTACAGGTTCATTAGGTTGTTCAAATTTAGTGACAGTGTGCATCATATGTTTTTCTCGTTCAATTTTGATTTGATTTGGTTTCCCTTTGTAGGGAAGCCACATATGTGAATAATCAGTTGAGATATAACCGTTAAGTTTCGCAGACCAGTCCCTGCTCAAGATTAATCCATAGAATTCAGGAATATCAGCAATCAGAATATCAATTCTTTGGACAATCCTAGGATCTGAGGCTAATCTGATAGTAACTGAATTGATTTCTCCTACCACTTCGACTTTAGAGCGATCTAACTGAACGATATGAACTGATGATTTCTGTGGTTCAATATTCAATTTAGCACAGAAAGAAGTAGGCATTATATTGGAGGAAGCTCCAGAATCAATCAAACAATTGTGCATATTTTTATTGTACATCTCATAAGTCAAAAGAAAAGTATGAGTCCCAATTCAATCTTGTCAGCCCTTGGATGGATTTTTCTCTTTCTTCTGCCTTTTGGCTCCATTCTGCTTGCAGTTGATTTGCCTGTGGGAGATATCCTGGAACAGTTTCAGGAATCAAGTTAGCTTTGTGTAAATTGTCATTTACACAATCAGTGAGAGTGTTTGCCTTTGTAGCCACCTCCTCTGCTGCCTTTTTTGCCCTTCTGATTTGTGCATCCCATTTATTGAACAGTATTTCTTTATGGTTTTCATTAATGATGGAAGCACCAGCTTTTCTGACTTCTTCTGTTTTTTTCCATGCCAGATAATCATTGATATTTTCATTAATCAAATCATAATCATTTCATAAATCTACGACATGATTTGTGATTTTATCGCTCTCTTGGCATAAAGAATTCCATTGCAAGATTTTTTGGCAGAAAACTTCCTCTTGTTGCAGTAGTTGATTGTTCAGAGAGATGGTTTCTGAAATGAATTCTGGAAGCTTAGGATCATCTTTATGCTGATCTTGGATAATCTGTATTTGTTTGTCTTTATCAGTCAGGCTTTTTTGATGTCCTATTTCCATTTCTTGAAGTTGTTGTTGTAACTCTTCAAGTTTCAATTGTGCTTCCTTATTGGCCTGTACCTGTTGCAATTGTTGTTGCAGAGCTTTTACCTGTTCTTCTTTTTCATCCAACAAAAGTTGTATCTCAACTGCTTTATCAATTGTTGCAGAAGCATAAGCTCCCGTTATTTGAGATAACTTAGTGAGATTATGAGTAGGCTCTGTGGCAAGATATTTCCACAAAACATCTACTTGTTCTGGTTCAGTAGCAATTGCACTTTCTATTTTTCTCTTTTTTCTTTGTCTCTTTACTACTGCTTTGTATTTTGGGCTATAAAATACATCCAGAGGAGGAATTTCCTCTACATTAAGTACAATTTCAGAGGAGGGTGTGATTGGTATGTGCTCTGTTACTGTGGCTGTGCTGCTTGTTCCTCTGCTCAAAACTTTGGTTGTCTGGACAGGGGTCTGTACATTCTGTCCTTCTACATTAATCAATTGATTAAAGGTTTCCCATTCTTTATCTAACTCAATGGTGACTGGTTGTTGCTGTACATTGGGTGGAGGAGGATTTGTTTGTTGAGAAGTCAAAATTTGCTGTTGAGTAAGCTCTTTAGATTGTGCAGAAGCTTTAATGGATTCTTCCATTTTATCTTCCTTTTCTTTAGACTTATTGGAGTGTTCAGAATCTCTGTGAGATTTTGATTTGGATTTACCCGTACTTGAACTGCCGTTAAGACTAACACTAGGAGTTTGCTCCCTTGAGGGCTCTAAGTGTAGATTATCCAAAGGAATAGGAATTAGTCTCCTTTCTCTGTACAGCTTGAATTCCTGAAAATCCTCTGGAGTTAGCTGTGCTTTAGCTGAATTCAAAACCTCTTTGAATGAATTTCTTGCTTGGAACATATCATCAAAAAGATCCTGCTCCCCGACAAATTCCCTTACTTTGATTGCATTGGTAAAATTCTTAACAATATCATTTGGGTCAAATAACCTTCTTGAGAATTTGAACAGCTGTAGGCATGTAACATTGCCTATCTCTTGAAATGCATGACCAATATCAAACAGTGAAAATGTTCCACATTTTATGGGAAATTGTGGCCAAATGCCCTTTTTCTTCTCTTTTAAATCTTTTGTTATACCTCCTTGGCCACAGGTCTGATAAGCAATTTCCCGAGCTACAAGTCTATCTGGAACATATAGGGGTAACACATGGGGAGAAGCATAACTTCCAAAAACCCTAATATAGGTGAACAATTCTTCTCCAAACCATCTCGCGACGGGGAGAATATCAACCTCTGTTTCTAAGGATAACCTTGGGGCATCCTTATTATACAATGTTCTGTACAATGGCAGCACTATTCCATGACAAATTTGGTAAAAATGGGGGACAAACTTAGACACCCATAGTTCTTTATGGTACACATGAATGGACAAATGGTCGTGGATAGTCCATTTCCATTCCATTACAGGGAATTTAGAGACATAGCAGATGGCGTCCATGACATAAGCAGATAAATAAAAAGGCGGATAAACCCGCTGGGAAACATTTCGTTTAGACCGGTAGTGAAAAATAGCATTGGTGAGATTATCAGATAGGATTTTGGCCCAGTCTACAATTGTAGAATTAACAGCCGCATTCAACAAAGGAAGCCATTCGGGTAAGATCATATTTATGTCAGGCTTTCCAAAAAGCCTGCATAACATGGCAGCAGTAAAACAATAAGGAGAGGTAAGTGAACCCGTGTTGTACATACCTTGTTTTTTTTCTTCAATGTTTCACTTCTTTTGGTCCACTCCTTTGTGCATTCTGCCAAATTTGAGTGTTCTTTGGAAAAATCTTCCATAAATTGCTTGTTGAAAGTCACCTGAGGTTCTGGCAGCTTATACATTAATCTCAGATCTTCTATGGTGAATGACCCGATTAGCTCTTCAGATGGAGTTCTGAATTGTCTGTCTGAAATATCTGTGCTATCCAGCACCCATCTCACCATGTCTGTATATGGGAGAATCCTTGGCCTTGCTGCTATTCTATGCAGAAATGAGCAAGCCAAGTCTCTAAGGGTTGTTTCAGACGTATTCTTTGAACTTGCTGTAGCTGCAACTTTTATCACCACAGGGTTTTCTTCTTCTAGCAGATTATACATTCCTTCCCAAGTGGATATACCGGCATCCTTGTTACAGGCGGTGTCTGCATATAGCGAAGCCATTTCTTTGTTTTCAGAATTTGAGCTCTTCTCCTTCTTACCCATAGTGTTTAGCGGAAGCTTTGTATAGTCGTTTTCTCCTTCGTGCCTGCGTTTTACGAATAAATGAGAGTAATGATATAAGAAAGGTGATGAGACTGTTTTGAATATGAAAGCGGATGAAATATAATATTTTAATTGTGAAACGACTTTCAATCTAAACACAATCTCATTTCACATTAATAATCAATCCAATCATTTAATATAATCATTAAAGCGCATAACGGATTTGACATATGAGAAGATTGCCTTGGGATAGCGCGCCTATATGAATCTGCGACATTGCGATCTGCGATTTGCTGCGCAATATCACAATATCGCAGTGTCGCAATATCGCAAAATGAAATCATCGCGGTCATGAAAATAGCGCAAAAGCAGAAATTGCGCAATAGCGCAAAAGCGCATATCTCAAAAGCGCAAAATCGCAAAAGCGCACAATCGCAAAAGCGCAAAATCACAAAAGCGCATAATTGACAAGAGCGCAAAAGATATTCATTAATCATTTATGTTTTCTGCGCTATGCGATCTGCGATCAATGCGTTTTATATATACCATTTTGTTATGGATGCACTATCTTGTTTAAAGAGCAATTTTATTATAATCTATCATAAACTTAAGTGTTTCTAAATATTCTTTCTAAGGGATTTCTATAGGTTTATGATAGAAAGTTTTATTTGAAAAGGCAAACAAATCCTAATTGATTTTTTTTATTTTTTAACTAAGGGTCCTCATTTATTTAGTATTATTACTAATAATAAATAAAAGGGGGGTTGTTGCTGGTCACAACACAACCCCTTGCTTATCATCCTCACCCACACAACCCAAGGTGGATGATGAATGATGTGCTACATAAACATGGTATCCTCCCTTTGTAGAATACCATCCTCCTCAAACTGATGAAGAACTTTTCACTCCATGAAATATTGAAATGCACCTCCAATGAGATCTCTTAACGAGACCTCCTCATCAATGGCCCTCCAAAACCAATGAGATTTTGGATCTGTTGCAAGTAGAATTTTATCTTTGAGTTGTGAGATGCTCATTGAGAAAGTGTCATCTAGAAAGGAGAAAATATTTCTCATTTCAAGTTGTCTACCATTTATCATCTTAACCTCCATTTCTTCATGAGTGAAGCTACCTTCATGATGCTCCAAGAATAATGGGGCCCCTTCATTATCAATGCTACTAAGTGACAGCGTTGTAGATCTGCATGGTCATACATATGATATCTCAAAGCAAGGCACAATACTGATCTCATAACCAGTCATTGTACATAGGATCATGCTCATCCCATTTTCTGAAACTCTACACTCCAACTCAAAGGGTTGAATTTAGTCCATTAATTACAAACTGGGATAGATTTTCATTTCCTCCTTGATTAGATCAAGGGTCCTCTGCGCTGTGATATGTTGCTGCTTCAAATCAGCATGTTGTTCTAATCCTTGGTCATGCAATGGCCCTGATGGAATGTCCCCATAAGTTTCAATAATATCTACTGAAACAATATGTAATGAATGTATATGCATACCTTGGATCAACTGATGTGTGGGAACCTCTTGAAAGAACACAAGGGTTCCTCCAATTGGGAAAATGGTGTCTCCAACTACTAGTAAGAGTGATGGCTTCTCTTCTCCAAGTGTACCAGCGCTAGAATCTACCTCCTCTTCCTCATGCATCTCCTAAATAATTCATGGGACTCTATGTGTCAATATCTCAAGACTATCTTGCAAAGTTGCAAGTGTCTCTTCTCTAGATGCAAGTACTTATGCAACTGGTGGTGAATGTAGTGACTCCTTGTCCAAAGTGACAAGATTGACATCCTCCCTTGTTTCCTTAGGAAATGTCTCTTTGTGACACATCTTTGGTTTTATCACATCAAACTTATTCCTGAACTTGTGAAAGAAATATGAATATTTAGTCACCTTTTCATGCTCCATGTGACCAAACCATCAATCATTGGCTTCACCATAAATATGAAGTGTTGCAATCTAGACAGCCTCTGTTTCAGCCACAGGACGTAGCATGAAAAATTTATCTGACTCTTTCCTCCAAGCCTTAACAGTGCTTGAGGAAGATCCATCAAATGTAGGCAAATTAAATTTATTGTGCCTCTGTCTTCTTTTGCTGCTATAGGATCTTCTTTCTTCTTTGAGTTCAAAGAATTATTGAAGAGTTAGACTCTCTTTCAAAGCTATAGACTGTGCCTTGTACTCTCCAATATACAAACTGAGCATCTCATGAGTCTCAGGTTTTCTTCTTTCTTCATTTCTATACCTTTCACCTTCTTCAAATAAAGTGGGCATAGTAGATCTATGATTCTTCGGTTTTTTTCCCTGCCGATAGGAAGTGCTTGGAGCTTCCTCATCAAATCTTCTTCTTGGATCCTCCTTTTGCCTTTCTCTCTTCATTTGATTGACCTATTTGGAGAGATCTTGCATGGATCTAAAGATAGGAGTGGCAAAACTACAATCCTCCTTCATGATAGATCTCATCTATCTGCTTCTTCTTTTGATGCAAAAGGTGAAGTGTCCACAAGCTGAGCCAAAGATCATGCTCTGATACCAGTGTAATATCCCAAAAGGGAGAATGCAGTAATACTAAAACACAATATAAGAACTACAACTAAGTAAAAAATAAATCTAAAGACAACATCAAAATATACAGCGAAGCTAAGCCTTTTTATTGTATGGAGAGGATTCAATTACACAATGTACAAAATATGAATGGATCTAGCCAAAGAGATGGCCTAGAATCAGCCTACAAACATGCTACAACTAGCACTGCGTAACTGGTGAGCTTACAGGAAGAAATACTACATTGTCCCTTTTGTTGTTGATGTACATGAAGTTGCTGCAAAAGGAAATGCAGATCTATGGAGCTCAATAGCTCTGACGATGCCAAGATTCAATATCTGGCCAATGTGATGGGAACCCAAGATAACCCAAAAAGGATTTTCTAGATCTATAACTTTGGAAAATCACCCTCCTACGGTTTGATCCTTTGATTGTTGGGTTATACAAATCTAAGGCTAGATCTGATCCAAAGATGGCTGCAATATGTTATACAACCAGATCTATGCTTGAGGGTTGATCCCTCCTTAAGATCTACAAGTTAGGAGCTTGAGATCTTGTTTCCTCTTCTTCCTCCTTCAAGTTGCAACAACTGAATATGCAGCTGCTACAGAAACTTCGTTGTACAAGAGGGAGAGGCTCTATGTCTGCTGAAATGTGCTGCAATAGACTCCAGGCTTATGGGAATGGTGATGGCAAGGTGAGGGGATGATCCCTCACAGGATTACTAGCTGAAATACAAGTAACTTACTTCCTCCTTTGGATCTGCAATGATGGACTGCACAATCCTTGATGGGACTGCTGCTGATAGGAGGTCAATAATATTTGGCCTAATTCTAGATCTAAAATGAAGCCCTAGGAATGTTTCTCTTCAAGCCCAAGGTGATAGGAATAATCTTATACCAGTTCTCCAGCTGAAATATTGAAGACAACCTCCACCTCCCAAACTAATCTTTAGAAATTGTGTAATTCCTGAAGTTAGGTGTTCTGCAGAGAATGGAAATAATGTATGGCACAAATGCCTGATGAATAATGAAGTACAACCCTCTTCCAAGAGCTACTCAATGAAAGAGGTGGGATTCCTAACCAGGAACATCCAGTGCTAAACAGCACTTGCAATCTTAGCTAAACATCCAAAGAAAGGATGGAATGTCAAATGAAAATTCTAGATCTAAACAGACCTTTACATGAATAATAAAAAAGCATCCTTAATTTTTTCCTTCATATCCTTTATATATTTTATGAGCCTTCCCATGCCTTGGCCCACCTCTAAACTGCGTTGTGCATGTGGACATAATCCTTCATGTTTGACTGCGATGTCTCTCCAAGTCATCCATCATGTCTACATACCATGTAAACCCTCTACATCATGTGTGCATTAATTGCACTATTTCCTCCATCACTTCATCATGAATGCTCTATGATCTTACATTAGATGCCTTTCATGATCTCAGTTAACTGCTTCAACCTCCATGATCTATCTCATTAATGAGACATGATCTCCACTCCATTCACATTAGTAGTTGCTCCACTACCCCATTATGTAGATCTTGACTTAATCCATCCAAATTCACACATAAAAAGTGTATATTTATTCATCTTGAGGATTATGGGTCCCTCCACCCTTTTACTTACTTAATTCATTAAGAAAATTAAGAAATCTAATATTCCAAATATCATGTGAAAATTTGGGAATATTATATAAAAGAAAGAAAATTGACATTCTTCTTCACTTAAAGGTGGCATTAATGACATGGAAATAGGTTTTAAAATGTTGTAACATATATTATTGTAATTAATATTGCTATAGAGAAAATGAATTTGAATATACCCTAGAACCGACGGAAGTTGAAAATGTTATAGAGATTGCTAAGGCTGGTAGTGTTACATAATTTGTTCATGAAGTAATTGCACTCAAGGACTTAGCAAATGTTATAGAGGTTGTGGTATGAATATTATTAGAGTTTGTGCCAAAAATTTTAACAAATGTTGCAAAAAGGTCTATAGAAGTTCAAAAAGAAGATGTGCCAATAATAAATGGGGCTACCTTGGGAGAAATTTTACCCAAGGATGTGATTGAGAAGGAAATAATAGTTGAAGGAGAGTATGTGCTACAAAATGTTATGCTTTAGACCTTAGCATCAACTTCATTTGATATTATTTGGTAAAGGGTTGAAGTGGAAAAATATAGGATTTGTGCTATCTAGGTTAGGGTATGATATCATTACGACCATGCCATCAAGCTATTTGAAATCTTCGCGAGTAGTGGGCTGAATTCTATGCCCAAACAAGGGAAATATGGGACTATTTTTGGAGAGAATGATAGAGTATGTAAGAAGCCCTGAGAGCTACTTGTTAATTGAAATTAAATAAAGTGAATATGCGCCATTTAGCCCATGACACCCTTGCTTGTAAATCACCTCATATATATTATATGTTTTTTTGTTAAGGAGTAGTGGTTATCTTTTGAACACCATTCCTTGGTTGCAAGTAAGTCTTCTAATATCCCAACCATGCTTCGGGAATGGGGGAGCCATTGACCCGCTCCCATGGCACAAATTGTCGCAAATACTCCTACATTTTGTCCCCACAACTAATCATTTTTGCAAATTGTATTTTGCATGTGACCAAGAGAATAATAATTTATTGTGTGAATTGAATCAATGTGAATTCTCAATGGGTGGTCAAATGAAACAGAACCCTAACCCATTTTCAAAGTACATTCAATTGAGGGATTTCACTTTCATTCTTGGAACACAAATTTCAATGGAATAGGTAGTGGGAACAATTGAAAGATGCAATGTCAATGTGTTGATCTATGGGTTATGGGTGAATGCCATTTTTGACATGTTGCAATAATTGAGTATAGATCATTGTTGAAACAACTCATATTTATGGTTATATATAATGTGATCAGAGAGCTACATTGGAAAAATATGAGAAAAGAATAGATCAATGATTATTGTATGCTTTACTTAGCTACTATAAAAGGCGGGATGTCTTCTCTACTTTTTTTTTTTACTAGAGGAATTGATAGTTGGTTCAGTTTCATACTCATGTGACACGTGGTTGATTTCGTCCTCTACCCCTATAACCTTTAGGTGCTTACATATGCCCCTCTCACATACATGGGTGAGTTAGGAGCATTTGAACCACAAATCTCTTCGATAACACTTAATTTTCATGGCACTTGCTAGGATGCTTTATCTACTTATCTAGGGAGAAGGGAACTCCTATCATACCCCCAACTGTAATATAGCCCTAAACATATCCAAATTGTACATGAATTATTTGGGATCATGTGTCACATAATGGTTTCATTTTCCCCTCATTTAATTCCCTTCACCTAATTATCAATTTAGTTTGCATAGAAATGAGCGTAGGGAAGTAGCATTGTGGCCCAATGTAGAGCTCAATTTGGGATAATATGTGATGAAGGAACACGATCATCCTCCTTTTAGCCAGAGAGGTCTCCATGAAGAACATTCTAATGAATATTCCTTCAATCCATAGGTTTAGTAGGGAGGTTGCAAGGTTACTAACAGGAGGTCATAAATTTTGCTCAAAATTCAAAGTTACAAGATTGGGTTGAAACCAGGATGGTTGCATATATCTCATCTTATTTATTCTGTCGTCATGAATGGTTCAAAAAACCGATGTCGTATGAGGGAGATATTGCATTCTGATCGAATTGCCAAATAGGTAAATTTTGCGACAATTTGACCAGGGTTAACTGGGATGCACAGTCAACAAGGTGGAGGTACAGTCAGAAAAAAAGGAATATTCTCATAATATTCCTTTTCACCGGGCTAACCATGGGTTGAAATGTGTCAAGGTGCTACTTTTGAATGAGTTTGTACATTTTTGGAGGGTCAATCACAGGGTGCCACGTGGCCAGCCCTGAGGCTACCACGTGTCCTTGTATTGGAGTGTTAAAATTTTTGGGATTCAGCGGAAATCGATTGCGGGACCTCCTGCCCAGCACACGCACGCCTTACCACCCACACTACACATTATGACTTAACATATATGGTAGTCAGGTTCTACTTATGGTTACTTCAAATCACATATGGGGGTTGGAACCACCAGTGGTCCCAACCCGCCAGAGATTTCGTTGGTTTTATCACATGGCACGTTAAAAAAAACTCCAAACATCGCGGTCAGAAAACCTCTGACCGTTCATCCGCCCGCAATTTTCTTGTTAAACTTATCACATGGAAATGGTAGCCATAAACTCCTCCGCTCTGTTAACATTAACCCGCAGCTCAAACCCAGAGTTCAAACATCCAACCAGAGTTTAATGCGATGATTCCGCTAACCTCCACCATGACCGCGGATTTTGGGGTTGGCATGTGACCACCAACCGCTAAGATTAAATGTTGCAGTTATTTTGGAAAGGTATTTGGAGCGCACCTAAAAATTGGCGGTATTTACTATTTTAACTCCAAATATATGGAGTTCTCCACTTTTAGTGGAGTTTTTCTAGGTGTAACTGGGCAAAAGAGTAAGAGACTCAATTGTTTCCCATTCAGAGTGAATGAAGAATCATTTTTTACTAATTGGAGCATTCTGAAGCCATTGGTGTAGAGAAAAAATCCATTAGAACACCATAACTACATGCATTTGCAAAATTTTGAGCATAATGAAAGATGGACATGCCATTGGGAGCTAGACCAACAAATGTAGCCGAGGAGGGGTGAACTGCTTCATCATGCTTGCTGTGTAAGTTTCATGTGGTGACTTATTTCTCTATTTTACACTATTGTTTAGTGTTATTTATGCTTTTTTTATGCTTCTAATTCACCTAAAATCATCTAGAATTCATGGACAAACACCTCAATCCTTAAGCAAACTAATGAGACAAGTATGCACATGTTTATAAACTGAAAAGACACTTAGCACAGAAAAACTAATACAGTAATTTCAGATCAGATTGGTATCAGAGCCAGAGTTTTTTCTCTGGTGTTGTTTAGTGCAAAGAATTGATTAACTGTTTGCAAGTTTTAGATGCTTACAAGGCTCAATCTCAAGAGAGGAGAAGGAAAATTGGTGGAAGCGGAAGGGCTTGAAGAAGAGCCATAACAAAGGAGAGCAAGATTTCCACAATCTCCACCACCTAGTTCACCTCCTAAAGAAGCAGAAGCTACATTAAGCATGCCTCAAGAGGAAGGAGAAATCCATGAAGAATTTAATCCCAAAGAGGAAGAAAGAGTGTTCAAGAAATCATTCCTTGACATGACTAAGATGGTTAGAATCCTTTATCAAGAAAGGAATGAGAGACTATAAAGAGAAAGATCTAAACTTCACAAGGAAGGACAAGGATCTCCATTAGGTCATAATGATGAAGATAAGTCAAAGAAGGTAAATCGAGGAAATGGAGGCAATGGAGAGCCATCATCCTCACCCTCATCATCATCATCCTCTACTTCTTCTTTAGTACATCAGCCACACAAGTCAAAGAACACTGATAAAAGTCCTTTTTTAAAAATTGATGTTAAGTTTGAATTTCCAATGTTTAATGGTGAAGTCAATGCAAAAAATATTGATAATTGGATTAGGCAATTGGAGGTCTATTTGAGAATCTAGAACCTTCAAGATGATGATACCAAAATCCACTTAGCTTCATTGAGAATGGAAGGTTTAGCACTTGTTTTGTGGGAAGCCAAGACAAAGGAGGAAATCAAGAAACATGGTAAGATTATTCTATCACGGTCATATTTCATTACTGCTATTAAACAATAGTTTTATCCATTAGCTCATATGCAGAAATTCATAATGAACTAGCATAACTTTAGGCAATTGAAGGGACAAAATGTGCAATAATACACCCAAGAATTTAGGAGAATATATCTCTTATTCGGGGTAGATTTGCAGAGCCAAGATACTTTGCTCAAGTACATAGGAGGCTTACATAGCTACCTAAGACATACTATTCTCATGTTTAATCCCACAAGTCTAGATGAAGTATGTGTTCAAGCCACACATCTAGAAGCTAGAGGGAAGAACATTTCTGATGAGGCTAGAAAGAAACCTTTTAGGGGTAAAGTCAAAGGGAAGACCTCAAAAAGTAAAAGAAAAAATAATGCATCCGTTAAGAAAGAGGGAGAAAAACTTGTTTGTAAACATTGTTCAAAAGAAGGCCATGATGAAACTCATTGTTGGAAATTACATCCTGAAATGAGGACAAAGAAACCCAATAACAAAGGGAAACAGAAAACTGCTGCTACAACTGAACATGATTTAGGAGATGATTTAGGTGATGAATCTAAGATTACAGCCATGGGATTGAAGAAGATGAAGGGAAAAGAAATTGAAACTAAACCCAGTAATAGTACATCAAACTGTCACATACATGCTCCAAATGAAGAAGAAAGAATAGAATTGTTTCATGTGAGGGTCATATCCAAACATACCAAGATTGACATATTGTTTGACAGTGGGTCACAAGAAAACTTAATCTCTGAATACTTGGTCAAGAAACTTGACCTTGAGACCATAACACATCCAAAACCATATCCATTGGGTTGGATTTGTAAGGATGCAAATTTACAGGTTTCAAAGAAATGCATAATATTGCAGTTTGCAATCACTGCAAATTTTGTTGAAAAACTTGAATTAGATGTGGTTCCGCTTGACATAACAGGTATTATGTTGGGAGTCCTGACTTGTATCACATGAAATCAATCTTCCATCACGATGAGAAAAAATATCATTTATTCAAAGATGGCAAGGAGTTCATTGTTAGAGCACATCGTAAGAAGACAAACATTGCTATGGTAAATGCTTGACAGGAAAAGAGGTTGGTAAATTCAAGTAAGAATTTTGTTATTCTTATGATTAAGCCTAAAGATGATGTTAATCATGAATCATTTGATGTATGTGCTTCTAAGTTGAAATCAGATTTATATGATGTAATTAATCCACATCATGAGATGTTTTAGGAACCAACAGGATTGCCTCCAAAAAGAGAGATTCAACATGAGATTCAGTTGCAGCAATATTTTCCTCTTCCAAACATCGGTATGTATCGCATGTTGATAATGGAGGAAATAAAGAGACAAATCAAAGATATGTTGGAAAAAGGCATCATAAGGCCAAGCACCTCGCCATGCGGTTCACCCATAGTCTTGATACCAAAGAAAGATGGGACTTGGCGCATGTGTGTAGATTTTCAAGCTTTGAACAAGATTACGGTAAAAAATCATTACCCACTCCGAAGAATAGATGATTTTCTTGATCAGCTGAAAGAAGAATTTTTTTTCACTAAGTTAGATTTACGAAGTGGATATCATCAAGTAAGAATTGCAGAAAGTGATATATGGAAAACTGCATTCAAAACCAAACAAGGACTCTTTGAGTGGCTAGTTATGCCATTTGGTTTGTGTAATGCACCAGAAAATTTCATGCGTGTTACGGATAGTGTTTTGTGTCCATTCCTTGATGACTTTGTTATTGTCTACTTAGATGACATTGATTTTCAGAAAAACAAGAGAATATCATGTGTTGCATGTGAATAAAGTGCTTGATATTTTGAAGGAAGAGAAATTGTTTCTTAAGATGTCAAAGTGTGAGTTTGGAAAGACTTCTTTGGTCTATTTGGGACATATTGTAGGAGGAGGAGAGTTGAGAATTGATCCTTCTAAATTGGAAGCCATTGTGAATTGGTCCACACCCAAAACAGTTACCGAGGTAAGAAGTTTCTTAGGTGCAACTCAGTATTGGACAAATTTTATTGCTAACTTTTCTTCCATCGCAGCTCCTATGCATGCAGTGACAAGTGTGAAGAAAGGCTTCCAATGGGGAGGAAAACAACAGCAAGCTTTAGAAGCTTTAAAATACAAGATCAGTTCAGCTCCAGCCCTTACATTACCAAATTTGAGACAGCCATTTGAGATTCAAACCAATGCTAGTGATTATGCCATGGGCACAGTGCTTTTGCAACATGGTAATCCTATCGCATTTCATTATGAAACATTTAATGGTGTTGTGACTAATTATCCTACATATGACAAAGAACTATATGCATTGGTACAAAGAGTCAAGAAGTGGAAACACTACTTGATGGGTAAAGAGACTATTGTGCATACCGATCACCAACCATTACAGTACTTGCAATCACAAACAAAATTGCAGCAATCAAGACATTTCAGGTGGATGGGATTTCTTCAATAGTTTCACTTGGTTATAAGGTACAAGAAAGGTATTTTCAATAAAGTTGTTGATATGCTTTCAAGGCCAATCATTAGTGCTTCTACTTTACTCAAAAATTATTCTCTTGTACATGAGAGTTACATAGAACAATATGCACATGACATTGATTTTCAAGATGTGTATGCTCGTTTGAGTGAAGGGAATCAAGTTGAATAAAAAGATTATCACATGCATAAAAATTTGTTGTTTCATTTAGGCATGTTGTGTATACCACAAGGAGAGAGGCTAATTGTCATGAGAGAAGCTCATTCATCTCTTATTGTTGGACACTTTGGGATAAGAAAAACAGTGGTGCATATACAGAGGTATTGCTATTGGCCTCGCATGGTAGATAGTGTGTCACATTTTATAAGAGGTTGTTCTATGTGTGCAACAAGTAAGCCTAGTAATAGGAAGCTTGGGTTGTACACGCCACTAACAGTACCATCAAGGCTATGGGAGAGTGTCTCCATGGACTTGTTTGGAGGTCTACCTATGTCGAGAAAACAACATGATTATCTTTATGTAGTTGTGGATAGATTTAGTAACATGTGTATACGTATGCCATGTAAGAAAACCATTACTGCTGAACTTTATTTTCAACATGTTTGGGTTCATTTTGGATTGCCAACTTCTATTGTTAGTGACATGAATTCCAGGTTCATTGGGAATTTTTGGTCAAATCTATGGAGAATGATGGACACAAAGTTGAAAAAGAGTACTGATTTTCATCCACAAATAGATGCATAAACCGAGGTGGTGAACATAACCGTTGTGCATCTATTGAGAGGATATTGCAGCAAACATCCTAAGTTATGGGATGAGCAACTACATTACATTCATCACACTTACAACTGGGCAAAGCGCTCTTCTACACAAACATCACCTTTTGAAGTATGCTTTGGGTATTTGCCAAAATAGCCATTAGACTTCATCCTTGGGAAGGATGTTGCAATTGATGGCCATAGTGACATTGATAAGGCTCGAAAGTTCATTGAGAAAATTTAGATTATACATCAACAAGTTCAAGAACAGCTTGAGAAAATTCAAAGAAAATACAAAGAGAGGCATGATAAACATCGATTTGATCACAAGTTTCAAGAGGGAGATGAGGTATGGTTGCACATTAGCAAAGAAAGGATTCAAGGGGAAGGTAAAAAGCTCAAACCCATTCGATATGGTCCATTCAAGATCATAAAGCAAGTTGGTAATAATGCATTTCAACTTGACTTGCCTTCTTATATGCAAATGTATTCAGTTGCTAATGTTGAAAACTTGCGTTTGTATGAGCCACCTTTGATCTTTGATCAAGGAAGTGATGTTCAACTACATTCTATTGAATATTTCTCACCAAAATTTTTGGATGAGCTTAAAGAAGATGCAATTCTTGACAGGAGGACAAGAGCATCCAAGAGGGGAAGTGTTGACTACCTTCGAGTTGGGCTCAAAGGCACTAAACCAAGCAAGGAAAAATAGATGGAGGTTGGAAAGGTGAGCGAGTTGTACCCTCATCTACTAAACAGGTAATCAAGTCTTTTGGGGTCCAAAAGCTTCCCAGTGGGGAGGAGTGATCAGGAGTTCATAAATTTTGCTCAAAATTCAAATTCACAGGATTAGGTTGAAACCAGGATGGTTGTGTAGATGTCGTCTTCCTGATTACGGCGCCATGAATGATTCAAAAAACGGATGTCGTATGAGGGGGATATCGCACTTTGATCAAATTTCCATACAGGTAAATTTTGCGACAGTTTGACCAGGGTTGACCGGGATGCATAGTTAGCAAGGTGGAGGTACAGTCAGAAAAAGGAATATTCTTGCAATAGTCCTTTTCACTGGGCCAATCCTGGGTTGAGATGTGTCAAGGTTCTATTTTTTGAATGAGTTTGTACATTTTTGGAGGGCCAATCACAAAGTGCCACGTGGCTAGCCCTGAGGCTGCCACGTGTCTCTGTATTAGAGTGTTCAAAATTTTTGGGAGTCCGCATGAATCGATCGTGAGACCTCCTGCTAAGCACACGCATGCCTTACCACTTGCACTACACGTTATGACTTAACATGTATGGTATTCAGGTTCTACTTGTGGTTAGTTGAAATCACATATGGGGTTTGGAACCGCCGGCAGTCCCAACCCACCAGTGGTTCCGTTGGAGTTATCACATGGCACATTAAAACAAACTCCAAACATCGCGGTCAAAAAACCTCTAACCTTTCATCCACCCTCAATTTTTGTGTTAAACTTATCACATGGCAACAGTAACTATAACCTCCTCCATGCGGTTAACATTAATCCGCAGCTCAAACCCGGAGTTTAATGCGACGATTCCGCTAACCTCCAACATGACCGCGGCTTTTGGGGTTGGCATGTGGCCACCCGAACCACTAAGATTACATGTTGTGGTTATTTCGGCGGGGTATTTGGAGCGTGCCTAAAAATTGGCGGTATTTTCTATTTTAACTCTAGATAAGTGGAGTTTTTCTAGGTGTAACTAGGCAAAAGAGTAGGAAACTCAATTTTCACCCATTCAGAGTGAATGAAGGGTCATTTTTTACTAATTGGAACATTCTAGAGCCATTGGTGCAGAGAAAACAGCCATTAGAGTACTGTAACTACATGTATTTGCAAAATTTTGAGCATAATGAAAGATGGACATGCCATTGGGAGTTGGACCAGCAGATGTAGCCCAGGAGGGGTGAACTGCTTCATCATGCCTGCTATGTAAATTTCATGTGGTGACTTGTTTCTTTGTTTTACATTGTTGTTCAGTGTTATTTATGCTTTTTTTATGCTTCTAATTCACCTAAAATCATCTACAATTCATGGACAAACACCTCAATCCTTAAGCAAACTAATGAGACAATTATGCACATGTTTATAAACTGAAAAGACACTTAGCACAACAAAACTAATACAGTCATTTCAAATCAGTTACGCAAGGACATGCAACAATATTAGCTAGGGGAGATGATGGGTCCTTGTTTTGGTTACTTTTTACAACCATTCTTCATTCATAATCCATTTTTTGCTTGTATCTAAACATTTTCATCACCCATTTTTAATTCCTAATGCCTAGTCTCTACTTGAATTCTATTATACCCTAGAAGATTAGCATCATATTTTGTATTTGATTGGTTTTAAGGATCGTTATAGATTGCAAACAATAGTTGTAGAATAAATTGTGCATTATCTTAACTTTCATAATTTGTTGATGTTGATTGTGAAGGGTCTTCTAATCTGATAATTACTTATTATGATTTCTTATATTAATTTTTCTCACAATTCACATTCATCATAAATCAATTACACAAAATATCTCAATACTAGAAGCAAAATTCCAATAGGATCATAAAGAGACATCCAAAAGAGAGGCACAAGAGTTTTAGCCTAGGAAAACCCACTTGGGGGAAAAACCCAACAACATTTTTCTTAGAGAAATTATTTAGTTTATCAAGAAATTAATCTAAGTCTTCTAGTCAAAACAAGACCAAACTGACCAGTAATATTCCCAATTCAAACTTGGTCAATCTGCCCACAAGATGAGATAAGATGCTACTTGAATATTCAATCAAGACCAGTTAAAAAAGCCAAAATTTGGGTCTGCACCTTCCACTAAAAAAACCAGGCTGTTCCCGATGAATATGCCCAAAAAATATTGACCTGCCTGTCACACATGTGAGGTCAAATGGAGAGAGAGAGAGAGCTCAGTCTCTTCTAGTAAACTTTGGCCTTCCTTTTCCTTGTCTCCTGTTAGGGTCCTATAATTCATAGGATCACAAGGTGATTGAATATTTTCTCTGAGTCATATGAAATTGTAAATAATATTTCATTTTGAAAATTATTTCTAAAAAAAATATTTAAAAAATAAAAATGAAAAGAGGGTATTTGAAAAGAAAAATAGAATAAAAAACAAAAGAAAAGAAAAACAAAAGAAGAATAAAAATGATGATGAAAGAACCCCATGAAAAAGAAAACAGATGTGAAAGTGATGCAAATTCAAATGCCACTACTAGATAAATAGTTTGTTTCAAAGAAAAAATAGAATGTTGTGTGTAACTTATTTAAAATGCCACAGCCATAAGTCTTTGTTTCGATCATATAGTGTAATCATGGTCAAACAAATTTGAATTTCTATTAATTAGATTAGAGAAATAAGTTAGCCAAACTGTTTAATCTTGGCTAAAAATAGTTAGGTAGATGAATAAATTGATCCAATTGTTTAAGCGGGATCAATGAAAGAAATGAGTAGGTAGAATTATATTAGGTGTTTTCCCCTTCCAAAGACAAATAAAACAAGGGTTTTCACATTTAAATGCACCCTTTGTTAGTCAAAATTAGGCTTAGTTAGGGGAAAATTGAAGTGAAAAAGGTTGAAAAATATGATGGTGTGTGTATTACATTATATATGCTCTTATCTTAAAGTTTAAGCAATTAATAATTTTTATCCAAAGTTTTGAGCACTTATATTATGAAATTCATAAGCAAAAAAAGGTTTTTCGTATAGCATTAAAAGACACTTATGATCCTACCATCCTCTCACTTCCATCTTAGATCAACGGTTCATAACTCTTTTCGCACCCCCCCCCCCCGGTCCCTTCCTAACTTTATCGACAGAGGAGGGGTCTGAAAAGCGGTTTGACCCCCGCCAGCCCCACAATAACGTGTCAACTCCACACTATTTTGCTCCCCCCTCTCCATATTTTGCTTACCAAGATGCCTCCCCTCCGAAAAAATACCAACCCGCTTCCTGTGCCCTCACATCCACTCTAATAAGGACACCTAGAATTAACCGTTGCGCATTCAATTTTCCTGGGATTACCGTTTATGGTTCGTAACGGTCCCGTGCCCCTAACAGACCTCTACAGTTGCCACAAAAACTTCCCTATTACACCATTTTACACCGTTTTCACGCATCTTTACTCAGTTCAATCACTCCTCCTCATTCCAACTTTTTATGGCACAATGAAAGCTCCTCAAAGTCGGACAAAGGAACCATTCAACTTTATCACCAACATTTAACAGTCAACAAATTCTCGGTAACATTCCATTGTCACCTTCCTTTTCCTACAGTTTAAATTCTCAAAATTCCTCCAAAGAATAAAAGCAATGACAATTCAAGCAATCCTATGCTCCCTCCTGTAGTCGACCTTGACCGCATTCTCCTTGTTGACATAAACTAGAAGATTGCAGAGACAAAGTGCAAATTCGATCTATTCGAATTATATTTTTGGCTCGAACACAATCACTTAGACCAGAGTGATGAAATTAGACTCTGGGAGTCCAATTTACCCATGTATATTTTTTCTCAGACCCACCATTTCCCTGAGTTCATTCGTAAATTCCAAGCTTGTTACTTTCCCAATAAGAGAGCTATTGTATCCCCAAGTGGAGAAATTTTATTCGAAATTACCCCTGAAACTATCAATCAAATGATGTAGGTTCCTCAAATTGAATCCAACACCCATTTCTTAGTGGAAACCTTGAATGACCTATACCAGAAATTAAATTTCTCGAAGAGATCACAAAGTTTTGAAATCTTTCTACCTGAAAATGCCCAGTTACCCAAGAAGAATCCACCCTTTCCCTCATCCATGTTTCTAGACCAAGCCAAACAAATTATTTCTATAGTTTCATGCATGTTAGGCTATTATTTAGATGAAATGATATATGGACCTATCCTAGGTTTTCTATCTATTTTTCCACTAATGAGAAACCCTATGTTGCTTTAATTTCAGCCAATTTCTTGCTGACAACATTCATGAGCAATTCCTTAAGTTACAAACTAAAGGAATTTTCAAATATGCCTTGATTCTAGTTTATATGTTCATACATTATCAAGCAAACAGGTTCACATTCATGCTCCAGAAGCTAGATGATGAAGGAAATCCACAATTGGTTATTTTATGGAATTCCTTGGTAAGGACGAATTTAGAGGAATACACTTTCAAAGAATATATAGATTGGTTTGTTCATCTAGCCATCTGTTTACTGACCAACAATGTAGAACCCAAGATCAGTGATGAAAGTCAGAATATTTTACATCTCACAGTGCAGGCCAAGATAGGAGACTAGTACTTGTACCAGAATTACACTGAAATAAGAGTGTATGGGTGTGAGCTTCCACCCTACAAGCTTCCAAAATGCCTCGCAATAAGAGTATTTGACTAATGATACATCCAGAAGATGATCAATTAAGATGAAATCCATTTTGTTTTTTCCAAAAAGAAATATCAATTTAGGATAAAAACTCAAATTGGACCATTTATTTGTAATGACGGGACAACATGTGATGAGGAAAACATTCTCTTGAAGTATATGAAGCTTCCATTGAGCTTCACATGGTCATATGACCCATTTGGCATGATCTCTAAGCTAAGAGTGGAAAAAAAAACCACTCCCTATGTTCATACATAGAGGCCTGAGACTGAGAAGTACATGAACCAGATTGAGTGGGCAGAGAACAATTTACAGGAAGTAGAAGAGTAGATTCTGTGTACACTAATTCACAGACTCCCACACCTCAAGAAAAGATAGACAAAATACCAAGGGAAGAACGCTCCCCTTCATTCATAGAGGTCTCAACAAAAGAATTTAAGTTTTACAGAAAGAACAGAAAAACTAATTCTAAAACAGATTTTCTAAAGGAAGGAGAAGGAGCAGATACCTTAGTCCTTAAAGTTCCACATTCTACAACACAGAAAAATAATGTATTTACAGGGTCTCCAACAGCATCATCAATCTCACAAGGGAATCCAAACTCAGCTCAAACATCAGAGTTGATCCATGGGAAAAAGGAAAAGAGCATATTTGATAAGTATAAGGAAATAAAGCTTAAAAATGAGCTCCTTAAAAACAACACTTATACTCAATTCTGGAAACAAACTTCCACTGCTTAGAGAAGACTCTTATCAGCTTTTGACACGGAGAAGGGAAGAATGCAGATGGCATTTTTACAGGCTCAAATCCCTCATCCAAAAACATCAACAGATTATAAACAGACTTCCTTTGAGTTCTACACAAAAGACATCCATCCCATTGATAAAATGGAGATGCATAAATAGACATGTGAAGTGATATGTTCCACCTTGAAAAATAATTCCATGAATGCTTCTAAATTGCAGTTGTCACTCACCAATTTCCAATCACAATTAAATATTGAGAATATCTCTTGTATGGCAAAGGATAATAAGATCAAGTCATTAAAATACTTGGTCATCAAAATAGGATATGACCCAGCCAATGTCAAATCAACAAAAGAACTTATTAAAAATAATTGTGTTGACATTACAACACTCAGTAAATAGTTAAAATTACCAGCCATTGAGGATCCCCAGACCAAGAAAATAGGAGAGACAGAGAGCCAAAAGCAATACATGCTCAAACTAATTATGGAGAAAAATGCACAAATCAGAGATATGGAAGTGGAATTGGATAAATTAGTGAAGGAAAAGAAGCAGAATGCACAGTTAAACTTAGTCCCACTAGAGGCTATACCTATTACAACAATACCACAATTAGGAATGGATGCCTCAACCACAACAGGGGCTTCTACATCAACAACAACCCCAACTCAAGATTTAGATGTTGCTGGTAAATTGACAAAGGCTATGGAGGACATGTCCATACAAGGAAAAGAAATAAAAAGGTTAAAAGGACATATAAAGGCCCTACAAGAGCAGAAAACAAGGATTGAAACTTCACATCTGGCCGAAGTACATAAGTCTCAGAGACTCGCGTAAATATTACAGCAACTAGGAAAGGAGATTGCCATGGCTCGGACCTTAGCCCAAGTTAAGGAAAACATATGAATAGATATCCATAAATCCATGAATGAGATTTGGCATTCCATTCAAATTATCATTGAGAAGAATGAGTTAATTCAGAAGTCCAAGGAAGCATTTGTGCAGATCCGAGATAAGCTAGGTGACAAGCCCACCGAAGGCACAAACCTTATCAAATTTCTGAATTCTAAAAACAAGTATGAGCTAGAGGAATTGCAGATTGAAGACAGGATTGATGCAATACTGGAAGTCATGAAGGTCTTATCCAAAAAGAACCTCATGTTGCAGCTAGAAGAAAAATGTCAGTGGTTGCAAATTAGTGTCAACAGATTCTTCAACAAGTTTGAAGTGTTGAACAAGAAAGGGCTTCTAGGTTTTTATATCATCATTTATCACCTTTATATACTTGATGATCTATGTATTGGCCTTGGGCAGCTCTTTCCATTCAGACTTGGTCATCTTCTTAGAAAATATTATTTTGAATTCCATACGTGACTTTGCCTTGTCTAACACACGTGCAGACGTGGTTCCACTCATATTTGACCCATGTATACAATTTAAAATATTAAAAAATATATAACTCCCCATATTTTGGGTGGGGTTTACAGGTTACACCGAAATCCCACCTACAGGAGCCTGTGGCCAAACTGTTTCCCAACTAAAAAAAATCGTTTTGAGGAAGTATAAATACACCTCATTGGGAAGGCCTAAGGGAGGAGAGAGAAAGGCATTGACACTATAGCCTATTATAGCCCAGATCAAGTCTAATTATCCCTGTGCCTCCTGCACTTCCTAGGTTCAGGAAACCTTTGTTTCCTTCTTTGATATTTCAATTTCCTTTATGTGACATCCTTGTGCACCTTTTATGGAAGAAGATTGTTGAAGCTTGGGCTGGATGGATCCGGAGGACGATTTCGCTTGGATTCGCGGCTAATTTCAGGTGATATCTCCACATATTTTACATACATCAATAAAGGAGCTTTGTCTCGTTCCTGATGTCATGGTCTTATATGCTTTTTTTACATATTAATGATCTTGTAATTGTTAATTTCGTGTTATCTTTTATAAGGTTATATGATATAATCTACTGACATTTAGGATATATATGTTGTACAACTATTCTATGTGATTTTTCTTGCGTGAGTTGTAGATCTTGAAGCATGTGGAGAAGTAGAGGGTTTGCAGCCTGCGGGAACGACCTCAAACGTAGGACATACAGGTAAGGTCATCTCTCCCTAGTTTACTAGTTTAAGCATTAGGACCTTTAGTTTGATTACTTCTTGTTGTTGTAGGCCTTTCGCTCTGTTAGGTCCTTCAACCCATAACTTAGGGTAGTTTTTCCCGCAATAGAATTGGCGAATCAACTAGAGATTAAATCTGTGTAATTCCTAGTTCGGGTTGTTTTCTCTGGATTTTGGGTTCCCTAACTTATCTGATCACTTTGCCAGTCTTTTTGGTTCTTTACCCATCCAGGAAAAAGCCTCGATCTTCTGGATCAGGCTTGGATTTTTTTTTTCCTTGTTGTCTTTTCTATACGCAGCTTCTAGTGCACACAGTCCCGTATACATCTATTTTTTTCCAAAGAAACACGCATATATGCGAGTTTCCTTAGACACAGATGTGTATACACGCATGTTGCACACTTCCAATCCACGTATGGCCAGTTTAAAATGAAAAATTCATTTTTGGAGTCCTGTAAGTTCTTTTTGCCTGCTTTTGGTCACTTATGTAGAACCTCTGATATGTCTAGATGGTGTTTCTCTTTATTGTGTATTAGTTTCTCTCTTTCTTGCTTGAAAACCTAGTCAACTTAGGGTTTGCCTTGCTTAGTGAAGTTTCAGTTTTGGCTGTTGCACCGGGACTTCTTCCTGAGGTTCTTGGTTGTACTGACATTTCAGAACAGTGAGTTTGTGTCGGTTCACTCATGCTTGGCATTGTCATTGCTTCACTTTTTTATTTTTGGCTTGTAGGCTTGTTTGGTTTTCTTGGTTTCTTGGGATCAACTTTTTTGGAAAATCTTGACGTTGTCTTCTTGGTTTCTTGAAGTTTAAGTGATTGTTGGAGTTTTATGTTGATGTTTCAAATCATTTTCTTGGGTTAGTTACTTCATTCCACTTATTGAGTCCCGTCAGGAAAATGACATGGTTGGCTTAAGGAATTTAGAGTTGCTTGTTGGCTCAATTTGATGATTTGAATTCTTTGGTAGTTTGTGCTTTTCTCAAAGAGATTTTGTTGCTTCCTTAAAAAGTAAAAAGCTCAAAAAACATTAGTGCTTTCTGTTGCTTTTTCTTTTGGTTTTTGTTTCATTGTTTTCATCATTGTAGGAGCAATTTTGTAGTTTGTCATGTTTGTCTGGTTGCTTGGTTTTGAGAGAAGGTTTGTAGTGGGCTTGTATCTTTTGTATCAATTTGTTTTTGGCATTTATGTGAAAAGAAGTTATTGTTTTGGGCGTATCTTTGCTTTTGTGTCAAAGTGATCAGACCTATCTTGTTGAGAAACTCATTTGCTTCCTTTTTTTAAGTATTCCTAGAATCTTCATTTGTCATTGGTAGTTTTGCATTAGTGTAGTTGCACAGTTAAGAATATTTAGTCTTTTGATAGTTTTTTAGTGTGTGAGCATTATATTGAAAAGAAAAGAAAAATTTCTTGCTTTTTAGTTGTTTCATAGAATCTAAGTAGAAATCTCTTTCATCGAAGAAAAAGTTGCATATGCATGTAGTAGGTTTCTATTGATTTCTCTTTTGCGTCAAAACATCACAAGTTGAATTCTCTGTTTACCCCTGACTTAAAAAGAACAACCATTAAAATCAAGTGCTTAATCTAAAATGAACTAGAATTTTTTGAGTTGTCATTAATATACTCCAACTAGTCTAGGTCATAGGGCCTTGGAATAGGTGAGTGGAGAGTTAACTCTCCAAGGCCACTCAAAGTTTCAAACATAGAAATTGATTAATGAGTGAAATCTAGCCTCGTTAAGTGGACTGGGAAATCGGGCTTCGTTGTTCTTCATCTTGGTGCAGGCAATTCCATCTTGGTGCAGTATTTTTCTGCTAGCCAGCCTTGTATTTCCTCGCACCGTGCTCGACAGGTGTCACCAAGACTCTAGGTCGGCGTGACGCACCGATTTGGCCCCCCCCATGTTCCTTTTGAACTGTGCGACGCATTGTGCCCCGCGCGTGCATTCTTATTTTGGTTAAAAACTCGGTTTTTGAAGCACAGCAAATGTTCCCCGCGCACGCATGGTCGATCTCGTTTATTTCCCTAGCCGCGCCCTCGGGCCGGAGCCTTCTCGCCCGTGTTGTATTCTTTAGCCAGGATCATGGAGGCAGCTCCGAGGCTTCTCCTCCCGCTTTCCGAAATCATGCATCTGCATCACTCATCATTCTTAGGCCGAAACGCCCCGAGCTCGGGTTCGCTGCCAGTGTTCGTCAAAAAACAGGAAAACATCCCCACCGTGACTCGCCCAGGAAGAAACTTACAGAACGGGGGCCGTTGAACCTAGCCGAAAGAGGCCTCATCGGTTAGTTCACAGGGCTATGGCCATCCCCGAAAGCAGTTGAAGGATGGGTCAAACGAAATTGGATACCTCTGGTCAAGGAAGGAATAAAAAGTCATTTCGTTGGCAAAGGGTTCTTTGTTTTCGTGTTTGATAATGCGGAAGATAGAAGCCTGATCTTCAGATACAGGCCATATTTCATGGGCCCTCAAGGGCTTTATCTGAATAAATGGTCTCCAGACTTGATCTAGCACAGGACGTGCCCACGGCTGTGCCTGTATGGGTGCGTCTACCTCATCTTCCCCTCCATTGCTGGAACCAGATTTCGTTGCAATCCATTGGTAATGCTTTAGGCAGATACATAGATCAAGCACCGAGGAAGGATCAGTTCTCCTGTGCCCGAATATGTGTAGAGGTCGACCTTGAAGTTAGATACCTGAAGCCATCAAACTCTCGGTTGCAGACTGGACTCATATCCAAGAGCTTGACTACAAGCAGCTCCCCTTTAAATGCCGAAACTGCCATGAATACGGGCACTTCGCAAGATACTGCAGGAAAAAAAACGAGGAGACAACAGAGAAAGAAAAAGGAGAACAATGTAAACAAGTAAAGAAAACAACAAACAATAGGCAGAACAATAAAAACAAAGGCAAAGAGACAGGGAAAAAATCAGGGCAAGAAAGTGTAAGCATTCAAATCTCTGGAAGCAAGGAAACCATTAGCATTGAGGAGGACAAAAACCCCTTTGAATCTCTCAAATCACCCTCAGATCTTCCAGAGGCAGAATGGGACGGTCTTCCCTAGTTGAAAAACACCGACTCTCTAGATCCAGGTAACACTTCAAACCCGATTCCAGGCAATACTTCTTCCCCTTCATATGCAAATATAATGAAGAAAAAAAGAAGAACACAGAAAATGAGGGCTCTTCGGATGATGAGACCTTCGAGAGGCCATCAAAGAGAGCCAAAAGGAAATCAAATAAAGAAACCAGGGAAGAAGAATCAGAAAGACAAAAAACCCTTGGAAGTCAACCCACCATTGAGATGACCCTCGGGAGGAATACTAGACCAAGGGTCCCCAAGGGAGGCAAACCCACCCCAAAAAGTGGTAAATGATGCAGCTGGTCTCTTGGAACTGCAGGGGTTTGGGGAATCCCACTAAGGCAGAGGCTATTACAGATTTATTGAAAATGGAATCCACAGACATACTCATGCTCCAAGAGACAAAAATAGAAGGGGAGATCCTTCTAAACACTAGCAACACAAAATGGAAATTTGATTCAGGAAAGGTAGTCAGTGCTAGAGGTTCGGCTGGAGGAATAGGCACACTCTGGTCTAAAAACACCTTTTCTCTAGAAATATCCTATGAGACTCAACATTGGATATATACTGAACTGCGCCATACAGCAAGAAACCTCAACTTAGCTCTGTTCAATATGTATGTTCCTGTGCATTATGATGAAAAGAAAGAGTGCTGGAAGATACTCTCGGATTATTTAGAGCTCCTCAATCCTATGAATATAGTCATAGGAGGAGATCTGAACATAATTTTGGACCCCAAAGAGAAGAGAGGTGGGACCTTCTCAAGGGATCCTCTCCTCTCCACTGTGGAAAATCTCATTCTCCAGTGGGATTTAGTAGATTTCAAGCCAGTGAAAGGAGAATACACTTGGACCAACAATAGAACAGGGGAAAATCACATTTCAGCAAGGCTGGATAGATTTCTCACCAGCACCTCCATTATGATGGACAAAAGAATTGCTTTCACCAAGATTCTTCCAAAACTTACCTCGGATCACAAACCAATCCTTTTCTGCTTGAAGGAAGAAGAAGACTTAGGCCCTATTCCTTTTCATTTCAGTCCTCTCTGGGTTGGAAGAGAAGGATTTTTCGAAACAGTTCAAACAGCCTGGAGAATAGATGTTTCAGGCTCCCCAAGCTTTGTGTCGGAACATAAAATGAAAAATGCTAAGAAGGCTCTAAAAGACTAGATTAATAAGGCTATAAAATCCCCCACCAACCAGAGGAAAGAAGCAGTCCATCAGCTGGAAGATCTCCAATTTGAATTGGAAGAGAAAGAAATCTCCCCCATGGATTTAGATAAAGAAAAATCTGCTCAAAGGAAAACATATACTCCTTTAGAAGTGAAGAAGAATATTGGCGTTTAAAATCTCGCAGCTTGTGGCTAAAATATGGGGACATAAATACTACATACTTCCATAGACAGTACAGGGCACGTCTTTCACGAAACCATATTGCAGAAATCACTACAACCAGCAGACAGGTGTGCAAAGGATTTGACCAAATAAAGGAAGCCACTGTGAAGCACTTTCAAAACCTCCTTAGTGCTGAAAGGGACGGGAGCGAGGAAGATATATCAAACTTCCTCACAAACATTCTGAAACTAGTCAGCCCAGATGATAACGACACACTCTTGAGCCCAGTCACGGAAGAAGAAATTTCAAAAATTGTTTGGTCCATGGAGCCAGACAAAGCCCCTGGACCTGATGGATTTTCAATCCATTTCTATAGAATTTGTTGGGAGCTAATCAAATCTGATCTTCTTAGAATGATACATGGACTCATGAGGAAGGCAAAGATCGGAGGCGGAATAAACTCCACCTTTCTTGCCTTAATCCCTAAGGAAGCAAACCCAGGCTCTTTCGAAAGATACATGCCGATCTCACTTTGCAACTCATCCTACAAGATTGCGGCTAAACTTCTGGCGAATAGAATCAAACCTCTTCTGCAAAAATTAATTTCTCCAGCTCAAGGGGGATTTGTGAAAGGAAGACATATTCTGGACAATGTCATCCAAGTTCAGGAAGCTCTGCACTCCAGCCACTCTCGCAAAGAACAAGGTATGCTCATTAAACTGGATATGTGAAACGCTTTTGATAGAGTTAAACGCTCTTTCTTGTACAGGGTTCTCTCATCCTTTGGATTTAGCCAGGACTTCATCAATCTCATCAAAGCTTGTTTAGAGAAGATATGGATTGCCCCCATGGTAAATGGAAAACCTGCTAATGTATTTTTAGCCACCAAGGGATTGAGGCAGGGTTGTCCTCTATCCCCATTTCTCTACATTCTGATGGTAGATTCCTTGAGCAGAAAGCTGACTTTGGAAAAACAAAATGGCAGCATACCTGGGATTAGAATCGAGAAAGGAATTGATCCAGTGAATCATGCGCTATTTGCAGATGATTCACTTTTTCTTGGGGGAGCCTCACCAAGAATAGAAAACTCCTTCAGAACCATCCTCCAGAAATTCTGCAGCATCTCAGGAGCACTTATAAGCGAGAGAAAAAGCGTTGTGTATGGATGGAATTCAGAGCATCACACAATCGAGAAAATTTTAAACGATCTGGGATTTACAGGTCACGCAGATTGGGATAAAATTAAATATTTGGGCCTCCCAATAACGCTGGGATCCAACAGAAATCAACTGTGGGAGGATGTAATTTCTAAATTCAAGAAGAAGATCGCTGCGTGGGGAGGCTTTTGGCTCACTACCGGATGCAAACTCACGCTCATCAAATCCATTCTTACGGCTCTGCCCACTTACCAGGCTTCTCTAATGTTGGCTCCAAAACTAATCACAGACCAAATCTCCAGACTCATGCGCAATTTTCTGTGGAATGGAGGTCGCGGAAATAACAACAGATTTCACTTAATTAGCTGGGATACAGTGAAACGACCACTCGTTGAAGGAGGTCTGCAAATTCGCGACCCTTTGCACGCAAAATTAGCATTGGGCTGCAAATTACTATGGCAGTTTCATGTTGAGCCTAATCACCTAGTTAGCCAGATTTTCAAGCTCAAATATCTCAAACATCAGTCAATAAAATCCTTCACGGTGGAGAAATTCCCTAAAGGAACGCAGGCCTGGAAGTTGTGTAGCAGAGGCATTGAATTTTTCAGATCCTACCTGTATCGAATTCCTGGGAATGGAAAAAACATAATGCTTTGGAGAGACAGTGTCATGGGACATCCCCCTCTAGCAGAAGTAAACGAAATCTCAGAGATAAGAGATTGGTTATATGCACAAGGAATCAGGAAAATAGAGGACATTTCGGGTTGGGACAGCAACGGAAACTGGCAGCGCTGGATTTTTCCAAGAATCCCAGCGCATTTAAAACCACGGTTAGATGCTCTTAAAGACGCTATCTCTGACTTCGCTTCGGTGCATACAGAAGAAGAAGACTTCTTGGGCTGGGGTAAGACGGGGGTGTATACAGCAAGACAAGGGTATCTTCAGATGCAAAGTAAAAAGGATTCGCCTCACCTGGAGTCAGTGTGGAAATAGATTTGGGATAGCTTCAGCATCCCCAAAATCAATTTCTTCTTCTGGAATTTGTTCCACAATAAAATTCTGACAGGGGATAATTTGTGCAAAAGGAACATAGCAGGCCCACATCGATGCGTCCTCTGCAAAAACGCTCTGGAAACTTCAGATCATCTGTTTATAGCTTGCGAGTTTGCGAAAGAGGTCTGGTCCATTTTCCTGACTGGACTGACTATGCGTCCCCCATCTCAAAGCTCGATTGATACCATGTTCTCCTCATGGAAAACTAGCTATCCTCGCAACATTGTCAGCAAATCTCCATGGCATAGGGTGTGGATAGCTGCCCCTAAGTATGTCTGTTGGAAGCTTTGGCTAGCCCGAAATGAATTCATTTTCAACAACACTGAATTTCCAGCAGCAAAAGTGGCGGAACAGGAAAAGAACCTCCTCTTAGAAACTTTGAATCACTCTTTAGTCAAAGATGAAAACTCTCTTCGAATTGAAGAAAGAATGTGGTTGGAGGCCTACACCTGTAAGGCCAGACTCCCAGCAAACACACGCCCAATCCACAAGGAAACATGGCAGATTCGAGAACCAGAGGACAGATTCCAATAGTGATGGAAATCCTAGGGCAAGTGCACTATTTTTTTTGATGGAGCTTCAAAAGGTAACCCAGGGAGGTCAGGAGCGGGGTCTTGGACTGAAAACCAACAACCAAGCTGAAATTATCAGTCTTCTGAAAGCATGCCAAATGGCCAGAAAAGAAAATCCAAGCGAAATCTTAGTTTTTGGAGACTCAGAATTGTTGATAAAAACAATAGTAAGCAAGAAAGGGCTCAAGGATCCGGCGCTAAACAAACAGCTAACAAGAGTGAACATAATTCTGAAGGATTTCCCCTTGGTCCAAATCTTCCACATTCTTAGAGGATTAAACAAGGAAGCGGACAGATTGGCAAATATAGGATGCACTCTACAAAATGGAATGATCAAACATAAATGCATATACACCGATCAAGGCAACTATTCCCTAAGTGGAAAACATGTTGAAGTCAAATTTGAAGAATGTAATGGTTGATTAGGCTTTGCCCAACTCCGTCTTTTCATCAATAAAACATAACCGTTTCCTCGCTTAAAAAAAAAAAAAAAAAGTGGACTGGGAAATCTCTCCTCTAGAGAGTCAAGCACGAGGGCTAGTGAAGGCAGAGAAGAGGGATACCCCCTCTCCTATTTGTTGGATCTTGACCAAAGACCGTTCCACATGGCTACCGATACGAACTAGAGTCCATAGTTGTTATTCCTAGGTATCACATAGATGATTGCAAAGGGGAATACCTATGGTACCTTAGGCATACATTGCATCACTCTCATTATTACTTTTGTAGGGTGCCCTTGGGAAGCTTAAGTACTTACACTGGCAAAGGATTTTGTTAGGAGGCCAGCGTAATTTTTTCTGTTACCTTCGCTAGTAGGCCTGGGGCGTAATTACCACAGACTATTCTCAGAAGGTCCTTATATTCGCTTTCTTATATTTTGGTGTCTAGTCCTAATAACCCGGAGCAAAAATACCTGAAGGCTGCTTGATTGTTGAATCTTAGGGACATTTTTGTAGCAAGTGCTCTTTGTTCATAGATTTCCATAGCTTTGTAATTTTTTTTTAGTCTACATAAAATCTCATAATTATTAAAATTGGTTGACTGATCAGTTCGTCGATCGAGGAGGCTTCGTGGGCTTTCTCCTGCGAGTGAAGAACCTTCTTCAAGAAGGTGTAGGAGTAATTCTACTGGTGATTTCCAACCAGTAGTTTCAAACGCATTGGAGAGTGATCCTCCGCTTGGGACTATTGTTTCTATGGGTGGTCCTAGTACTAGTTGTGATTTAGAGAGGAGTAATATACTCCTTTCTCGGGTCCTTTTTTCAAAATAAGAAGTTGAGGTGGACGAAATTCCTGAACCTTTAGTTACTCCTTCCTCTCCTTCTTGCTAGTCTTCCTCACATTCTATTGTATGTTGGGCCTCCATCTCAAATACCGGCTAGCCTTCATATTTCTCCTTCTTTTCTTTCGATGGCCATAGCTGGGAACACAGCTTCAGCTATGAGCACTGCAAGTGTGCATACTCCTCTTTCGGCTGAGGGAGGAGGTACCATTGCTATTTCAACCATCACTCCTAGTGCTGAAATTTTTGGCTCTACCTCCATTCCTTCTACGAGTGGGGGCATCTAATATTTTGCTTCCCACTTTGGTCCCTTCTCTTTTGGAATGCCTTCTAGTGAAATTCCTTCAGTTCCTCTCACTGTCGCTTCAGCTGTCTCCACACCCATTTCTTCTATGGCTAGTGGGTCAGCTTCTTTTTAGGGTTTCCCTTTTGGAAGTGGTCATATTCCTCATTCAAACCCTTCCTTTGGTTATTTTTCTTTCTCCGCTCAAGGTCAAGGTTTTAATCCTTTTCTCAAAGGCCAAAGCTCTAATTATTTTCAAGGCTGGAACCCTGCTTTCACTGGGTTGGGAACTGGGAATCAGTTTTTGTATGGTCAACAGGGGAATGTTCCTTTCTCCTCCATAGGTGCTTCTCAAGGTTTCTCTCCATTCGCTAATGCTTGGAACCCTTACCAAGGGGTTTCATATTCATTTAACACTTTGATTGGGGGAAATATCCTTATTTATGGTAACCCTATGATGGGAGGGGATCCTACTCCGAATTATTCTGGGCCACAAGGTTTCTCTTATGGTTCAACTTTTTCTACGAACAATCCATGGCAACCTGGTGCCTCAGCAAATCCAGGTTATTCTTTTTAGAATGTTTGGAATCCTTCCATTGGTGGATGGAATTCTCAAGCTCCTTCACGCTTATAGTTCCTAGCAACCCTAAATTTTCCAGATTTGTCAAAGTTGACTAATCATAATATTCGATACAGCGCGGGTTGGCCTCTGGTCCCTACCAAAATTCCGTCAGATATTCCAAAATTTGAAGGGAAGACTGGTGAGGATTTGGCCAACCATGTTACCACTTTCCATTTATGGTGTTCGTCGAGCTCCATCATCGATGATTTGATTAGGTTGAGATTATTTCAGTGCACCCTAACTAGAAACGCTACTAAATGTTACATTGAGCTTACTAGGGGTACTTTTTCTTCATTTGGCGAGTATGATACCATGTTTTTGAACCATTTTCAGTTGCTCATTCGATATGATGTTGGAACTGAGCTTCTGGCCAATTTTCAGCAGGATAAGGCGATGCACATTTCTGACCATATTCAGGAATGGAGGAGAAGGAAGAGGCTCATTAAATCCCATATTCCTAATGAATTCCTTCTCGAATGGTTCCTCAAATCCTTACAGCTACAAATATCGAAGGATGTATCTCTTTCCGAGGTATTCTCTGAGGAGAAAGCTGGCTTTAGATCCCAGCAGTTGGAACCAATCTATTCTCAGTCTGGGATTCCTAATAAGATTTTTCCTGATTCTCCTCATTCCAAAGTGGATTTAGCCAAATCGAAGCCAAGTCCTCATGCTAACGGGCTTGTCAGTTCGATCGATAGTGGCATGGATAACCTTTTGAATCAATTGCGGCAGTTGTATCTACAATCTGATCCTTCTATTCAAGCTACGTCGTCGACATCTACTCCTTCCTAGCCCTTGACGATTAATGTTGTTCAATATTCTAACCCTAAAGGAAATCAACAATCCAATGGGAAGAAGAAGGGACAAAATAACAATAAGAAATATAAGGATGGGAAGGGTAATGCGAACAAATCCAACACAAATGTTAGAGAGGGTAAGAGAGAGGCAAAGAAGAAAGTTAAGTTTTCATGCAACTTATCACTACAAGGAAAATACCCTCTACTGGAGGTTATAACGGAGGTTTTTAGTGTTATAAAATTGGCCAAAATTGTCAAAAAAAACTTTTCTAAAACTTTGTTTTCGGTAACGGAGGTTTCATTAGGGGAGTTTTGAGGTCTAAAATGGGTCTCCTAAGAAAAATGTACAATAAAAATTCACTTTATGAGAACCAATCACATTTTAGGGGATGACATCATCCCTAATGGTTAAGGTGGCATTGTTTGAGTTAAAAGTACGTACTTGTCACATTCTCAATGGTGGATAAAAATGCATGGTTAACCATGGTATTGCTCTAAGTATTTTTAAAGTCATAAAATAAATTACTCATAATAAATGTCATTTCATATTTTTTGAATAAAATATTATTATTGTCATTTCATATTTTTTGAAAGAAACAATGCATATCCATGGTAGTGCTCTAAGTACTTTTAAAGTCAAAAAGTAAAGTACTCATAATAAATGTCATTTCATATTTTTTGAATAAAATATTATTATTGTCATTTCATATTTTTTGAAAGAAACAATGCATATCCCTACATTTTACATGTTATATATATAACATGTTACATTTTATATATAGTATATTAATTACATGTTATTACATATTTTAAATAATATAGATTTTAATTATTAGTATATTATATAATTAAGAAATTATGAATTTATATTTATATTTTATTTTAAGTTATTTAAGTACAAAGGACAAATGCATTAGTTGTTCAATGATCATGACTTTTTCTTGAAAAGTTTATTCTTATTTATAGTCACATCAATACAATTTTTTTATTAATTTTATTTTGGTGCAACTTTTGAATTGAATTTAACCATGGTTACATGGATTTTGATGCAAAAAGTGAATTGAAAATTCATAAATATTATTTTATTGGTTTAGCTATTATTTTATTATTTCCTTAGGAGGCCCATTTTAGACCACAAAATTCCCCTAATGTGGTGGAGCTTCTAATGGAATTTTAACACAACTAAAAAAAACTAGGTGGTCGGAGGTTGTTATGGAGGTTTTTCTCATCATTGTGCTAATCAGGTGTCAACGCATCGGTGCATTGTACAATGAACGCACCGATACTATAAACCTACCAAGCACCGGGACAGAAAACAAATTTAGGACACCCCGGGGCATTTAGCAACGTCCCAGTGCATGTCAGCCAGATAGTCGCCCCGGGGTGGTCGAAGGTGCATGCACTGGGCTGTTAAGATGTAAAACCGCACTGGGCTGTTAAGGTGTAAAACCGCACTGGGCACACTGTAGGTGATACAACGCACCAGGCCATTCTAATTGGTATTGGTATTTTTGCGATGCCCATAGGTCGTATAAACGCATCGGTGTGCAGTATTATACAAACGCATCGGCGTGTAGTGTCACACAAACGCACCGAGCATTTTAATTGGTATTGGTATTGGTATTTGTGCGGTGCCCATAGGTTGTAGAAACGCACCAATGAGTAGTATCACACAAACACACCGGTGCGCAGTATCACACAAACGCATCAAGTGTTCTAATTGGTATTGGTATTTATGCAGTGCCCATAGGTCGTAGAAACGCCCCGGTGCGCATTAGCATACAAATGCACTCGTGCATATTAACTAACACGCACCGGTGTTCATTTTGTATTTTTTAGAAACATCGACCTGTGACAGTGCAATAATTGTGATTTTTTTAAATTCATTATTCATCTAAATTCGACACATATATTATACCAATATTCATATCAATTAAATTTTTATTAATGCATTTGAATGTGATGTTTCAATTAATTTGTTATATCATATCATCAGATTTTGCATCTCTTCATTATAATATTTAATCATCCATATATTTAATCAGTGCTGTTACATTTCACAGCGGCAATGGAGAACGTAATAGAATAAGTTAAAACGTATTTTATTATATATATATATATGAATAAGACACTCTTTGTCATACAAAATGGGACAGTTATTGGTATCCCTGTTTCTTTCAATTGGGATACTATGTCCATTACATTAAACAAAATGTAGATTTCACAGAAATATTTCAAAAAATACAACGCCTTGCTTTGATATCCAAACATATTGATCATCATTCTTCGCATGACCTGTTGTCATTGCTCGAGCTACTTCCAAGACTTGGGTTTTTTTGAGGAATTTTTTGTTCACGGTGTTGATTGTTTTCTTCTTCTTCAACTTCCGTCTACAAACATAAAAATAAACTCTAATGAGTATACATACATTGGTGAGAATAATGAAATTTGCAATATTAAATAATATACATCAATGTAAATTGAAAAGAAATGACGTACCATAGCAAGAATTGACTCGTGAACTATACGCATTCTTTCAAAACCAAATTTCATGCCATCTTTCAACATTTCATTTGTGGTGCAGTTCCATACTTTGTTTCCTGCAAGTTTTATACCCCATAACAAATCATATATTTAATACAAAATATTTTTTTGTTCTATTAATTATAGACGGAGCTAAGTAAAACAAGATCAATAGATGCTTACAAATTCCATAATTAATTCTGATATGCCAACATATACTAACAACCCATATTTAACCCAATGTCAATCAATTCGTCTGATGGTTCTTCTTTGTATGTTGGCACCTTTTTGAAGACATTCAATGATGATTGTTGTAAAATAACTTAAAATATACAAAAATGGAATCTAGTTAAGTTGTTATAAGGAAGTAACAATTACTCAAAAACTTAGATATCAACCCTTTTCTTCCTTTTCGTCCTGTTTTATGTGTTGAATGAATTCCATTTTCTTTTCTTTTCTGCAATAAAATACTTGAAAATTAATATTTAATGCTAAATTGTTTATTTACTGTACCTAATCAAAAAATTCAATGATTACATATTACATTTGAAGCACGTTGTTGTTGAGATGGCTCCTCGTGTGATGCAATTATGTCAAACCCTTTGACCATCTCCTTGTACACCTTTTTGGACATTCCTACTAGCATATTTTTGATATCAGCTCGTTCATCCTTTGATATTTTCGCAATCTTCCTGAAACTGTAACATTACAATAAACTATTTAATTTTTACATTGATATGTGAAAAGTAAATATAACAAAAGTGATATTTATAAATGATTGATTTATAGTAATATATACATATAATTCTAGAAAAAAATTTAAAGGAATATTACTTTTTCATTCCTTATTTTTTGTTGTTGCACATTTTTGCTATTAAAAGTCTAACATATCTCATTTCCCAATTCTCTGGAAACTCATCCTGTAGTCTAGATAAAATTTGGTTCTTGGAATCATTGGAATGATTTTTGTATTGTAAGTGGAAAGAACGTCTATGCATTTGTACCACTAGATCCCTCAAAGTTTTGTAAAAGTTTTTCCCCCTTTAGTTAACTTCCAGCACCACTTTAGATGAGCTAAGGAGCAATTCATTTTCATTTGCATGTTCTATTTTTTTCTTTTCTTAGAACAAAATTCTTTTTCTGAGTTGTTGGTCCCTATAGAACAATAAACATATGTGAATTAATAGATTGTTTGAAACATGTTATCTAATATTTTTAAGTATATTATTAATGAAAATCTAAAAAAAAAAAACTCATTTTGGACCGATAGTATTTTTTTCATTCACCTTATTTATCCTTTTGAAATTTTTCCATCAAGCTTTTACACTCTTCTAGTCCTAGATCAGAAATAATCTTATCGAGCTTCGTCATTTTGTGGCTCTACATGATACACAGTAAACAATACACATTAGTTAAACTTACATATAGTTCAAAAATAATAATTTTTGTAAAGAATTTACAAAGAACTTGTCTTTTTTTCTTTTCTCGATGTGTTATGAATATTTTTGTTACTTGATCTCCTGTCAGTCATTTCTTTATCAATATGAAACCTGTACCATATCATTCATTAATATATTTTATAAATAAATCACAAATTTTTCAGGTAAAAAAAAAAATTAAGAAAACGATTCCCCTTTCAAGCAGTACACACTACTGTCAGTGTGGCATGTTCTTATAAACACACCACCAAAATAGTAGAAACATCATACAGTTCTCCCTGTCAACAAGGAGACCCGATGCATTATATCTTAACCAATTCACCAATTAACACACACAAATTAATAAAAATCCTCTAGTGTTAGTTTTTGTAGCATAAGATGTCGTGGAGGAGGGGGTGTGCCTTTCAAGAAGTATGCACCGACGTTGGTACGATGTGTTCTTATAAACGCACTGCCAAAACAGTAGAAACTTCGTACGGTGCTCTCTGTCAACAAGGAGAACCAGTGCGTTATATGTTAACCAGCGCACCGATTAACACAAAAAAATTAATAAAATCCTTTAGTGTTATTTTTTGTAGCATATGGTATCATGGAGGAGGCGTTGCGGAATGTTCTTATAAATGCACCAAGAAAACAGAGGACCATTGTACAATGCTCTCTGTCAACAAGGAGACCCGATACGTTATATGTTAATGGGTGCACCGATTAACACAGATATAAAATAAAATAAATATCAAACATTACGTGTGCGATGCGCTATAATGAAATAGTGCATCGGTTCACTAATTTACATAGGGTGCACGGATTAAAAAGATATATTTTTAAATTGTTTTTATCAAACAGTAGGTGTGTGGTGTGTTGTAATAAAATAGCGCACCAGTGCGTTATTTTACACAGGGCGCACCGATTTAAAAAATTCTATTTTTTTTTTAATTCAGGCAAGGGCCGACATGGATTGGGATCCGACTCTGCAAGTCGTCCTGCGGGTTAGATGTCAAAGGCCTATATATATATATAAATACAAACCGTATAAATATAAAATGAAAAGCCCTAATTCTGAAGTCACAGAAATAGGAAGAATCAAGGGCAGAAACAAAAGAATCAAGGGTTTAGTGTAAGAATGGATTTTTTTTGTTTTTTCTTCTGAAAATGAACAATAAAATTTAAAATTTTTACTTACCATGTATTAAATCGAACAAAAACTGTAAAAAAATTAATAATTACAGTAAAATTTAATCACCAGATGGTTTGAAATTCTATGCTACAGGATTTGAATCACCAGATGTTTGGAATTCTGATTGCCTGAATAGTTTTGTTCGAATGTATTTCACTGCTCTAGAGTGCTCTCATGCTCTCTTGCTCCAAGTATGTCTCTTGTGCAAATCTCTCCCTGAAATTTTTTGCAAAAATAATGAAATAATGAAAAAAAATTACTGTTTAAATAATTGTTTTATGAAAGTAGATTTTCAAAAATAATTTGTCGCCCATTTTTCAATTTACTGTTTTTTTTTTAGTTTAAAAAATCAAGTTGCGCTTTTTTTTATTATTGGCTATTCGGCATCGGTGCGTCAATTAATAACACATCACCAATGCGCAGTAACTAAAACGCATCGATGCGGTTAACTATACATTATCACCGATAACAATAAGTCCATTTTTAAGGCACCAAAATTACTTGTGTGTATACCAAAATTCATTGTTGATTTTCCTCAAATGCAGGGAGAAAATATCATAATTATATCGAATGGAAAATTCTTCAAAATCCAGCTCGTTCTATAATATTTATCAAAGTCCATCACGGAGTTCTCCCTATCCATCTCGAGACGTAATATTTACTTTAGAATTTATTTATATTTTCATTATCTAATTGAATTTATTTATTTTATTGTTACACAACATTTGTCACTGTCCCTACAATCCCTCGTCCCGTACATTGGAGGACTATTCTCGTGACCTGGGGACAGTAAAATGTCCTGAAAACACCTTGATGGTATCCTTCTACATAAGGGCAAGAATTATCCTGAAGAACATTTCCTCTAGAAAACCCTAAAAACCCATGTTTTGGCATTGGCGCGTGTAGCCAGTTCATCCCTCACGCCAATGGGGGAAATACACACTAGTGGGCACACCAGCTGGCGCTCTGTCCCTATGTTGTGCCCGCACCAAGCCTATTAAGGAATTTTTTTTAATAATAGAAGGCGAAAGTTTGATTTTAACAACTTCAAAACGAATCATCAAAAAGAGGTTGGGTTGTTTGGCTCCGGATCTCCTTGATTAGGAAGTGGTTTTCCACCTCTCATGGAACCTTCCTAAGAGATAGGACTCTTCCCCATGATTATAGGGAGCCTCACCTCTCCTTCTCCCTCTATAAAATCCTGCCCTCTCCATTTGCTAGGTAGCTGAACTTTTGGCATGGAAATTATAGCTGGTGACAATCAAGAGCAGAGCTAAGGAGAATCCTATGAGAGAGAGAGTTTTGTTAAATACCTAACGAGCTTTGTGAGACACGTCCCATTGGAATCCTATCGAAGGAAGATCACAATGTCAGAGCATCGGTTGTAATCATTCTCTCGTATCTTAATATACATGACTTGCTATTGGTTCCATGATTGTGTTTTTCCATGGTTATATATAATGCAATTTCATTCATTCCTCTCTCACTGATTGATAGTTATAAAGTGTGAAATATTACGTTGCATGTTGTCTCTCTTCTTTGCATGTGTACAGGTATCTGGATGCAGCAAGCTCACTAATCGTGACCTGTCCAGCTAGGAACGGAAGCGCCACTTCTTCTTCGACAACAGCAGCGAACGAATCACGGCAAGCGATCTATAGCGATTCTATCTTTTGTAACTAGGAATCAATAGCTTTGCATGTTTCGATTGTTGCTAGACCCACTCTAGGGCTAGTGGGATCGCCTCTGTCCGCAGAGGGGATTTACCTCCACAACAATTTGGCGACTCCACTGGGGATCAGTGGGAGTTATTCCTTCCTCCATTGGGTTGTTTTTTTGGCTTTTTGTTTGATTAGTCTGCTTTTCTAGTTCACCTTCCTTGGTGTTAAAACCCTGTTCAGCCCCCAAAAGACAAGATCTAGCCTTTGTTAGTTCATTCTCATATTTTTCTAGGGTAAACCTAATTGGCGTGGTTATCCCTCTGACAGTGGTGCCAGAGGGCGCGAGTTGCTAGTTAGGCACCCGCGCCATCCCATGTTTGGCGCAGATTACAGCCAAATAGGTGCGCCAACCCTACTTGGTTTTAGGGTTTGCCTGTTCTTGGACTCTCTGAGCTTGAGTTTTGGTCCTGGGTTGTTTTTTCTGATTTTTTGAGTGCTTTGAAGTCATTTTTTTACTGTGTATAGCCCTTTTCCTTCGTTTGTTTTCCCTTTTCTGTCAGTTTTCCATTTTAGCCCTAGGGCTTCTAAGCGCTTCAGTGTGCTGAGCCTCCCGTGGGAGTTTTGAGTCTTTGCTTTCTCAGTCAACCTTGTTTCTGCTTCTTTGCATTCATCTTGCTGAATCAAATTGAGTCATTGCATTTATTGAGTGATTGTCCTCTCTTTCGTTCAGTTTCGCTTTGTGTTGCTCCAAGCCTAGATCACACAACTTGTTTGAGTCTCTTTCTATATTCTTCTTCACTTTGAGGGATTTCGTCATTGGTTTGAGTCTTGATTGTGTTTGTTTGAGTTGAGTGAACTTGTTTGGTTTCAGCTCTCTCTTTATCATTCTCAAATTGAGGTTTCCATTAGTTTTTCATTTATTTAGTGCATTTTCTCTAATGAATTGAAAAAATATATATATATATATCTTTTGCATTCTTGATTGGCATATTGAAAATTGAAAACTCTTTCGCATTACTAGCATTGTATAATTATAGAGAAAAAATTTCTAGTTTCATTAACTTTTATTGAAATCGATAGTGGATGTTTTTGTGTGTTCATTTTGCTATCATTTGAAAGCTCTCAACTTTCCCGTAGATAGCTCTTCATTGAAGGAAATGATGTTTTGTGGCATGTAGTCTTCATCTAGAGGTTTTATGAGATCCAACATTCGATAGTGCCTTGAAATCGAAACGTAAATTGAATATCAACTTTAAAATTTACTGAATTAACCTAAGGCAGCATTGAAACTTAACGGAACATCTAGTAGTCTAAGGTAGAGATGTGTTCCGACATATTTAAGCCTAGCAGCTGTCGCTCGCCATCTGGCTACAGACAGCGCTAGTACGGACTTGTGCTCCCCGTACCGTCGCGTATATAAAGAGAGACCCCATTAGGTTGCAAATCCGTTATCTATAGGAAGCCAAGTCTACCGCCTTTTACCCGTGATACACCGGACACAGCATTCGAAGAGATTACCTGCACGTACGTTAAGTCCTTGGTTGATTTCTCTTTTATTTTTACCAAGGTGTATATGGAAATTCACGGATATCTGGTACACCCATTTGCCTAGATTACCAGAGGAGTCATTTTGATCTTCACTGACTCCCTAAATTTGAAAAGATAATCAAGCGCTTGTGCTTTCATGCTTGTTTCGAAACTAAAAGTGATAGAGTCATCTTTTACTCGTTTCTAGACTCTTAAAACATTAAATAGTAAAATTTTCAGTTTCAATGTGGTAAAATTAATCACCTACGATCACACGCCCATTTAGAGATTGATTTTTTGGCCTGTTTTTGTTTGCCTTGGTTTTTTCCGGCATGTCTTTGTTTTTGATCTCTTCCTCTTTTTGCTATAGTCACCGTGGCGGAACCATCAGTTTCGTCTACTGGTAGTCCTTATATAGACGATTCATCAGAAGTCTCTAAGTCCTCTACTGAGCATCAGCAGCCCCCTATATCCGAGCTTCCCTTTGGGGGACCGGTTATATCTGAACTTCCCTTTGGAGGACCAGTTGAGTTTAATTGGCCCTTTTCCAACTCTTAGTTTGGATTTGGAGTTGGGGAACACTTCCCTCATCTTACATCGGGATCACCATTTTCTGTTGTTGTCATACCATCTAGTCCCCGTCATCTTTTAGAAGATCTTAAGGCAGGGTCAGATATGGACTCATCCAGTCCTATTCCTAGTGAGGGAATTCCTATTTCTAATGAAGACTACTAGATTTTTCCCGAAGACATCCCCAAACCTTCTGTTCTTTCTTCACCTGGCCTGTCGCTCCTAGCTGGATATAGGTCTTTAAGTCAGGTCATGGCCGCTATTGCCTCTATGGGAATATCGACTCCGTCCACGGAACCGATCATTCCCTCGTTAGGGATGTCGCCACAGAGACCTCTCACGGCATCTCCTTTTGTCACATCGGCACCTGTTAGACATACTTTCTGTGTGGCTGCGTCTACACCTGTTGTCACCACTCAGTCAACTAGGACCTCGTCAGTTCCTAAAGACGTTTATATAGCTTCAGCTATTCCTGAAAACCTTTCTCCCGAGGAGTATCGAATGACTTTACAACAGCCGATCTCCCAGGTTGATCAGTTAACTCAGGATATTAATCATCCTTACTTTTCTCATTATGGAGCGGATGGTACCCCGCTCTATTCATTTCCATTTCAATATGATGAGCACAGTAACCCCATTATTTTTCCTGCTCCTAAGGCTTATCAATATATTAACGATTTTATACCTACCCTACCTGTGCAACCTTCTAACCAACAAGGACAACCCTTTCAGGAACAACCTTTGTTTCAGCAAGGATATGCTTCTAGAACACAAGGACAACCCTTCCAGGGACAACCTTCGACCCAGCCAGGGTATGGATATGATCCGCAAGGGCAACCTTTACAGGGACAACCTTCGATCCAACAGGGATTATTTTACAGCCCATAAGGGCAGTCTTACAATCCTCAAGGTCAACCTTTACAGCCTCACCCTGTGGTCCAACCAAGGCAACCTCAAGGACCGGTAGGGCAACCAGTGTATCAACCTCAACCTCCATACGGTCCTTTGGGGCAAACCCATCCCTCTCAACCATTGGTGCAACCTCAGCAACCTCATTTTCCAATTGGTAAAAATGTTGCACAGCCAGGGCCATCCTATGGTCCTGTCCTAGGTCAACCTGGTTATCAGGCACAACCTAGCCCACTCCCGCCATCAGGCCAACCTGCTCAACCGGGGCAACCTGGTGTCCCTCATCATCTAGGTCAACCTGTTCAACCAGGAAAACCTACACAACCTGTTAACCTTGCTCAGCCACCAATCTATTCTATGCCACAGCCGAATCCACTTGTGCGCCCGACTTATTCGACTCAGCAGGGTCCAAATTACCAGTGGCCCGTTCAACCCCAAGGTGGCTACTACCCTAAAGGTCAGTCTCGACCGGTTTACAACCCGCCTCAAGGTTCTGGTTATTACCCTCAACAGCAGGCTATACTTATACTCCACAGCAAAATCCTTACACTACTCAATCGGGACCCATGTATACTCAGAATCAGTATCCTGGTTATCAAACCCCGTATCCTGGTTTTCAGCCGCCGTATCAACCCAATTATCCGGCTTATACCCCTTATGGTCAAAATCCTCCAGGACAGAACCAATGGGGGTAGATTTATGCTCAACCAGGATGGAGTATAGATACAAGTCCTTATCGGGGACCTGGCATGCCTTTTAACCCTCAATTACCTTTTCTAGCCACATTGGAGTTACCGGACGTGTCCAAATTGACCAATGATCTGATTCTTCATAATCCATATTGGCCTCCGGTTCCAATGAAGGTGCCTAGTGATTGTCCTAAGTTTGAGGGGAAATCTGGAGAAGACCCCCAAGCACACATCATGACATACCACTTATGGTGTTCTTCGAATTCTTGGGTAGATGACTCGGTTCGTCTACATCTTTTCCAGCGCATTCTCACCGGCATTGCTGCTAAATGGTACATAGAACTACCCTGTGGTATTCTTCAAGATTTTAATACTCTAGATATGGTGCTCCTCACACATTTCCAGTTACCAGTTCATTACGAATCCGAGAAGCATCTCCTAACATCTCTGAAACAGGACAAAGCTACTCATATTTCAGATCACATTCATGAATGGAGTCATCTAATCAAGTTTCATTGCACAGGACATTGCTATGGGGGCATGTGTAACCGAGGAATAGGCCATTGCTCATGCCCAGTACCTGGATTTAGTGTACTCTCAATTGGGCACATTATATGACATCTTGACTGATGCCCCGCGACTAGGGACCTCTAAAGTGCCGACTTCCCCATCAGTAGACGGTGTTATTGGTTCTGTCACTCAGACTTCTCGCAAGTCTTCCAATGGGAAGCAGAAATCAAATTCTTCCAATACTTTTGCTTCTCAGCCTGCTCCAGATTCGAGTAAAACCGCAGAGGTCAACGTCGTTCAGGCCAATCTTGTGGACAAGACCTCCAAGGGAAAAAATAAGGGCAAAGGGAAAGCCAAATCCGATGCCCCAAAACCAGAATCGTCTAAACCCCATGCTGATGATGGTTCACAGTGAAAACCAAAGTATCCCTGCCTGATTTATGAAGAGGATCACTACACTAAAGATTATCCTCGACGATCTGAGGTTAGTCAAATACTAAAAGGCACTAAGGGAACTCTGGCAGTCCTTAAAGAACCTTTCCCATCTCAGCAGACACAAATGGTCGATCAATCTACACCATCTGCGTCGTTCAGCTCTCAAGTTTTCATGATGAATGGTTCTGCACCCGTTTCCATCACTACTCGGTCGAAAGATTATGCCGAATCACGTCAAGTAGCCAGAAAGGAGGTCGTTGATGGTCCTCCTCCCCCACCTACCTCTGGTCCCCTTGAAATCGAGAAGCCCAGTGTTGAACTCGTTATACGGCCACCTTCTAAAGGTGTTCTTCGGAAGTCTTCCTATAATCCTAATGCCCATGCTACTCAACATTACAGTGTTGTTAAGGATTTAGCGCAGGCTTCGTTCGCGATGTTCACGTTGGAAGTCCTCCAGAGTTGTTTGTCTCAACGGAAAGCATTGTTATCTGCGATCGGCGGCATCAACCCTACCGATTCTAGTCTTCTCACTTTTGATCTAGAGAATTTCGTCCACCGACTTCCGCACCAGATCGCGCTTGTTATACATGTTGGTATTAATGGTCTAAACATCCATAGGGTCATGGTGGACGAAGGTGCATCTACCTGCATCATGTCATCTATTTTCTGGAAGGTCATTGGCTCTCCAGTGCTCACTTCATCTCCCAATTCCCTTGAGGCATTCGATGGAAGGGAATCGAAACCCTTGGGTGTTCTCGCAAGTCTACTGATTACATTGCAAGGAAATACAGTCAACGTTGAAGTGGAAGTTGTTGATGCCAAAATCAACTACAATATTCTACTCGGTCACAGTTGGACCCACGCCATGTTGTGAGTTCCGTCCACCGTCTTTTGAATTTTGAAGTTTCCACATAAAGGCAAGATTATTACTGTCGATCAGTTGTCTTTCTTTAACTCGTCTTCCGAGAACAACGTGCCATACATGGATCAAATTCCTAATCCCCCTGAAAGTATAGGACTAGGTCTTTTCAAGGACCCCGTTCTCATGGGTATTTTCCCCATTCCACCACCGAATATCGTTCAAGTCAATATGATCTCTAGGTCTGATGACACATGGATCATCCCTTCTCCTAAACAGGTTGCCTCTTTTGGAGAATTGATGCCTCTGACCCCAGTTGAAATCAATTATTGTGAGATCATTGATGTATCGGATCCTCCTCCTGCTGATAATTCTCCTTTGAGCATGGCTCTTGATGTTTATTCTCAATCCCCTTGGCTCGGCGATGCAGATTCACCCGATCCTTTGAGAGAAGTTTTTCTGTCTAACAAAGCTATCATGGAGACTATGTCTCTCGAAGATCTGTCGTGGAGCGATGGGCATCATCGTTCCTCGTTCATGCCTAGCCTAGGGGAAATGTCTAATTGTCTCGAGCGTTTTGTGTCTCAGGTTACCTCTCCACCACTCCAAATGCTAATATTGACTCACAATTTTTTCTCGGAAGGAAATCTGAGTAATATTACCCAAACGATGCCTATCGACATCTCCATTAAACCGAGGGTTGTCGAGAACATCCATGTGGGAGTCACTTGTTCTCCCGATGAGATTCAAGTGTACACTAGTCTCTTCAAAGAATTTTGTGATGTTTTCGCATGGTCTTACTAAGAGATGCCTAGAATTGATACCACTATTGTCATGCACGAAATTCCCACCTATCCTGATGTGAAGCCTGTGCACCAGCGTCTGCGTCCAGTGCATCCTCGAAAAGTCGCTGCTATAAAATCTGAATTTGAGAAACTTCTTCAAGCGGGTTTCATATATCCGATCCCTCTGACGGAGTGGGTTTCCAATATTGTCCCTGTGGATAAGAAGCAGGGCACAATTCCAGTCTGTGTTGACTATCGAGATATCAATCAGGCTTGCCCTAAGGACAACTATCCCACCCCTTTTATCGATTACATCATTGACGATTGTGTTAGGAGTGAGATCTCTTCCCTTATGGACGGATTTTCAAGGTATAATCAAATCAATATCCTCCCATACGATCAACATAAGACCGCTTTCATCTGTCCGTGGGGAACATTCACATATAAGAAACTCCCTTTCGACTTAAAAAACACTAGAGCTACCTTCCAGCATGCCATGTCTTACTTTTTTCACGATATACGTAATGTTGTTCAACCGTACCTGGATGACCTTCCGGCTCATTCATTTCTGCGCGAAGACCATCCGGAACATCTCCGCCAGATTTTTCTCTGCTGAAGAAGTTACAAAATTAGGCTTAATCCTCACAAGTGCGTCTTTTACATTGATTCTGGTCAACTTTAGGCATTCATTGTCTCTAAAGATGGAATTTGCCTCTTAAGGTTTAGGCTATTGTTAATCTCCCCTCACCATCCTCGTTACATCAGCGTCAGAGTCTTCAAGGGAAAGCGAATTTCTTATGTCGTTTTATCCTGAACTATGCGAAGGTAGCCAAAGGGTTTACGCGACTTCTAAAGCAGGACATCCCTTTCTGTTGGGACGAGATTGCTTAGAAATCTTTCGATAACCTTAAGATGTTGATTTTCAACACTCTATTAATATGTCCTCCAAATTATCATCGCGAATTTACCCTCTATTTGGCTGCCGCATTCAGTACAATTTCCATGGTTCTGGTACAGGATGACGATGACGGTAATGAGCACGTGATTTATTACCTATCTCGGAACCTCCTCGACACTGAAACATGTTATGAACACGTTGAGAAGTTAACATTGGCTGCGGTCCACGTTGTTCAGCAATTTCGCCATTACATCTTGTTACGCACGGTAACCGTGATTTCCGACTGCAACCCCATGACTTAAATCTTGTCTCGGCAATTACTGGGGGGAAAGTACTAAAAGTGGATTGTGATCCTCCAAGAGTTTGATTTGGAGTTCACTACTGAAAAATCTAAGAAATCACTAGTTTTTGCTGATCTCATTTGTTCTCTCCCTGCCGACTTTGTTCCGTCTCAATCCGATGATCATATCCTGGATGAAACTCTCTTCTTAATCAACACTCTCGATCCATGGTACGATGATATCATCGTGTACCTCCAGACATCTACCTTCCGGTCTGAGTTAACGAAGGATGCTTGACGCCGCGTTCGACATCAGTCGCAACCATATCGCATTGTCAGAGATACCCTATATCGTGTTGGAGTCGATTCCGTACTCCGCCGGTGTTTGACCTTAGAAGAGGCTGAGAAAGTTCTGAATGACTGTCACAGTGGCACCTGTGGCGGTCACATGTCCGGTTATGCTACCGCACATAAGATCCTTCATGTAGGTTATTTCTGGCCTTCTATATTTAAAGACTGTATTGTTGTAGTACGAAAGTGTCACGCATGCCAGATCTTCCAATGCAAGATGCGTGCGCTGCCGCTCCCATTACATCCTGTCATTACTGTGGGCCCTTTTTCCAAATGGGGCATTGATTTTAAGACGTGTAACCCTCACTCGTCTGGGGGGCATGCTTATATCATCGTTGCCGTAGATTATTTCACCAAGTGGGCCAAAGCAATGCCTACACTGGCTACAGACGGTAAGGCAGCTGCACAGTTCATTTTCAACCATGTGATCACTCGTTTCGGCATTCCTCAAGCCATCATCACTGATCATGGCTCTCATTTCTCGGACTACATGATGGCAAAGCTGACATCTAATTTGGGCTTGTGTCACGACAGCTCAACGCCATATTACCCTTATGCAAATTGCCAGGTTGAAGCCGTGAACAAGGTGCTTGTCACGATGCTTCAACGAACAATTGGTATACACATATCGAGTTGGCATCTCCAGTTGTTTTCAGCTCTTTGGGCCTACCGGATGCCAGTGAAGAGTGTAACCGAATTCACACCATTTCAGTTGGTGTATGGTCTAGAAGCTACTCTTCCAGTTGAATGTGAGATCCCTTCACTAAATTTGGTTTTGGAATTACTGCCTGATACTTCCCCGGAGGAAGAACGTCTCCTATATCTCGAAAGATTGGACCAAACTCGCCGCTTGGCTGCTTTGGTAATCGAGGCACAGAAAAAATGAGTTAAAGCTCATTTCGATCAAATATTTTCTCCACGCTCTTTCATCGAAGGGGACCTTGTCCTCTTGTATGATCAAGCCCATGACAAGCTTGGGGTAGGAAAATTCCAACCTATGTGGCATGGGCCCTATATCGTTAAACATGTATTGAAAAATGGGCTTATGAGCTGATCGATTATGAAGGTCTTCCTTTGGCGCAGCCCAGAAATGGGTTGTACCCGAATAAATATTATGCTTGAATCATTCTTGTGTAGTATATGTACATAGGTGATTTTTTCATTTTGTGCATGTGTGGTGTAGTGTTCTTTGTAAGATTTTTTCTGCTTATAGGATCTTCCTGATTGTGCAGATTTATATTACTCCTTATGTCGGCTTCGCGGATGGTGCCTCCCGTAGTACTAGGAACCTGTCTTTGGAAGCTTGGGTAATTTACGATCCTGCTGATGAGTTGGTTAATTTACAAGGTGTTTGTCTAGGGCCTGCTACAAATAATGTCACAGAATATAGTGCCGTTTTGGAATTATTAAACGAGGTTGTTAACCTCGGAATTCATGCATTACTTGTACATCTGGACTCACAACTTGTGGTTTTACAGCTCAATGGTCATTATTCAATTAGAAACCCATGCATTTTAAGACTGTATCTACGTATTCATTTACTTGAAAGAAATTTTGATTACATCACATATCAGCATATGACAAGATGGATGAATACACTAACAGATGCAGTAGCCAACATGGTATTAGATAGACATTTACGCAATTTGAAAAAACATCATTATATGTAAGCAAGATCCATGTAGAAAATAGATGTATATATATATGTCAAGTGTTTGCAATGTGTGCATCATATAAAACTAAAAATATACATGTTTTTTTCAGTTACGTCCGGAGACGACAAGTCTCTCAAAAATATGAAAATATAAAGCCTCGTGACTAATCGGCATGGTTCTCATGGTAGCACGTCACTGCCTGCACCAACCCCCTTAATAAGCAGTGGAGACAACTTGGCACCCCTACGGTGTGCCTCTGATAATCTAGGGGAACATCAGCTAAACGAGCATAATCCGGAACTCCGTGAGCGATCCCCTCTAGGTTCTGTACAAGCTCATCCCCCTCGCCCCCCTCACCTTGAGGGTCATGAGCGAGAGGGGTCCTCCTCGCTAATGGTGACATTCTGGTGGGCCTCTCTAGGCCATCATCTGCATACATATAGGATTAATTGTTAGAACATGCATGTATACCAAAAAATCATAAAACTCATAAAATTAAAAAGAGTCTTACCAAGCTCCTTGTCCCAGTCCTCCACAACGATCAACTGTCGTCAGAGCCAGTCAAAGAACTCGGGCCGCCAGGACATCTGCTGGTCGTCCCCTGCCCTGGGAATCAATGCCGCCCATCGAGCCATTTGTGGCTTTCTCAATGGTGGATCCAGGACTATGGCCTCCTGGCACTGGAAAATAAGTAATCGTTCCAAGAAGAACGACACCAGAATCGACCCATATCCAAACTGTTTCAATTTGGTCTTCTTGGATTTTTTGATTTGTCGTTTCATGTTCATGGTCACGTTCGTGGCCCAGTTAAAGATAGTTAGGTTCATGCACTCCGATGCAAGTAGTAGCAGTGTCTTTGTGGCCTTGTGCGGCACCCGCGATCCCACAGCCTACGCAATGGTGTGTAACACTACTTTTAGTGCTAGATCGGGGACGGTCTGAATGTCTACTTTCCTGTTCCTGATTCCTTTGCGTGCCCCTGGGTGCACCCTGTTCATGACCATGTCCATGTTTTCTCCCGAGGGTCTGGTACCGGTCAGAATAGGGACTAGACCCCTGCGTGACAGTCTAGTGATGAAGTACACGTCTGATACTTCAAGCTCAAGTTCTTGGTCTCGAACTTTGAATTTTTCCTCATTCTCATCCCAACTGCTAATGAGATACTGCAATAGTTCGGGCTGAGCCCGGAGACATGGCGTTAGAAAGAAATTTTCTAGTCCACAATTTCGGAGAGCATTCTCAAAATGCTCATTTCCCATTGCCACTTCATCCTCTTCTCTATGCTCTCTCTCTCTTTCCCTTCAATGACCATCATTTTGTTGGACACCTACATCAATCAAACATATGAAATTTATAAACCTCCTTGGGTTTTCAGAATTTCATTTCATTAGTTGTTTTTTGAGAAATTGTGGCCGGATTTTGTGTTGCGTCGTTGGCGCGACTGTTTGGCTGACAGTCACGCCATCTGGCGCAGCCTCTATGTAAAATAGAGCGGATTGGCGCGGGTTCGTGCCCAGAACCCGCGCCAACTACAAAGCCCTAAAATTTGAAAATCCCTCCCTAAAACACCTCAAAAAATAATTAAATACAGTGAAATGTAACTTAAAAGATGGGCCAAGAGGTTGGCTATTACCTGAACCGGACAGAAGTCGATTTGATCCACTGGATTGGCCGCACTCGTCACCTGAAGATCAAAGCACAAATAGGTCATTATTGCTCTGCAAAGAAGTAAAAAATGAAAATTCAATATTTTTTACCACTGTTGGTCTTTTATAGCTTTTTCAAGTCCTAAATGGGTTTTTAAACATGTTCGTCAACATATTTTTGCATTATTTTCGTCGAATATGTTTTACAAGCGCCTTTTTGTGCAACAACAGGTTTTTCACGTAGTTTTGAGGAAGAGACGAGTTGTATTTTATACTTTTTCAAACTCGGTAAAAACATGAAAAATTCACTATTGGAGTCACCTTTCAGCTCTTTTCTGACTCTCTAAAAGTGAAAAGATTGTTGAGTCTCTTGCCGTTTTGAGCTCGTTAAATTGGTTGCGAAACAACATCTACCCAATATACGTTTACCCCTTTTTTGGGCTGGGATAGATTATTTACGAAAAAGGAATACCCTAGCCTATCGCGACTAGGAGGTTCTCTCAGGCATAGTTTTCTACCTTTTCGGATCTGAGGGACTACCTACAAAAAGGGACTGCTGGAGTTTTCATTTCCAATAACTTTTCAAACACTCTAAATATGAAAAGACACTGAGTTCTTCCTTTGTCAGACTCGTTAAAAACTGATGACATCGGACTCCGTCGTAATGACGTTACTCGAGTTCCTCCTTCCTAGGGCTCGTAAAATGTACTAGGTTGGATTTGTCCGAAGGACAAACTTACATTGCAAGCATATCATATCCCCTTCAAGCTTGTTTCCAAAAAATAATTGGGGTACTCGCCAGAAATGGTGGGGGGAAATGGAACCAATATTATAGTCGTGTCGGCAGTATGTCGCTCTTGAACATGGCACTTGTTTGCATTCATGTCGGGTTGGGGACATCTCATCTCGTTATCTGCTTGCCTTCATGGGTTTGGGTAATATTTTTGACCACTCAGCTACTCTTTGCCACGTCGCCATGACCTCAGATCCCTTGATGTCAAATACTGCCAAATCCAATGTCGTGCCACCAATATGTTCAAGAGAAGTTTGCCTCTGCAGTTTTCAACCTCCCTCTGATTCTCTGTTGGTCTTGATTCACAAACATTATGTTACTTTGTCTCATGTCGATGATGTGGGAAACATTATGGCCCACCTTCGATAAAAGTCACTTCCTGTCGACTTCAGCTCATTATCCTGGAAGTTGGTCTAGAGACTCCCTTCAGGTGCCTTGGAGCCTGCACGCCTCAATGGCAGGTTCTTCGCATTCGACGCAAGGTTTTCATTATTGGCCTTCGATCGGATGATTTTGCAGATGTTCGACACCATATCACTGTTCACATTCCGTAGATTGTACCTCTTGTACCTTGAGGGCCATCGTCATTATTGGTGGTTCCTCTCACATTTGTTAATAGCTTTCATTATTGGCTGGTAATCAAACGATGTTCTTGCATGTTCGACTTCAGCTCATATATTCGCATGCTCGAACTTGTACTCTGTTCGGGTCGAGATGGAGTGCAAGACCCTAGATTTTGCCTAATAACATCCAGGCTGCGGGTTCTTTATGGATTATTATGATTTATTACATGACTCTTTTGATTGGATGGCTGCGACCATACCTGAGTCTACTTGTTGATCCTTATTTGCTGGATGGCTGCATCCATACCTTGGATCCCAGTTTTTGTACACTTTATTATGGATGGTTGCGCCCATACCACATATAATGTATTAGAGATATCAATTGTATTTGTACTCGCAGGTCTTCCGACGGTAGTGTTTTCAGTTGGACATGTTCTCATAAAGCATTTCACCCCTCCCTCTCTCTCGAACCTCATGCTTTAGGGGGCATATGTTACACAGAATTTTGTCACCATCCCTGCAATCCCTCGTCTCGTACATTTGAGGACTATTCCCGTGACCTGTGGACAGTAAAATGTCCTGAAAACACCTTGATGGTATCCTTCTACATAAGGGCAAGAATTCTCCTGAAGAACATTTCCTCTGGAAAAACCTAAAAACCCATGTTTTGGCATTGGCACAGGTAGCCAATTCATCCCTCGCGCTAATGGGGAAAATACACACTAGTGGGCGCGCCAGCTGGTGCTCTGTCCCTGCGTTGTGCCCGCGCTAAACCTATTAAGGAATGTTTTTTAACAATAGAAGGCGGAAGTTTGATTCTAACAACTTCAAAACGAATCATCAAAAATAGGTTTGGTTGTTTGGCTCCGGATCTCCTTGATTAGGAAGTGGTTTTCCACCTCTCATGGAACCTTCCTAAGATATAGGAATCTTCCCCATGATTATAGGGAGCCTCACCTCTCCTTCTCCCTCTATAAAATCATGCCCTCTCCATTTGCTAGCTAGATGAACTTTTGGGAAGGAAATTATAGTAGAGTGACAATCAAGAGCAGAGCTAAGGAGAACCCTGTGAGAGAGAGAGTTTTGTCAAATCCCTGACGAGCTTTGTGAGACACGTCCCGTTGGAATCCTGTCGAAGGAAGATCATGACGTTAGAGCATCAGTTGTAATCGTTCTCTCGTATCTTAATATACATGACTCTGCTATTGGTTCTGTTGTTTTATCATTCAGCCTCCTATTCCTAAGAAAGCTTATAAAGGCGGATCACCCGACAGCATTAAGAGGTGAATAGTTTAAAAGGTGTGAGAGATAAAAATATGAAAAGTGATCCATATACGAAAAGGGGATAAGGCACTATATATAAGGCGGATTTGTAGCAAAATTCTGAAACGAAACAAAAAAGGTAAAGGTCCAAGATAGTGGTACGGGGCGGGGCTCGCCCGTGTTCCTCACGTTCACAAGAGAGGGACGCATGAATAATTCTGGGGGGGTCAAGGATGGTAAGGGGAAGGCGGAAGCTTCCCCCCCCCGAATCCTGATGACATGGCAGAAAAAGAGACCTGAAGATAAGTAATATGCGGGGGAAATGGCTGCAGGACTGAAGCTGTTACAGAACTCCTCTGGTGTTTCTAGTGGGCCTGATCCCGTTGTACACTTGTCACTACGATCCAATGGTAAGGTAAGTCCTAGGCCACCCGGTACATGACTAGTACCAGCATTTAACCCGACGTGTGGTATGCACCTAACCGAAATCTGATAAGCAAATGACCAGATGCCACACATCTCAGTGTCGACGTCCTTATGACATCATCTCTACTAGCATCACCCTAATCTCGTTTTCCACGCTATTTTTGAGTTGTATAACCTTTTTCCGTGATTTACTGCGGTAAAATACTTTCTTTTTACGGGTTATTGTATAAGCAAAAGCACGAGCACCTAGTACCAGGTCTGGCCAGTTGTTTTCAATCTCCTTGCATCATTTTTCCCGAGCATTATCCTTACTACATAGGTATTCCATCCCTTTTGCACTAACTGGTTTCCTTTCACTTTTCATTTTTTATAATGGTCATGGGTAAAGTCACGGTCAAGAATTCATAGCCCGAAACCCCTCAAGCTCGCGAGTCCAGGGCTGCCCTTGGACCAGAAACTTTCACAGATTTGCAAGCCCACATCCGAGACCCACAATACCTATTTTTCATTAGTAGTGTCAAGCCTGAGTTGTTTAGAAAGCATGTGGAAAATAGGGACAGGTTTCGAGTCGTTTTGTCTAGACTATATCACCAGATTACTCCCCCTGTATACCCAATGGTAGAATTCATTTGTTGGCTCATAGATGCTTACGATGAATGCCGAGACATGTTCCTATCCTCTTAGGGGAACAAAATATTTAGTGTATCCGCTGAAATTATCAGAAAATCCCTCTGTTACCCTACCAGTTCGAATTATGTCAGTTTCAATGAAATGACGTTATCTCGTCAATTTTCTAAATTACCATGGAGGCAACAGAGCGATTTCATCGCTGCTATTTCCGACTCTCGCCTCACAACCTTCCCATCTGCAGATTCAGTGCCCTTGAGTACATTCAAGGAGGACCTTCAACCCACCCTCGCTCTTATTGCAGGACTACTAGGTATAGAAGTGGTCGAGCAAGTCTCGAAAGAGTGCATAGCTCTCTTATGGTTAATGTCGCAGCCCGGTGTTGTATTGGACATCCCTGGTTTATTGGCCTCTACCATCCAAACTCAATTTCAGGACCTCTCAGATACCGGTCATTTTCGTTTTTGTTCTATGGTCTTCTATCTTTTCCTCTTCCAACAGGCTGATAATTTTGAGGGTTTGGGTCTAGAAAAAGTCTATAGGATAAATTCTCAGCCAAGACTTGTCTTTGAATGGAATCTCGTAATGCATCAGTTGGAAAATGGGGTGGGTTATTTAAATTTATTGAACGATTTCATGCCCATAGCTTACACCATTATCCATGACAATCCTCCGCCTAGTATTTTTCCTGAACATAAGAAATGGTTGCAGTACAGTGAGGCTGAAAGCACAGGATACTGGTATCTTTTTTATCACTACACTGAAATCAGGGTTTACGATGCAGAAGTTTCCCCTTACATATTGCCAGTTTTTCCTGCCATGCGGATTTACGCTTTGGAATACCTCCGGCAGACCTTGACGGCTGACCAGCTCCACTTCCTCCCTGCAAAAAAGGGGTTCATTCTCAATCTTCCTACGACCATCGACCCCTTCATTGTTAACTCAAGGCATGCCCTTCCCATAGTGGAAAACCTGCTCCAGGGCATGGATTTAAGGCAAGGGAAAGCTTGGCCCTATGATCCAAAAGGCATCATCTCAAACAAAAGGAATAAGATTAAATCAACTCCTTATGCTCATGAAACTAGACCCTTCATCGAATGGCGAGCGAATATTGAAACCTGGCCTTTTCTTTCATAAATGGAGACCAATTCATCTGCGACAGGGGAAAAGGGGGATACTGCTTTGACAAAAGAAGCAGGTCAAAAACAGGTGGAAGAGGTCGGCACTTCGAGAGAAGGTTCCCTGCCTTCTAAAAGGCAAAGAACCAGAACCAATGAAGAAGAAAGCATTGGATAGGAGCAACTACTGCAAAGAGAAACATTTTATGGTCAACCGGACAAGGGTAAAGTAGGTTTCGTGGTGATACATGATGGCACATCTTCTTCTGACTTCTCAGAAGTTTCACAAGCCATCTTTGCTAGCAGCTCCAGAGGGTAAAATGAAAGAAGGGTGAGGAACAAAGCTGTCAGGGAAAATCACTTTTCTGAATTAGAGGGATATGTTGACAAGTATCGCACTAGGTTTTCAGCTACAATCGACATGGAAAAAGAAAAACTGATAATTGCCATGACCGAAGTAATATTAGACCCAGAGGCTGGCACCACCAGCTATAGAGCTCTGGAAATAGTAGTAACCATGTCACAAGTCCCACCGATCGACAAGTGCAATCTGTTCCAGTGTTTTGGTGATATGTTGAAAGACAAGGTGGTGAAGCTCTCCCTCACTCTGAGAAAGTTACAAACCAAGCATAACCAAGTGCTCAATAACCTCATAATGGAGAAGATCAACTCTCGTGCACTCTCGAACGATTTACACAGTCTCCAAGAAGTGGTGAAAGGAAAGGAGAGTGGGAAAGCAAACCCTCAAGGTCATCTCATCTCAGAGTTGCAAAAGCAGGTTGCAGCCCTGAAGCATAAGGTGAACATACCTGGCTCTCAACATGTACAAACTGTGGAATTAGCCCAGGTGGAAAAGGATAAGGCCAACCTGGCAGACTCCCTTGCCGATGAAAGGGAAGAAAGGCTAGAATTTCTGGTGAGATGACCGCTCTCCAGGTAAAAATGGACGAGCTGCAGAGAAGTTGGGATACCCATGTATGCTCTACACCACCTCCTGAAGGGACCAGCTCACTCTCGGAGCAATTGACCACAACACTGGCCGAACTTCAAGCAGCAGAGAAGCATGTCTTAATGGCATGGAAGAAGATCAGTGACCTCGAGGCCCTCCTCAAGGAGAATTTCAAGAAGGTTGCTGCTCTGTAGAAGGAGATAGAGGAGGGAAAACAGGAGAAGGCACAGCAAGAGAAGACTATTCGAGATCTCACGAGCCGAATAAAGGGAAATATTACCCTTCTGTATGCTCGGTGCTTGATTTGGACCGATATTATTATGGAAGTAAAGAAGTGTTGGGTTTTCTTAACTATCATTGAAGAAAAGAGGGCCACAGTGCGCGTATTCAAAAGAACACTTCACGAAGGGAGTACTGACGCCTCAACTTGGGTCGAAAATGCCAAAAGGTATATTTCTCTCTTAAATGGTCTAAATTCAGAAGAACTTGTTAAGCAAGACATCCAGATTAGATTCAAGGAGGCTTCAGAATGTCAGAAAGTGATAGAAAAGGAATCTGCACGTAGCTTTGCATTGAGCAGTTTGGAAAAGGTGGCAGCTAGTTTCGAACAGTTCAAAATAGATTGGACAGAGCTAACATTCGCGGGCCTCCCATCATGCTAGGAGCCTTCAAATGCAGTTCTACAGCCATTACCAGTATATGAATGCCAGCTGACAGAAGTAATGAATCGAACTGACATACCTTCCGAGAAGTCTGCCCGACTTAAGGCTGAAAATATAGTTTCAGTACTCAGCAAAGAGTTCTCGCTTCTTCATCAGGTGAAATACAGGATACCCACTCAGGTGAGCTATGTTGAACTGACTAAAGTTTACATTCGGGCTGAAGCTTTCACCGCAATACCTGAGCCTACAGCCGACACTTGGCAAAGATGTACAATTCATGCGAGTTCGTTAGCCAGCTCTTCTACAACCATAGTACCGCCTGTTTCAGCCACTGCCTCGACTCCTTCACACCACTAAAATTTTTCAACTCATGATTGGGCCCGCGTGGCCTCTTGTTTTATTTTTATTTTTTACTTTCAATATTCAAGTGAGATTCATATTTCACTCTTGCAAATTTTACTTTCTGTTAGACAGTTGTGATATTTTCTTTAGAAATGGCCGTGAGCCCAGATTGTAAAATGATGGGAAGTGTTTTTACCTCATCATAAATTTTGATGTTTTGATCAGGACTTGAAACTACATACTAGCACGCAGAAAAGATATTTTCCCAAAATATCTTTCCGCGTATGTTCATTGAAAACGCTATAAAATCAGTAAGCAGGGACATATACAGGGTTCCAGATTTTCCAAAGAACTCACTAGAAAGGACTCTGTATGTATTTTGTCTGAGTTTTGATATTAATGTTGAAGATCCCGTTGGGATTCAGTGATAAGGAGTTTTGTTGATATTGGGGATTATGATTAGAATGATCCATAGTTTGTAGCTCTTCCTTATGTTTTATAATACAAATGTTCATTTCACTTATCTCTATATTTCTCATATCTATGTTTTGGAATGTGAGTGCTCATATGTTTAAATGTGGATTTATCATTATAGATACTCATATTTACTCATGTCTAGTACTTTAAATATGGGTCAGGCAGGATATTATGTTTCACTCTTCACCTCTTCCATCGTTCCTCTGATGTTAGCTATAATGGATCTTTGTCTTTAAAATTGTTCTCATATATGGATTCTTATCATTGCATAGGCCCAGTATATGTGGATTTTGCCTCTATATAAGTTGTTGTTACAGTTAATATTCACTACATTTTCTTACACGATCATCACCTACCTTTTATTAATAGTTGTGATTCATTTTAGAATTCAGCCCCCTCTTCAATGTTTTGTCTTAGAACTGTCGGATACATTTATATATTGAATTTTGTACTCTGTTACTACAGTTTCACAGTTGTTTTGTTTAACTTTGGGGTCTTGGTTCCACTTTCATCAAACCATTCACCCAATAAATTATAGCATGAGAGCTTGGTCTTGTCAACTCCTATCAGTTGAGTCATATGCTCCTTGCAGTTAAGATGTCCTAGGCACTGGTCTTTGTACAACTCAAGACTGTCTCTAGGAGTGACAACAGGTTCCATGATTGCATTTTTCCATTATATAATGCAATTTCATTTGTTCCTCTCTGAATGATTGATAGTTATAAAGTGTGAAATATTACATTGCATGTTGTCTCTCTTCTTTGCATGTGTACAGGTATTTGGATGCAGCAAGCTCATGGATCGTGACCTGTCCAACTAGGAACGAAAGCGCCACTTCTTCTTTGACAACAACAGCGAAGGAATCACGGTAAGCGATCTATCGCAATTCTATCTTTTGTAACTAGGAATCAATAGCTTTGCGTGTTTCGATTGTTGTTAGACCAACTCTAGGGCTAGTGGGATCGCCTCTATCCACAGAGGGGATTTACCTCCACAACATTTATCCATGTTAATCAGCTTAATAAAATTAATGTATACAAATTTGCAAGTTCATGCAGATACAAAATTGATTTCAGATGTACAAAACATTCAAACAGCTCCAAAACATCGAAAGCTCTTATCAGGAGCAGCATATCGCAAGGCGCATTTGGTAGATGAAAATGGACAGCCGCTTCACCCTGCCAATTGTAACATTGCATCTTCTAGCCACAATCCTCAGACAATGATGGTAATAATAATTTTTTGGTATATTAATGTAATTATTTCAACATCAAAAAAATTAATCATGCATTTCTGATTTCAGGCTTCTACGATCTCTATTTTGTAATAATATTGTTTTTGGATCCATCGCATTGGGTGGGTTTTCTTCTTCATCAAAGTTTCGAACTAGCTACTGAGGTTCATCATCAAGATAATCACACATTGTCAACATGCTTACTAATTGATATCATAGATTTTGTACTAATCATGTTCAAATATATTTTTGAAATTATTAATATTCTAGTGATGATGAGCGACCTACCTACCATCTTTTGTTGCACCCCACGACAATGTCAAATTAAGAGAGGGTTGAATTAAGAGAAAAAATCAAAGAGGAACGATACCAAGAATGGTTGAATCAACCACCTATTCAATTCCCACTACGTCTAGATTCACCAATTAGGAATGACTAAAGCAATAGTAGTTCTTCACAAGCTAGCAATGGAGGCAATCAAATAGAGGTTGGTATGGATGATTACTTAAGGGATATGATTTCCATGGAGACAATGTTGTTAGATGCATTCCAGAATGATGATCAGCTAGGGGATGTTGCTCATATCATTGATACCTTTTTCGAAAGCCTTAAATTTGCTTCCACCACCCCTCTCTTTGGACCTGATGGTCAGTCAAAGTCTACCTAGTTGGGGACAACAAAGTCATCGTACAACTTGAAAGCAAAGTTTGGCTTGTAGAATGAATGTTTCTCAGAATTTTTGAGGTAATTGACCATCAAGTCCTCCCTTATATTTTGAGAAATATAATCACACAATGAACATTACAAATGGTCAATTTTATGAACTTTAATAATTATATCAGTATTAATGTACATTTAATATTTTCCGTGATGAACAACTACAGGTTATTCAAAGATAAGGTTATTCTGAGTGATAATATCTTGCCCGATAGTTGCGAAGACGCAGAGAAATTGTTGAAAATGTTGGGTATTGAGTAAATATCATATCATGCATATCCAAATGATTGCATTCTATATAAAGGAGAATATGCAGACAAAGAGATATGTCTGAAATGTGGGCATGACAGGTATGATAAATCAAAAAAGAAGGGTAAATCACGTGGTCCTCCTTTTAAGATATTGAGGCGCATACCTATAATTCCAAGGATTCAAAGGCTCTTTTGTTGCAAAGAATTAGCTATGTTGCAGGGATGGCATGCCTTACACAGAAGTGAGTTGGCAGTTATGTGAATCGCAACAGATTCAATAGACATGAAGCATATAAAGGATACATGGCCCGAAAAATTCAAGGATGAAGGACAAATTCTACGACTCAGCATAGCCATGGATGGCGTCAACCCATATTCCCTCTAGAACACCAACTATTCTGTTGGGCTTGCAGTAGTTATCAATAACAATATCCCCCCATGGTTGTCTGTGAAGAATGAACATCTTATGTTGGCTCTCATAGTCCCTGGTAGAATACAAGTGAAGAATATGGATGTCTACTTATAACCACTGGTAGATGAATTGAAGGAATTATGGGATGGGATAAATGTATGTGAAGTATCAAGACCCATCGCAGTAGAGAGGAGTTTTACATTGTATGGCATATGTGCTTCATGAATTACATGTTTATTCATTTCTTTATATACGTAACAATATTCTTTCGAATATTAGTTATTTAATTCGTTGTAATTGTTATGATATTCATGATATTATTTAACGTGCCATGCATATATATTGTATACAATAATTTTATAGGTCTTATAAAAAAAGGGTATTTTGAATGTAAATGTTGTGGACCTTCTTTGAAAGCTAGATGGTTTAACGACCTACGAAAGCCAGTGTATGATTGCTCCAGGGTATTCCTCCCATAATAACACCCTTACAAAAGAGCATCATCCACTTTCAATGTAAACGAGAGAGAACCCAAAGGCCTCCAATAACGACACCAGCTAAATGGCTTAGATCATATGAGAGAGAGAAGGAGAAGGAGTTCATAGAAATTTTTGATTCACGTGGGGAGCCTATGTTCGATGATCTAGAATTCTTTGACACCTATGTTAAGAAATTGCCCATTGGGATGAAAAGGAAATCAATCTTTTATAACCTCCCATATTGGGAGAATCTTAAGATTACCCACTTATTAGATCCCATGCATATATTTAAAAATGTTTCATCTTCTTTATGGAGGAACATATCATCAAAACAAAGTGACAAATTGGCTGTTAGGAAATATCTTACTACTTCAAAAACTAAAAAGAAACATTGGCCAAGACAATTAGAAAGTACAATATTAGAGGCAGGCGGTTGTCCCTCTAATTCATGGTATTTAAGGAGGTGATGTCCCATGGATTTTAAAAAAAGTTTATCTTTCTTTGGCAAAGGAAGTTATAATGGGTGTGAGGGTGTCATCTTCATACGGGTCTTCACTACGGCACTGCTTTACCTTACCATTTTTGGGGGTTGAAATCGCATGACCATTTGAATCTTATAAGAGTACATATAATTGCAAAAGCATGATTTTATTATTTGTTATATTAATAAATTTTATCCCATGCAAGGATCATAAAACATAACTAATTTTGTATATTATTGAATGTGTTTATAAATTTGTAGTTTCATTATCCTTTTTTTGTGTGTGGGTGTGTGAAACATGAATTCCCCCAATACCTAGGACGTGTCATATCTAAATTATCTGCATTTGTACATTGGATCACGTAAAAGGAGATTCATGTGGCTAGCATTCTATGGTGGCGTCAAGAGATAGTTGAGATTGTTTGTATGTTTGAGAAGGAACTGTCGTCGAGTTTCATGGAATTGCAGGTTCATATTCTAATCCAACTAGTAGATGAGGTTGAATTAGTTGGGGTGGTTTCTTATCATTGGATGTTCTTCTTAGAGAGGTACATGAATAAATTGAAAGGTTTTGTTCGACAAAGGGAAAAACCCGAGGGGTCTATGGCAGAGGGGTACATATCGTATGAGTCTGTCTATTATGCTAGTGAGTACATCAAGCAGATTGACAACAGGCCAGGTGCGGTGATTTGGGACGATGAAAGGAATGAAGAAAAAAGAGAAGGAGAGTTGCTCCAAACGAATGGAAAAAGGCGCTTGATAAAGAGTAAGCGACTTATAATTTTTCAGATTTACACTAAGTAAATATTCATGTTGAACTTCGATATAATGTATATTTTAATCTCATATGTACTATATGTCAATTTGATTCCATTAGCGAATGCATAAATTGAAGCAATCAATAAATTTGTTCTTTACAGTTCCAAAGTGACACAAATGTGGGGTGCATTGTACGAACAAAAGAGGATGAAATGGGATAGTGACAGGAATGAATTCAGACGGTTGAATGGCAGAACTGTGCCTTATCCCGATCATTTAAAAGAAAATATGCTAAAAATATGCCCCAACAGTTGGGTTGCTGACCAAGTCAAAGAAAAATACGGTGCAGCCAGTCGTTATCTGCGTGCTGAAGAGGATGCGCTAAACATAGGGATTGGGTGCACCCACTCGGTAATAATCTATTTATGTAAATTTTAAACTTAATTATGCACCTTTGAAATGTAATTACACCTATATATCATATTTTAACTGTTGGGTTATTATAAGACACATGACACTATGATTTTTTAATGTTTTTATAGGTGCATTTGTTCCCATCTATGTGGGCATATGGACACCATTTTCGCACATAAAATGTCGATGATGGACACATGACACAAGACTGTGGAGTGGAAGTCGAGTTTGATATGTCTATTCGATCTAGCCATCGTGATCAAAACCGAGTACGAAGGACTTTAGGTTACGTCGGAAAGATACAAGAGATCATTGAAGAGTATTTCTCTTCTTTCTAATGTGTTATTTTTAGGTGCAAGTGGTGGGACACCTTTGATCGAAATAATGTAAAGGAAGATCGCGATAGTAGACTGATATGTATCAACTCTAGAAAGATGTGGGATGAAGATAAGGAGCCCTATGTTTTCCCCAAACACTACAACCAGGTGTTTTTTTACCCAGATGTGTTGGATAGGGATTGGTGGTTCATATTGAGACATGACACTAGATCAAAACATATTTTTGAGAAGAATAGTGTTATCATGGCAAGCAAGCTGGAAGATAATGAGGGTGATCATGAGAACCGAGAGTGATATGGTACATATGTTATTTCATCTTTTATACTTTTTAAGATGGGTTTTTATAAAGAAGAGGACTTAATTACCTTATAACCAAGACTCTTTTTTTCGAAAAAATTATAATATGTATTTTGAATTAATTGATAATTTGCATTGTGTTAATGTTAAAATCATTTCACTTGATAATTTGCAATTATGTTGATCTCGAAAACAACGGCGTATTGTATAAAGTTCTTTTTTTTTATAATGTCAATTCCTAAAATAAAACAACTACTTGATTGCTTTAAATGTGTATGAATGATATCCTCAAAATGTATACTGTTATTTTTGGTATGTAAGATCATAAGAAAATAATGATAATTGTAAAGTACATGAATTAATTTGCATTATTTTCTAAACTTTATTATGTTACAAAAAATCATATTATTCTAGATTTATTATTTTACAATTATTTATGTTCATACAAATTTACAATTTTACAATTATGGTAATTTAACAATATTTACGGTATACATTTTACTTATGGTAGTTATGGTTCAAAATTGACAATTAATTTACAAATTTACAAATTTTAATAAAATTGAATGATGACAATACATACAATTACAATCATTTCACATTAATACAATTAAAATTTTACAAATATTTTACATACAATTACAATTACAAATACAATTTTATAATTTCACATTCAGTTACAATTTTAGAATTTTACATACAATTACAAATAAAAATACAATTACAATCATTTCACACTAATACAATTAAAATTTTACAAATATTTTACATACAATTACAATTACAATCATTTCACATTAATACAATTACAATTTTACAAATATTTTACGTACAATTACAATTAGAATTACAAATACAATTTTACAATTTCACATACAATTACAGTTACAATTTTAGAATTTTACATACAATTACAATTTGACATATATACAATTACAATTACAATCATTTCACAATAAATTAAATATTACAATTAGAAATACAATTACAATTTTACAATTTTAGATACAATTAAAATTAAAATTAAAAATTCAATTACAATCATGATATAATATTTAAGAAATATCATGATTTAATATTAAAAATAAACATCACGAGCATGATAACCATTGTACAAACATCATATTCGACTAAAAAACACGTTCAAATTCGCTAACATCATCTAATCATCGTGATCATGATCATCTAACAAAACACAAGCATTGTATAACATTATCACAACACAAACATGAAATATACATCTCATGTCAAATAACTGGTATCACATACACATCTATCTACAAGTTGCACATTAAATGAACATATCTAACATGACCTAACAATATACACATCATAATGAACACCAACATATAAATTAAGTACATCTGCAAAATAAACATAAAATACATGGACCATATATATATATATATATATATATATATATATATATATATATATAATGTCAAAAATATACAACTGTAATATAACCGCATATAAATGTCAAATATCAGTACACATCTATCTGCAAGCTGCACATTAAATGAACATATCTAACATGACCTAACAATATACACATAATAATGAACACCAACATATAAATTAAGTACATCTGCAACATAAACATAAAATACATGGACCATATATCTAATGTCAAAAATATATAACTGTAATATAACTGCATATAAATGTCAAATATTAGCTGGTGGTACATCAATAGTAGAACTAGTCGAGGCTCTCTCAGTCAATGGTGCAACCTTGACATGCTCAGATAGATGTCGATCACGTGCCTGCTGGTCTAGAGTTGCCTCATGCTGATCACGAACTGCCTGCTCATGATGACTCGTGGATGGTTCAGCCTGTTGATCAGTGGATGGTGCGGCGGCCTGCTCATTCGATGGACCTACCTCCTCAGATGGAACTGCGCTCTCCTCAGGATCAGGTGCCTACTCACGATCATGATTGGATGCTACAGGCTGCTCATAATGATCATCTCTGGTGCAAGGTGGAGGAGGAGGTGGAGTACTAGAACGATGATCACTCCCCTCATTATCATCAGATGATGCGTTGCTTGATTGTCGCACTGCACCTCCACCATGCCTACGTCGACCGACCCTCCTCGCCCGCACCAGTACTCTAGTAGCTCCAACGATATGCCTCATCAGGGTCAAAATATTACGGGCATGACTCTCCATATCTTTGTCAGCCTCTCATCATCTTGTATCTCTCTTATAGTAACCGTCCTGACTCCCTCCTCAACTAGGAGTCGACAAAGTTGGTCACCCAACTCCATCCTAAATTGAGTATCGGGCCTATGCCTCACACCCGCTGGTATCTGCGCCTGATCATGAGGACCAGGTCTCTCACCGACCTGATCCTCCGCATCTGCCATGTCCTCGTCAGCAGGATGTACACCTAGATCATTCGGTGGCGGTGGAATCTCATCGCTAACGAATGACCCAATATCTACAAAATATATATAAGTACATAAAAATAATTAGACAATTTCATTAAACAATTTAATAAAACAAGTTAAAGAACGTGTTAGAATAAATTTAAAGAAAACACTAATATTACCTCTCTCATCCGGCTTCTCATCCTGTGTGAAGAGGATGTTGGCACACCCTTGCCAATCCAAACTAGCATACAGACATGGCACCAGAACGAATGCGTGATCATCAACATTGCATAACAACTCCAGTGCATCATGAGATATCCTAGCGGAAAAGTCAGACTCGACCCTCTTGGGCATCATCTAGCCCCACATCTCCATACGTCCGTGCAACATCAGCCTACGAGGATGTCGAACAAAAGTAGGCCTCGTCTCTGGAAACCTCTCAAAAAATAAACAAAATAACTCTGAAGCAAAAGGGAAGTTCACCCTCGCTTGTGCCTGAGAACGACATTTGTCTAATGTTGTACAAAATTGTCGCAAAAATATCGCAGACCACCTCACAAGTCGTGGCGCCTGTAATAAAGAATCAACATAAAATAAAAGTGGGAAACTAATGCGTTGCCCATCGCTGGTATGGTGTGCAATGGTCGTCATCAGTAGTGAGAGGCACCTCACCTCCTCTGCACCAAACGAAGCAATACGTACCTGACCACCAGACACCTGAAAATATGCAGGAGAAATTATATCGTCGCTAATGTATCTCTGGGAGTACACCAACTAACTCCCTGTTGCATAGCTGACGGGGACCTCTGGTAATAAGGGTAAATCCTTCCCTCTCCTATCTATGTCAGTAATAAAATATATGTCCTCCTCTGTGGGCGCATACCACTAGTTAGGACCAACCTGGAAAGCCTGTCGGTGGGCATCCCACCTGAAGATGAGCTGTCCCAATAACCTATTATGGCCCTTCAAGGATGTAGCCTCCTCATAGAACTTGAGGAGGCATATCTCCCTTAGGATCAACTAGGTGGCTACCGTAATAGGGTGAGGGTGCATAAGTCTCTCCCTCTCTCGTGCCTCCCACAGGCGAACCACGTTATACTGGTATGTCGTATGTTCTTGTTGTTCCCTTTCTTCTCTCCTTTGACATAGCTGAATGATTCACATATTAAGTACATTTTTTTATTAAATGATACATATATATATATATATTGAAAAAAAACAGTCGGTGCGCCCAAAAAAAAATCATGCATTGGAACTGGTGTGTATGTTTTTATCGCGCACCGTCCTCAGTTAGCAACGCACCACAAAATATGAAATGTACTTTCTTCTACGGTGCTTTGCCGAACCTATCCACCCTAGGGCAGATAGTTAGCTCAACGCATCGCCCAACAATAATTCATGGTCAACGGTGCAGTCCTGTAAACGACTGCATCGTTGACTATGTACCAGTGTCGGGAGGGCGGTGCATTGACTAAACTATTCGCCCTGGGGCGGATAGTTTCATCAGCGTGCCGCCCTCCTGACATCAGTACATGTTCAACAGTGCGGTCCTTTAAATGACCACACCGTTGACTATGTACCAGTGTTGGGAGGGCGGTGCGCTGACCAAACTATGCGCCCTGGGGTGGATAGTTTAGTCACCGGACCGCCCTCCTGACATCAATACATGGTCAATGCTGTGGTTGTTTAAATGACTACAAAATTTACTATGTACCAGTGTCCATAGGGCGGTGCGCTGATCGAACTATCCGCCCCGAGGTGGATATTTTAGTCAACAGACTGTCCTCCCGACACTGGTACATTGTCAATGGTGCGGTCATTTAAATGACTGCACTGCCATATAAGTTTTTAAAAAAACACGGTGCTCGTTTTCGGTACCGCACCGGCCCCAGTTTGGTTTCTGTTAACACCGTTCGCGGTGCGGCCTGTAAATTTACAGGCAGCACTGTGAACGGTGTGAGCTGAATGGTGCGATCCGAATGGCACGAGACAAGAGGCTCAAGCGCACCGCTCAGGAAAAAATAAAAATAAAAATGGTAAATTTTAAGTTTTTAGACAAATCTAATCAACTAAAAAGTTTAATTATTGAGAAACAAGTAAAATACCTATGCATTTGGGTGTCGAGGAGGCATATTTGCTGAAGAATTTGAAAAACCAAATTTTCCCACCGTTTTCAAAAATTCAAACTCCACAAGGTGGGCAATGGACGGCAACAGTGCATGCAATGGGAGCACCGATAGCAGGGTGCCTCATACAAGGGAAATTCGCACCGGTGCTTGAGAGCTCTAGAGCACTAAAGAAGTGAAAATGTGGGTTTTTTGGCCGGTAATTTTCTTTTATTTAACCCTGTTTCGATGCACGAGTTTTTGAGGCGCACGTGGCAGTTTATGCCTAGCGCACTCGGCCTGTTTCTATTTGAGTGCGGGTTTTTGAGATGCACCAAGCCTGTTTCTAAGTAGCACATCGATGTGCTACAATAATGAGATGCACCGGGCCGGTTTGTACGGAGATAATGGTGTCTCGATGTGCCAATTTTTAGTACGCATCAGTGCTTTGTGAGTTAAACACATTGATGCGGTTTATGATGAGAAACGCACCGGACAAAAAAAATCTGCAAAAACATCAAACCGCCAACCTCCTCTAGAGACCCCCGCTACAAACGGATATCTGGGCTACTTTTATAAGGGGTTCCTTAAAAACATCCGCTAGAGGGTCTTTCCCTTGTAGTGTATGCATTGGAGACCATCTCACTCATCTCTACCCTAAGATTCAGGATGCTTGGCGCTTGTTAGCTCAATAGGGTTCTTCTAGTTTCCAGGTTGTCCTGACTAACCCTTTTCCCCAAGGGAAGAAAATTCTTGCTGGCGCTAATGCTACTACTAGAGCTCCCGCAGGGGGCAACCGGGAACGGGAAAATTCTTCAAATGTATATACAATGAGTGCTCACGTTGATGTCATCATGAGATCACGTGATTATGGTGAACCCGAGTCTTTGAAGGCTAAGGATGCTCCTGATACTTCCGAGCCACTCCATATTGAGAGGTCCGTAGTCGAGCCTATACCTCACCTGCCGAAAAGTTATGCTAAATGTTCAATAATCAACCCTAATGCCAAAGCAGCCCATAACTACTCCATTGTAAAAGATCTAGCTTAGATTCCTTGTGATATGTCTATGTTGGAGGTACTCCAGTCATGCCCAGCACAAAGGAGTGTGTTTCTCATTGCGATCGGGGCTATCGATCCAAAGAACTCTCTTACGATCACATTCGATATGTCAAATCTTAAGAAGAAACTTCCTCATCACATGGCTTTTCAGATCAAATCTACATATCGAAAAATCAATATCTTTGAATGGTAGTCGATGACGGCACTTCCACATGTGTCATGTCTATATCATGTTGGAAATCCATTGGATCTCCTCAATTCGTTCCTTCACCTACTCTTCTCATTGCATTTGATGGCCATTCTAACAGACCAGATGGCATTGTTTTGGTTTTTCCCATCTGTGTTGGGGGTAAAGTTGTTAATATTGAAGTCGAGATAGTGGATGCCAATTTGGACTACAACCTTCTATTGGGGCAGAATTGGATTTATGAGATGGATGTTATTGCTTCATCATTATTTCACGTCCTATGTTTTCCCCATGAAAGGAGGATTTTCACTGTTGATCAAATAGACTATTATCCTATGGATCCAAACGCATCTTCTGACTCTACTATTCCCTTAGTGAATGATGCCAAGCAACCTTCGGAGAATTTAGGGGTCAGAATGTATACCTCGTTGATGGGTACCTTCGAGCTTCTGCCTCCTTCTATTCATATCAATGCTATTTCATCCTTGAGGGCTCCTAGTCAAAGAGATTTATTTCGAACTCATTATTTTTCGGACCCTTGGACCTTACCTTATCCTACTACCACATTAGAAGAAGGTAAAGTGGGTGGAATGGAATTCCCTATATCTGCAGCAGAGATTGCTTATCAATATATTGTTGACTCTGCAGATTCCATTCCAATTTCTCTTTCACTGGAGGATTTGGATGGAGATGTGGCTCCAGCTTAGACACTTAATTCATCTTCTACTCAGGACTACCTTGATATTGTTCTACCATCTGAAGAGGCTATCCTCAAGGCAATGACTGGTGTGGAAAGTGTGGGATTCTATGCATCATTGGTCCTATTTTCTACCATTTACGAGAAGTTTAGTCAAGAATATCTAGCCCTGTGTCTTCTGGTTCTGTTCATCTGACCCTGAACCCTTTGGCCCCAATAGGATTTTTTCTGAAGGGAACATGGTTGTCATTTTTGAGATGATCCCAGTGAACATTTATAGGAATCCCAACATTATAAATAATGTTTTCATTGGAGCTAAATGTTCCCTTGAAGAGGTTCGGACTTATACCGATCTCTTTAAAGAGTTTCGTGATGTGTTTGCTTGGTCTTATGAGGAAATTCCTGGAATTGATCCATCTATTTTCCAGCATGAGATCAAGACTTACAAGAATGCTAAGCCTATACGGCAGAAGCTTCATCCAGTCAACCCTACAAAAGCTGCAGCTATCAAGGCCAAGGTTGAGAAGCTGTTTAAGGTGGGTTTCATATACCTCGTTCCTTTAACTAAGTGGGTTTCGAATCTAGTACCTGTGGACAAGAAACAAGGAATGATCTGTGTCTGCATTGATTTCAAGGATTTGAATAAGGAATGTCCGAAGGATAATTACCCCACACCATTTATTGATCAGATTATTGATGAGCACGTGGGGAATGATATTTTATCCTTCATGGACAGTTTCTCAGGATACAATCATATTACCCTTCATCCTAAATATCAGCAAAAGACTGCTTTTATTTTCCCGTTGGGTACATTTGCATACAAAACGATGCCTTTTGGCCTTAAAAATGTTGGAGCTACTTTCCAAAAGGCCATGTCTTATGATTTCCATGATATCAATAATATCATCGAAGCTTATTTGGATGATTTAGCTGCTTGTTCTTGAAAGAGTACTGATCATCCTTCTCATATTCGACAGATTTTTGAAAGATGTCCTTATTATAAAATCTGGTTGAACCCTAATAAGTGTGTTTTCGTTTTCACATCCGGTCAGTTGTTGGGATTCATTGTGTCTACTGAAGGGATTTGGGTAGATCCCTTCAAGGCTGAGGCAATACTTTAGTTGCATCCCCCGTATTCTATTCGTCAACTTCAAAATCTTTAAGGAAAAGCCAATTTCTTGAGGATTCATCGTTAACTATGTTGAGGTTACGAAAGGATTTATGAGATTGTTGAAGAAGGGAATTCCATTCTTGTGGGATGAATTTGCTCAATGCTCATTCGATGCTTTGAAAAAGGCATTAACATTTGATCCTTTATTGATTCCACCTTATTATAGCAGAGACTTCCTTTTGTATCTCGTCGTGGCAGAATCTAATATAGGTATGGTTTTGGCTCAGGAGGATGATGCTTTTTGTGAGCATGTTATTTATTATCTAAGTCGAAGCTTGGTAGGTCCTGAACTGCGATATTCTCCCATTGACAAGCTAGCTTTGGCAGTTGTCCATGCTGTCCGGCGACTTAGGCATTACATTCTCCTTCGCAAAACTTATGTTTTGGCAGCAGTCAATCTGTTTCATTTTTTTCTCGGTAGGCGAGTGATTGGGAAAAAATGCAATCAACAGATTTTCATTTTGCAAGAGTTCGATCTCGAATTCCTATCTGCCAAATACAAGAAATTTTTGTTATTTGCGGAGTTGATCTCTGATTTTCCTTGTGGAGATGAGATTATTTATGAGGATTCGTTCCCTGATGAATATATTTTCCTCATTTCTTCACAAGATCCTTGGTATGTGGATATCCTTGTTTATCTCTAGACTTCGAAGTTTCCCCTCGCTTTTTTGAAAGATGAGTGTCAAAATTTGCGTCACTTGGCAAAAAGTTATCTTATTATCAGTGACACTTTGTATCATCGCAGGGTGGACTCGATACTTAGACATTGCTTAACTCTGAAAGAAGCTGAGGTTGTGCTAAATGATTTCCATAGTGGAGCTTATGGTGGTAATTTATTTGGGCTTGCTACAGCTCAAAATATTTTGCGTGCTGGATATTTTTGGTCCTCGATTTTCAAAGGTTTTGTTGAGGCAGTCAAAAATGTCATGCTTGTCAAGTTCATACTCAGAATATGCGCACTCATCCAGCTCCGCACTTTCCTATTATCACTGTCAGACCGTTCACTAAGTGGGGAATTTATTTTAATACTTGTAACCTGCCTTCAGCAAAAGGTCACAAGTACATTATCATAGCAGTGGACTACTTCACCAAGTGGGTCGAGCCTATGCCTACTTTCTTGAACGATGGTGAAACATCAACCCTGTTTCTGTTCAACCAAGTCATTTCTCGCTTCGGTATTCCCAAAGAGATCGTCACTGACCATGGCAGTCATTTCAGAACTCCATGATGGCTGAATTGGCTCTTTAATTAGGTTTCTGGCAGGATCATTCATCTTTGTATTATCCTCAGGCCAATGGGCAGGTTGAAGCCGTGAATAAATCCTTAAAGGTTATCCTTCAATGGACAATCAATAAAGCTAGGTCCAATTTGCATGTCATGTTGTATCATGCGCTTTGGGCATATCGGATGTCAGTTAAGACTACAAATGGGTTCACTCCTTTCCAACTAGTTTATGGTTTGGAATCAATATTTATTGTTGAGTGTGATATTACTTCCCTTAAGCTGGTTGTTTAGCTTCTTCCTGACACATCAAGTCTCGAAGAACACCTTGTCTGTATAGGACATCTTGATGGGCAGCGCCGAGATGCAGCTACGATTAACAAGGCCCATAAGAAAAGAGTCAAGGTTTAGTATGATAAGGTTGTTAAACCTAGGGTATTCTCTGAAGGTGACCTCATTTTGGTCTACAATCAGGAATAGGATGCCTTGGGGGCATGGAAATTCAAATCCATGTGGTATGGCCCTTTCATTATCAAAAGAGTCCTTAAGAAGGGAGTTTATGCTTTGGTTGACTTTGACCGAAACGAGCTGGCGAAGCCCATAAATGGGCTCTATCTTAAGAAGTATTATGCCTACGAAGTTGCCTAGCATTTGCTTTGGTTGTATATATTACATTTTGTGTGCATATCTATCTATCGATTATGGTGTGACCTTGATTTTTTTTATCTACTTTGGCAGGTGTCTATGAATGATATGATTCATTTTCACTTTGTCGATGGTGCTAGTTGACATACTCGAAATCTTGATTCTGCGGCTTGGGTAATCTACTATCCATCCAGTCAGTTGCTAGTCTCAAGGGGCATATGTATTAGTCCTGCTTCGAACAATGTTGCAGAATATACTATCGTGATCAATCTAATTTCAAAGGCAATGTCTCTCGGTATTGGTTCGTTAGTAGTATACTTGGATTCACAACTAGTGGTTTCACAGTTGAATAACATCTATCGTTTCAAAGATCCATTTTTATATCGTTTATTTTTTATAGTGCATTTATTGCAAAGATCATTTGATTATTTTACATACATTCACATTCCACGTTCAGAAAATTCATTTGTAGATTCATTAGATAGTCAAGCAATTGATTGGCATATTATTCATTCATTACATTAAATATCAAAAAACATCTCTATAATCATTATATATATGAGACAATCACATCATAAAATCATTTTATATATATAGATCATAGTCGTGTTCAAAAATATACAAAAATTGGACAATTATGTCCTACAAAATTAGGGCTTATGCTCGATCATGTCCATCATCAAAAAATATCAAAGTCATCCGGTCATCCTAAAATTCTATGCTTGTGGGCCCTGCCTTGTATAGGTGTCACAGAATAACACTATGACAGTAGCCACATGGTGGAATAGAAACACCCAATCGCGTGGTACACCGACCACATGTCTCTGAAATGCCTCAAGGAGGTCCTCTACTGCAGCCATAGGGACATGGAGGGTCAAACCCTCCAAGTTCCTTTGAATGGCATGGAGAACTCTCCTAGGGTCCTCTGTGACATTATCAGCCTCTCTTCCACGGCCCTTGTGCCTCGGGAAGCCCTCGGGTCTGACTGGTCCAACATCTATAACATGATCAATAAAATTGTAACTCAGTTGTCCCATCAAAAAGATTTTTTCATTTTCATATTTTTATTGAAAATCCAAAAAATTAAATAATAAAAAATCATTTAAATGTGATCTTACCAATCGCTCCCCATGTTGCTCCAGGTGGTAAGGGCAGATCAACATCTCCCCTGAAGTCCATGCCAGCATAGGGGTATTCCTCCATGGCGATCACTTATTCTCCCCACCACAGAAAGAACTCATCATCCCAAGTAGTTCTAGGGACTTTGCCACCCTCTAGCCTCTTCATCAGGTCAGCCCATCATGCTATATGTGGATATCATGGGTTGTTGATAGTATACATCACTTTGGGTCGAGGCCCTGGAATCCTCTCAAAGAAGAATGTGCACAAAATGGTACCATAACCGAAATTTTTAGTTTTATTCTTCTATATGGAGGTTAATTGTTTCTTCAAATTGGTCAATAAGGCAGTGCACCAATCATATAAAGTAGTCAGGAAATCAATTTCCAAGCTCATGTTCCCACGTGAGGCTTGGTGCAATGAAGCCAATCTGACTACTCTGACTATGGTGAAAAGAAGAATCTTCATGTGCAACCCTTGCACATATCTAATTGAGATCTAGGTCCCAACCTTCTGAGTACCCTCAACATAGTATATGGGAATGTAATCATCAACATTCAACCCTCTTGTTGGCTTGCCTTGTAAATTTACTAGCTCTCCTCTTCAGGAGAGTCCAGTAATAAAATATATGTCTTCAATCTTTATCCTTAAAGGCATTTGATCAATCATGAATTATTCCTCCTCTGGGTCCCAGTAATTGACGAGCATTTCAAGCCTTAAGAAATCCACATCCTCAAAGTATATCTAAGGACAATTGGTCCTCCATTACCTCATTGTCAATTGTATTATGCTCCCTTTCCCTACAGTTTATGGTCATCATGAGTCAATTCATCAAAAAACTTATTAGATTATTATTTTTAGATTTAATTCTGCTCATACGCGAGTTTCTTCTTACATAGTCACGTCCAGACGCAGGTTTGAAATTATGAACCCATGTATACGCAGAGGGTTTATCTAAAAGCTTAAATCCTATGGTGAAATTCACATAAAATTACTTGAATTCGTAATAAAATTTATTATTAAGTTGATTGAGAAGATTAGCTTTAAGATTTGGGTTGATTCGGCTGAGAATTGGTTCGGATTGAAATTGGGAATTTTTTTCTCCAGAGCACTTTCTCAAATTCTCCAATGCACGAATGACCAAATGTGAGTTCAAAATGCCTATTTATGCCCAAAATTCAATTTTTTTTCAAAACCCACTTATCTAAAGTTTTTAGTTTACTTTTTGAATTTGTCCAAGACTTTATGACCTTTTGGCTTGTAAGTGCTGTGATAGGTTGTTTTTAGGTCCATTTGACGATTTCAAGATGATTCCATCACTGATGACCTATCATGGCAGGTATTGTGTTCAAAACTAGCATATAGGTTAGGGAATTCACTTTCCATTGCACTTATGCTTACTAACCTCCATACAGAAATTTTGCCATAGGGTCGACCCCATCATGTTATTATTATTAGACCATTTTCACTCGCTGACTTATAAATCATGATATGATGGTAGAGCCATCCTTTACATGGGCTTCTTAGTTAGATTCCCGCTAGCATATGTCACCCATGCTGAAAATTGTGTAGGCTTGGGAGTCCTCTTTAGTCCCACCATGATTTATGCGATGAAGCTTCATTCTTCTTCGTCTTCACTATATTTTTGGCTTTATACCCTAGAGGCTCCCATCTTATTGTTGAGTTGTTTTGTTGCATTTCGTATTGACCATTTCTATATCTTGACCTTAAGTCGGCGTCACTTGGGCTAATGTATAAGCCATCTTTTTTACCATGTCTTTCTGCAATGTCAACCTTGCAATCACTTAGTCTCTGTAACTCAACACCTTTTTCCCATGGACATAACATTCCTCTGAGTGTCATTTACCAGTTTCGCCACTTTGCATTGAGCATAGGATTGTTCCTATCCCAAGAACTAGAGCATATGTTCATCGACACTCGTTCTATACGTTGTAATATGGGCATTCTTTTATTCTTTTTCAAGCTTTCAAAATGAAAAAGAAAAGAAAAAAAAATCAAATATCCCAAAAAGAGCAGTATGACGACATTACTTCCATATTTGATGGTAGCTAAGAGTCAATTGTGTTGCCCTTAAACAAAGCACAAAAAGATAAGTATTTTCTCCATTTTGGGATGGGCTTTAGTTTGAATTAGGAGAAGCCATAACCTTGTTATCGAGTCCGTACTCCCCCGGTTGGTTATCTCTTCCAATCATATGGAGGGTTTGTTTGTGCCTCCTGCATGACAAACTTATACAAATTTATCATATTCTGCCATAGTCAAAATGAGTCGTGCTTTTGTTCAAGGGAAGTAAACCTGAGTCAGCCTTTCTGCGGTGTCTTTTGACTCATTTTTCAGTCGGCCATCCCCAATCTGTCAGAGTCTTGTTCTATCACATCAGCTATTTGGTCCTTTGCTTGTGCTGGTTTGAGAAGGTCTCCACTGACTTCTTACCGATGGTTTTTTCCCTTATCGACTTTGGAAAAATGCTCTAAGAGTAAACCTAGATCCGACCCCTGGCCCTATTTACATTATTGATAGGTGACCTTGTGCTCATCATTTGATCAACACCATGAGTCTTTAACTGAGTGGTTTACCTTGTGTTCAACTTCAGCTTTCATTATCACACCTGGGATTCGTTCAGTACCTTGGTTTCCATTTGACCCTATCGGTGTATTCCTTGCCTCTTTGTCAGCTTTCATTATTTTTTGGTTCAAAGGGTTTCTACCGTGCACTAGCTACATTTTGTGCATGCAGGAAACGTGCTTCGGGTTGGTTACTTCAATCTTCGTCTGATTCCTTCCAAATTTTGGTCTGCAGGTTACACTCACACTAGATTGATGTGGGATGCCTTAATGCCTTCCTTCCAGCAAATATTTTCCCATCGACTCTGACACATTTCTCTGGGAATAAGGTCTAGAGTCCCTTTGTCAGTACCTTAGGGTTTGCAATCATTAGTGGCAGATTCCTTCGCTATCGACAATGAGAATACATCAATGTCTCCTTATTGGTAGATTTTACCAATTTTTCGACTTCAACTCATTCATTCACACTTGTTAGATTGTATTGGGGTACCTTGACTCTCATCATCATTATCGATGAGTTGTCTCACATTTGTTAACGATATACATCAATGACCGGTAATCAAATGATTTCTCACATGGTCGACTTCAGCTCAGTTATTCCCATTATGTAGAATTTTACCATAGTGATCGGTGAAGACCTCGGGTTTGCATCAGCATGCTTTGGTTCACTTTGATAGCTCCTTCAGTTTTCTGCTAGTGACACCATCCACCATTATATGTTGTAGTTCATTACAATAGCATTCTATATGTTGGCACCCGAGTTGCGCGAAGTACCACTTATGATTTGGTACTTGGAGATTCAGTTGTGACTTCAGTGATCAGACACCTTTGTAGCATCATTGATCATTCTTCTATATGTGATACTTTGACATGACTTCGATATGTACTTACGGGAAGTGATCAGATGATTCACTATGTACTTTATAGTTTCTACTATACGTGTATACATATTGGATCCGCTCCATACTTGTTATGCGAACATGCTTTAATGAGCATGGGTATGCTTACCTCAAACATGAGCTTACTTTCTAATTTCTTTCACTGTTTTTTGGCAAGCTGAAATCTGGTGAAGCCCTCTCAAGTCTTTGCAATATTCTTTCTTATGCACATAATACATTTCCGCCATCATGTACCCCTTATGACCTCATATATTAGGGGGCATCTGTTATAGCATCACTTATCACCTTTATATACTTGATGATCTATGTATTGGCCTTGGGCAGCCCTTTCCATTCAGACTTGGTCATCTTCTTAAAAAACATTATTTTGAATTCCACACGCAACTCTGCCCTGTCTAACATGTGTGCAGACGCAAGTCCACTCATATTTGACCCATGTATACAATTTAAAATTTTAAAAAATATATAACTCCCTATATTTTGGGTGGGTTTTATGGGTTACACTGGAAGCCCATCTACAGGAGCCCATGGCCAAACTGTTTCCCAACTGAAAAAACTATTTTGAGGAAGTATAAATACACCTCATTGGGAAGGCCTAAGGGAGCAGAGAGAAAGGAATTAATACTATAGCCTGTTATAGCCCAGATGAAGTCTGATTATCCTTATGCCTCCTGCACTTCCCAGGTTCAGGAAACCTTTGTTTCCTTCTTTGATATTTTCACCTCCTTTATGTGACATCCTTGTGAACCTTTTATGGAAGAATATTGTTGAGGCTTGGGCTGGATGGATACGGAGGACGGTTTCAATTGGATCTGTGACCGATTTCAGGTGATATCTCCACATCTTTTACATACATCAATAAAGAAGCTTTGTCTCGTTCATAATGTCATGGTCTTATATGCTTTTTATACATGTTAATGATCTTATAATTTTTAATTTCATGTTATATTTTATAAGCTTATATGATCTAACCTACTGACATTTAGGATATATATGTTGTACAACTAGTTTATGTTATTTTTCTTGAGTGAGTTGCAGGTCTTGAAGCACGTGGAGAAGCAGAGGGTTTGCAACCTGTGGGAAAAACCTCAAATGTAGGACATACGGGTAAGGTCATCTCTCCCTAGTTTACTAATTTAAGCATTAGGACCTTTACTTTGATTGCTTCTTGTTGTTGTATACCTTCCGCTCTGTTAGGTCCTTCAACCCATACCTTAGGGTAGTTTTGCCTGCAACATAGGTTTATTTGTAATAAATGACAAATTAATCACCATAGATGATTATAACAAGAAAGTGAAGGATTTAGCTAAATATGGTTCTAAATTTTCAGGCATACAAGGCAGCATTACAGGAAAATCCTTTCTTAAGGCACTGGGAAATGATTTAAATATCCAATATGAGATCAAGCACATTTTTATTATTAAACCCACCTTTTCCAAGTATACAAAGGTAGATGAAATCTACAAGAGGTTACTTAAGTTATCTATTCCAAGTGAAGAAAGGTGGGAAAAGTTGTGTGAGTTACTTGAGTGAATAAGTAACTCTATCTTCAGGAACAAGACCAACAATGTAGCAAGTGTCAGGAAGACATATCAGCAAAAACCTCCTCCAAAATAGGGCCTGCATTTGAACAGTTTCAAATTATCCTATATTTTTGTAATAAGAGATGTAATCAGTTTTAGATATTCCTAAAATACATCCTGATGTGTTGTGACAGGATTTTTTGTAAATAAACTTATAAATACTTCTCATTTTGAAGTATTGAGGGTTGATTTTTGCATTCCAAAAGGAAATTGTACTTTTTTCAAATTTTATGGGCTGATCAGTAATAAAAAAGACTCTTTCACAAGATTCTTATGTTGAATTGTTGTTGAAGTGCATCTCTCGCTATCTATGTGTTTATTTATTTGTTTTCCATGCTTATGTTTTCATAATCTAAATTATTCACTAAGAAATTGAAGAACATAATTTGTCTTAAAACGCACTTTGTTTCAGGGTTTGGATAATTTATATGTTTTCATCTAATATTAAGTAAAATAATTCTTAATTTCTCTTTACTTAATTGAAATTCTCTCACCTCTTCTCTCACACTTCATTTAAATTTATAGAATCTAGTTAGCTTATCTACCTTGCACTATGAAATTCTTTATAAAAACTGAAACAGATACAAGTTTAAGTCATTGACTCCATAGCCCAATGGAAATTTAGGCATTTAATCAACCAAACAAACCAAACAATCTCAATCAATCAAACAAACATTGAACTTAATATATAGCCTAATATTATTCAGAAAAACAAAGCTAAATCTGATAGAGAGATCCCTCTCTGGAGTTGGAAGGGCTATATTCCCAACTCCCAAAGTGGTTTTGTAATTACCTTTGTAATTTCTCTTACAACCTCAGAAATTATAGAGTGATAACATATCCTTCACATGGATGAGTAGAAGATACTTGTTGTGTGTGAGATCTGAATTGGACAAGAGGATGAAGTCTAATGACATATATATATAGTGATCCTAGGAGGATGAAATGGCATGACCCTTCACTGGAGCTGACTTGAAGCCAACCTTACATTTTGAGGCAATAATTTAATATTTGAAAAATTCAAAATTCCCTGTTTTTGAAGCCGACATGAAGAACATGTATTGAATTTATTGTTACATATATTTGGAGGGCTAAAATACTAATTAAGAAGACACACAATAGCTACAAAAATTCAATAGTTGCAAGTGCAAGAAGTGGGTGATGAATAAATAAGGCAATGAAACCAAAATGTTAATGCCATGAATTTATTTGACATTGGCTTATCTAAAATTGCTACAAAAGTTTCCAAATGTTGCTAGAGTTCATACTATAACCTCCTTCTTGCGAATAATTGTACAATTAATAATAATGATAAGTTGGTGTAACGTTCTAGTTGTGCTTCTCTATGTTCTTGGCAGTTAGGTATATATTTTTGGTCTCTACATAAAAATTAGGAAACTTGTATAACTACTTGAGAATATTCAATTATCAAGTATGTATGAAGATTTTTAGTTTTCTTATTATTTCATTGCTTAAATAAGTATGAAGAGTTTATGTATAGAAACGGGGGTTGGTGCCTCTCAGAGAACTAGTACACTCTAGATGAAAAAAATATCTAAATTATTGATAATATATTTTGACAATACACAAAGCTCTACCACGATCTATTTTCATCTACCTCTATGAGAAATCGTGAGTTGATTGATCTTATTTAGTTATGTTGTAGATTTAGTTCCAATGATTTGAAATGAAGAGGAAAGCCCCACTTGACAAAACAAATGTGTTATTATTTTCATTACATTATTTCTTATTATATGTTGATTCCTATGATTTAAGTGGGATCATACAATTAACCATGCACATTAGAATTATGTTGTTGAGTTATTTGATAGAAGTAGGTTATGCTAAATGAAACTGTGGATTGCTAATGCAATTTATGAAAGTGTGTTTCCAATTGCAAGAGTGAGCCAATGACCTAATTTTGCTTTAATGTGTAAATGGAATTTCCATTCCTAGATTATTAATGCAATTTTCATTTATAAAATAATTATATAATCAATGGTGAGTACACCCAAGGCCTGCACATAGAATGCATGATATATTTCAAGCCTTTTGTTCCTTGGTTTCTGTTGATGGCCAAAATTGACATTATCAACATTCGGGGAATCCACCTGGTCAAGGCCCCAATTAGACCTTTTTTCATTGAAATTGGTGGTTCTAATTGGTTCAAATGGGTTTCGAGTTACTCGTTCAAAATAAGTATAAGTGTGGTGAGATGAGTGATAAAATTATTATAAATATGATAGGTGAAAGCGTAATTATGTAAACTAAAATATAAACTATCTATAGTACCCAGGTATATGAATCACATGTGTTAAAATAATAGAATTGTTTCATAATAATAAAGATCATTACAAAGTAATATCAAAATAACGATTAAAGTAATTGTTTTGATTAAATAGCTAATCAAAACAATATTAAGCTCTCCACACATGACAAATCAAAAACATTGTTTTCTGCAATTAAAATAAATAATCATGACACATTCAAAAGTGATAAGTAACAAGATCAATATGAAAGTATGCAGAAACAATATTAAAATATATATATAACAATTCCTTTAAAGATAAAATACACATAGACAAGATAAAAGTACTAGATATGATAGCAATTTATTCATCTCTAGAATTACAATGGTTCAAATATAAATTAAAAATAAAGCTAAGTACAAAAGTGCAACAAAAGCTTCACTTTAATTGAAAAATTTAGAACCCCTTTATAAATGCATGAAAGGGGTATTTATAAAAGTTTTTTACAAAAAATAGGGGATAAAACAAATCTCTAGGAAAGCTTAACTAAATATGCATAAAAATAAATTTGTTGTAACTAAACTAAGGCCGTTGAATATGATCCAATTGTGCTTTGCCAATGCTCATAGACTTCGAGTAGTCGTGCGACTTCTTGAGGAATCTGGGGCTTCATTTACATTTGACAACTAAAGGTAGTTGCTTTAAATAGTGCCATAATCTGAGTGACGTTATTTGTTAGTGCTTTTAATAACAACCAATGATTGTCAGGCTTCACCATATATCGCTTGTTGTCATCCAGATTTACCTTTTTCATCTACTCAATTTCCTTGGAAATATCACTCTACTTTTCATACCACTGCTCTTGTAATATTTGCATTTTTGGCAAGGAATCTTCAGGGTGTTTAGAAATAAGATGAGCTTCAAGTAATGAATCTTTTACTACTACAATGGGGCTGGAAAGTTCTCAGACATCGCTGAGAGGCTCTTTAATTTTCTTGAATTCTTTCTTTCCAGCCTTTAATAATAATCTTAGTTTCTCTTTCATAAATCTCTGACCCATGTGATGTTTTACCTTCCTCATTGTTCTGCCATTTTAACAAACATTTTATCTTCTTCCTTACTTCATCATAATAAGTATTGATATCCACGAATTCATCTCTTAAATTGTTACCAAATTTGCATTGGATCTCCATTACACTAAGCTCTTCCAAAAATAATTCTTGTTGCTTCTTGAGTTGATTGTTAAGTGCAAGAGCCTCATGCTTGAACTTATCCAATGAAAAGGAGCTAGCTTGTAGCAATTTACATGCCTCTGAGATTCATTAAGTTGATTTTCCTTTGCATTAATTTCTTCTGCATGTTGAATTTTTAATGCAATTAACTGATTTTGTAGCTCTATAATGGCATTATATTTTGAGTCTAATTTTGTCTGCCACTGAACCTTGAGTTGTTATTTTTATTTTTCAAAGGCCTGTTGCATCATAAAAATTCTCTCATATTTTTCCTTGACTTGAATCTGTACTTCAAAGACATTTTTTATTGTGGAAGAAGCATAGGGACCTATGAATTGAATCAATTTACCTAACTCGTCAATAGAATCAACAAAGGATACTTTCCAAATAACTTCAACAAGTGTGACCTGAGAAGATTTTCCAATAACTAGAGCCTGAGAGTCCTCAATTTTCCTCTTCTTTATTCCTCTTCTGACAACTGCTTTATGTTCCCGACTGTAGAAAATGTCCAAAGGATGAATTTCCTCAATGTTAAGGAAAATTTTGGAAGTGGGATAACTGGAATCACTTCCATATTTGTAGATACTTTCTCAATTTTCTCTTTACCCTTAGGAGTTTTCTAGATACTAACAAGGTCATTCTGAGTTGTAGTCTTTTGAGAATATGTTTTAACTCTTAAATCTAAAACTTCTTGTTTTTCAGCATTCTGATCATCCTTCAAATTCTGATCAAATTCATCCCATAATTTCTCCATCTCAAGCAATGAAAACATTGTACTTTTAGGTTCTGTTGAACTTGATGTTCTTGCTTGTTGATGATGTACTGAAACCTATTTTTGTGTATATGTTGACGCAGCTTACTAAGTAGATATAAATGGATTATTGACCTGGATAGGATCCTGTGTAGGAAGCACTAGTGCATCCATTGGCAATGTTTCTAGTCTGATAGCTCTGAAAGCATAGAATTGTTCACGTTCTTTAATTAAAAACTCTTGCATCACCTTTTGCAGAATTGATTTTATAGAAGATGCATGGACAAAGATATCATCAAATTTATTCTCCTCATTGATGTATCTCCTTATACTAGCCAGAGCAGTTACTTTCTTTACTTTTTTATTAGAGTCATTACTCGGAAAGGCATAATAGCCAATTTGAGCTCTTCTATGGGTTGTATCTCTAATTATTCATGTTGATAATTTTCTAGGGAAAATATACCAAAGGATAATGGAAATTGAGGCCAAACCCTTTTATTGCTTTCTTTCAAATTTTTAGTTATACCATGGCCAACCACCTAATAGGCAACTTTCCTGCAGAACAACTTATTTGGAATATCAAGAGGCAAAATATGTAGTGCAACATAAATCCCACAAAACCAAATGTAGGTAAAAAATTCTTCCCCAAAAAAAGTTCCAATCTTTCTCAGATTATAGATAGCCTCCCTGAACATTCTTGGTGGTTTATTCTCATATACCAACTCAAAAATATGAATCATTACTCTATGGAAAATTTGGTAAAAGTGTGCAAAATAGTTGGTTTCCCATAGGGTATTATGATAGACATGAATGGGTAAGGGGTTAGAAATAGTCCATTTCCATCCCATGGAGGGAAAACCCAATGAAAAACATAATCAATCCATGATATATGCATACATGTAAAAGTGGGGAATTTTGTTTAGTTAAATTATTATACAGAGTAGTAGCCAATCGAAAATATCACCTTCTAAGGCGCCATCAATTAGGGGAATCCAATCATCTGGGAATTTTGAGACATTCATAAATTCATAAAGACTACATAACATAACAATAATTTGACCAAAATGGGATGTAAGATAAGCAATGGCATACTTACCATCAACCTCGATTTTATGATTGTTAGGATTTTGTCTCCAATCTTTCATTAAGGTTATCGGTACCTCAATTTTTTTGATAAATTCCTCTACATATTGCCTCGTGAAATGATACTGTGGCTTTGGAAGCTTTTACATAGCCTGGAGATCTTCAGCCGCAAATGAACCAATAATCGTGCCCTTCTCGGTATTAAATTTTCTCTCTATGACGATAACATCTTCAACCACCCATCTTATCATATCCATACATGGCATATGGCGTCTTGTATAGTGGACTCAAAAGTAGGAATATTATCAGCTATTGTTCGTGTCTTAACCGTGACTTGAAGCCCCTCATCATTCAAAATATTTATACATTTCTCCCATGACGAAATTCTGGAATCAATAGTGCAAACTATGTTGGAGAAAAACCCTGCCTCTGGTGATTTCTCATCTATTTTTTCTCTGTATGGGCCAACTAACTTGGACACAGGAGTCTTATTTTTTGCTTTAGCCTTATTCATTTCTTCTTTGGTATTGTCGGTCAAATTTTCCTGTAAGAGTATAACAAAATTTCAGCAGAGCAAAAGATTTCTCATGGAAACAATGAACAAAATTGGAAAATGAGGGTAAAACAAAGTTAAAGAAATATCATTTTTTCGTCTATTAATGGGCCAGATTGGACCATTATTTACAAATTAATTGATTGGATGGGTGAGAGAATGAAACCATGTGGAAAATCCATGTCATTGAGACACATCAAGTCCTGGATCCCAAATCCCGTAAATTCTTAAAAGTTAAATTATCATAAGATCTGCAGGGTCGCCAATATTTTCTTTCATTTAACTAAAACATTAAAACTTTGAACGATTATGCATATATGTGGGCCACTCCAAAAGGATGACCTAGATCCCAGAAGTTCTTAAAAATTCAATTATAAATGCTCTTCGGGATTCTTGGTTAAACTGAGAGCCAGAAAAAATAGCTTACAGAAAGCTATTTAAACGGGACGATGAGCAATGGGCATGATTATCGATAATCCTGGATCTCAAATCCTATAAGTATTTTAAATACCAATTCATTTGGACTTACAGGATCCCAGGATCTCGATATTCTGGGATTTCTCTTAAAACTAAGTGTTTTCAATGTTTTTTAAAGCTTTATTCGATTGGAAAAGGTGGTTAATCTGGTCCTTTAGCCATTTTATTCACCAAACGATCAATCAATAAAAATTTTGATAAACTATATTATTTCTAAGAGAAAATATATAACTTAGAGAAAATTTTAAAGGGACCCCATTTTTTATTTTTAAAAAAAAAAAAAAAACTAATGGGGAGTTGTTGTATGCTACAAAAATTTCTTATTAAATTGATTAATTACTTTAACCGGTTAACTTGCAATAAATAAAATGATTAAAATAACTGTCATGATCTTGATTAATAAGATCTTTCCAAGTGTTCATGATGTTAATTTGGCAGCCCAATGTCAAATTCCAACCATGGGACTAGATTCCTCTTTTCGATAGGACCAATTTTGACTTTTGAAGCACTCAATTTGCACAAGGGAAAGTGTATTTTTGAATTGAAACCCACTATGTCACATTTGGTTAGGTCGGCTTTGACAGGAAATTGGACACCCTTGGAATCCTATAAATACAAGTGACCTCAATCTCATTTGGACATCACCAAGCATCTTCTTCTTCTCTTCTTCATTGATTGATTCACACAGGTCTGAGGGTAGGTTGAGGAAATTGGTTCGTACAGGTTCGAGATTACAAGGTCCGAACCTCACATGTGTGTTAGGGTTTTTGGTTTCTGACAGCAGGCTTGACACAAGCGATTTTTGGCTATAACTACAGGCAGGAAGTCTCATCTGTGCAGTTGGAAGCTCTCAACCACACACACACCTCTTCCTCTATGCAATTGGACTCTAGGGTTGCAAATTGACATTTGACTAGACACAAGAAAAATTGTCTTTGATCTGGATTGATGCTAGGAACATATTTCTAAATGTTGTTGGGTTAATTTTGCTAGATTATTTTGTATCGGCTCCTTGTACTCTCTGTTGAACATTTTATGACAATCTAATAGAAGAAGAATTGCAAAGGGTTTTCCCCTTAGTGAGTTTTTCCCTAGTCATTGACTGAAAATCTGGTGTCTCTTGTGGATGTGTTGATTGTCTCCTTTGTCATTTCATTTATTTTTCTTTCTTAAATTATTTTTGATGATTGGAAATATTAATTATTGATGAAATATTGTTAATTGATGAATTTAATTGGGCTAAAGTAATTGAAACAACATAGAGCAGCCTAAAATTTAACATAATTATGTTGATGAGTCATTTGATAGAAGTAGATTAGGTTGAATGCAATTGTGGATTGGGAATTCAATTTATGAAAGTGTGTTTCCAATTGCAAGTGTGAGACAATGTTGTATTTTTTCTTTAAAGTGTAAATGAAATTTCCATTCCTAGATTATTAATGCAATTTTCATTTATAAAATAATTATAGAATCAATGGTGAGTAGACCTGAGGCCTGCACATGTAGTGCATGATATATTTTAAGAATTGTGTTCCTTGGTTTGTTATTAAATTGATTAATTACTTTAACCACTTAACTTGCAATAAATAAGATGATTCAAATAACTTTCATGGTATTGACCAATAGGATCTTGCCAAGTGTGCATGATTATGTCAACACATCAATGCATCAATGCATATGTAGGGTTCTAAGAGTGCCACATGGAACCAACATGATGTGTGCTTAATTATTTTCTTTTTAAAACTAGTGAAATGCTATGATTTGAATTCAAAATATTATTGAATGTGATTTATAAGACCCTTAGGTTCATAATCTAGGGTGAATAGTAGATTTTAATTCCTTTAACTCATACAAATCATAAGACTTTAGACAGACTCGACCTTTGAATTAACACTATTATATAGCCCTTTTAATTCAAATTCTTTAGGCAATTCAACTCCTAGAGGGCCCAATTTTTATGCAACATAATACAATCAGGCATCATGTCTGTGAAACAATTAATACTATTGGAAAATCACAAGATGTGAGCTTTACCTAGTTATTTGGATCCAAAAGGTTAATAACACACTCAAATCTTGCTCCCAATCCAATTCCAACACTTACAATTGTTTTTGAAGGAATATTTCCCTCATTTAATTTCATTGTATCACTTGATGAAACACTACAGAAAAACAAGCTCTTTACAACTTCATAAAATGCATATGTTACCTTATTTCCTTTGACATCTATTCCCCTATTAAAATGTGGGTTAGTTAAAAGTTCTTGAAATGCTTGTCTAGGGTTCATAGCTTAGGTGATTGGGTTGATTTTCTATCCTCCTTCCACCTAAGTTTAATTCTCTCTCTCTCTCTCTCTCTCTCTCTTTTTAACTAGAATGAGAATTTCGTATTTATATGCAAGTTTGTGCATGGATAACAACAAATACATCAGGTAGTACATAGCCATATCTTTAAAAATATTTCATAGGCCCTCTTATCCAACAAAACTACAAATTTCTCTAGAGGGACTCCAAATTGGACAACAAAAAATATGGTTTTTTAGGGTATACCTTACAAAATAGACCCATTAAAAAACAAAGTCATACTATAATTGATTGATAATTTCATCCTTCATAAATGTGTAATGCCAATCCATTTAGCTCTAAGAAATAGGAGAAGGTTTGATTCAACCGTTGACTTTTAAATATCCCAATCTTAATTTACACCCTTCATTAGCACATAACTCTATGACTTTATTGAGATCACAAAGAACATGAAAATATGTTATTGAAGAGAACCATTTTGTTTCTTTTCTAATTCTTTTCATAAGACTTTCTAAAGTTTTGTTCCTCGGACTGGAGCCCTTCAACAAACGATGAATAAGGTGGAGGGAGTCTCCCAAAATAATGAGAGAAGTTACCTTTTTCTTTGGCTAATTGAATCCCCTCGTAGAGATCATAAGCTTGGTTGTTTATCGCGCATCTTGTTGTACCTTGAGAAACAATCTCAAGATGTGTTGAGATCAGTGCTCAAGACATTTATCATAACTTTGAAATAAAATATTTGTTGCCCTTTTATTTTGGAAACCCGGGAATATAATACTTAAAACCCTTTAATATTTATAACAGAACAATACTCTTTACAATTCCTTCAAATGATGAATACAAATGAACATGAATCAAATAGAAATGTTGGTGGAAAACTTCTCATAACCCGCTGCTAATATAGAATCTATTATCTTGGATTTAGAAGAACATGGTTAAGCAAAAATGACATTCAGAATAAAGGCGCGTTTCATTAAGGAATTAACTCTAAATCACATATGTAATATTAGAGACCATCAACTACATTACTTCATTTTGAGAAGAAATAAAATACAAGATGGAACAGGAAAAACGAATTGTACTCAACAATATCTGGAAATTCTTCTGAAAAGCTTTATTCATCATCATAAAGATCAAGTACAAAATTTGTGGTACTATGAGGTCCAAAAATCTAGAACCCCTTTCATCTTTAGAAAAATTCTTATATACAAAATTTCAAAATAGACAATTTTAAAATTGTCAGCTTCCTAAACTACTTTCTTTCAACTATTACATTGAAAACAGAAAATGAGTATCTCTTCATAAAATTAAGTAAAAGGTCAAATATTCACTTGGTCACTGAGCAGCTTGAGATTTTGGAATAGAGGTGGTTCCTGCTTCTGTATCTTTCGCTTGTGAAGACATCCACCCTTTGCATCTCCTCCACAAGTCTACATTTCAGCTAGAACAATTGACAAGTTTCACATGTGCCATTCTGAAATTTGTAATCCTGGAATATGTTGGCCTTTCTGCAATTAAAGTCTTCATCATCCACAACAGCTAAAAGTATTTATGTAAATAATTAACAACAGTGGCTCCCTTTAAAATAGCAGTCTTTTCGTAAGTATTCTCAATCTTTCTTTTTTCCTCCCCCAGTAATGTCTCATAGGTTTCCCAAGGGAGTAAATTTCCCTGCTGGTCCCAACGCGATGGTAGACCAACCTTGGTTCTCTTATCAAACAAAATATTAAATTTTGTTATTGCTCCCTTGACTTCATTCAACTTTTTCTTTGCAACTTTCCTGTATGAATTCTTAACAATCATCATGTTCAATTCTAACACACATTGATTGTTGTCCTCAATCTCGAATTCTTCCAGTTCCTGTGCAGACTTAGAGTTTATAAAATCAATAAGTCTCCTAGCATATAGAGTTCTATTTTGTGACTTTTGCTGATTTTCCACAATAATTCCTTCCAAGTCTCTTACAATATTCTTTTCCTCTCCAATAATAACAAGTAAATCCCACATATTTTTAACAATTTCAATAAGGCGAGTCCATATGATTTCCCTAGCCTAAATAAGGGACATATTCCCTTTTACTTTCTCCTTCAGTTCCTTGATTTCTTGACAAGAATTTTGGCAATATTTCTTGTCCTTTTCAACATTTTCCTAATTATTTTTACTTATTTCTCTGTGACTTTAATCACTTTGCATGCACTTTCCAGTTCTCTTTTGAGTCTTTTTTAAATCAATCTTTGCCCTCGTTAACTCAGTCATGACTTGAGTTAATTTTGCATCAGGGTCTTCAAAATCTGAAGAAACAACAATAGTACAAACATGAGAGTCCAGTTTCTTTTGCAACATATCATTTATTTCCTTCAATTTAGATATCTCCTCATATTTTTGCAACAGAGCTTGCAACATTTTTTCTTTTTCTCTTTCTACTTGAGCCACCACTGTAGCCATTGGGTGTTCACCAGTGGGAATCTTGAGCTTCTTCTTCAAGACTTGGATCTCAAATTCAACACTCTGCAGTAGCTTTTGAACTTTTTATTTATCCTCAAGATCAACTCCGATATTAATAATGATCTTTCTCAATTCTTCATTATGTGTGGACTAAGCCCTTGAATTTAATTTTTCCAATTTCAATTGTTTTATCACCTTACCCAGCATGTTATCAGCTTTAACAACAACTAAAGTAATCTTGTTAAGATCATTAAAAGTAAAATGACCAGTCTACATATGAAGGTTAATTTTATGTGGGAGAAGAATATTCTTTGCATCAACTGCTAAATTAATAATTTTGAAATCAGCGAAAGATGCTACAGTCATAGTTTATGGATGATAAAAATCTATCCTTAGCTGATCCTTCTCTAAATCCATTGCTAACAACAATCTAATTTTCTCGGGAGAAATTTGAGCTTCTACCTGAGATTTTATACTCTCCCTTATCTTTATATTTCTTTCTTCGATATGTGAAAGTACCTACTTAATAAATTGAACAGAATCATGGCATGTGTCCTCTAGAACAGGGGATGAGGGAGTATGTTGTAGCATAATTTGACTCAACTAAAAGTGACGCAAGCCTAGAGCTTGCAATACCAAGATCTTTCCTATCTGTGCATATGAGAATGCATCTCAACAATCCTGCTCTAGTATTTTCCCATTTCACATATCTATACATGCGGAAGCTTTTCCAATATAGGTTCATTCCCTTGACTCAACCATTCTTTTTCTATTGCATTTAAACCCAAACTGCATTCTAGGTTTAAAATCCCAACATTGTCAATAACTCAACCTTCAAGCAATGCATAACTTTTGAAACCTTCAAATAATATTCAAATGATTTAAAGAAAAAAAACCATATCAATGCCAATAATCACATGGAGTTATACCCATCATTCCATAACCTGAATCTGCATTTCCAATTTCAGCTTACACGTTTTCAACCAAATCTTGTACATGCGCCTTTTCCAATTTCAAATCAGAACCAAATTTCAAACAAACAAATGTGCTCATGATACTTCTGAATCAAATTCAACATATTCAGATTTACCTCCGGCAATACCTCGTATTCTGGGTTTTGCATTCAATTGATTCCATTTTCAGCGCTATCCAAATCGATTCACATCATTCAACGCTGCTTTCTGATCTGCGTTTCTGCAACAAATTGCTAGTGCTTCAACTTTTACTGCGCACTCTTATTCAACGTTCTATCATAGAATTTTTGCTACTATACATCGACCTGTACCATCACATCGTGTTCAGTATTGTTCACACGCTTCTGCAAATAATTTTTTGCTCCGGCAACCCACTGAAAATTCACTTCAAAGCCAAAGGTTAACAAATAAATCAATATCAGTCAAGCGTTACTTAACAATTGAAAGTACTCTCTCAGATTTCAACGTTGTACATGGTTTTCAATTACAACCTTCAATCCACAATTACCAGATTCAATTCTGGTTCCACATCTTACCAGATCGATTAGCCATAAATCGATTTACCAACACAGTAAATTGCCACTGTTTCTTTGAACGCATGCCATGCACCTCCGAATTTATACAACGTGCATTCCTTGCATTCGAGTCACCATCGATTTATAGAAACAGCGTTCAATTTAACAATTCAACAAATGCATTCATTCCAAATTTAATGACAGCGTTCGATGAATTACAAACTTATGGATCAATTTGGAATAATCATTACGGCAAGCACCAATTAACACTACGGCAAACCCTTAATCGATCATGAGATACATCGATCTTTCACGGCAATGACTTCAGCGCATTCAACGTACTCAATTTCTAGCAACCTTTCTGCATCCATTTCGCGTCCGAGATTTGGGTGTTTTCTTATTGAAATTAATTCACTGCATTAACTAACAGCGTTAACCTTTGTACAATTGCATATAGAAATCGAACCAATTGAAACTTGTCTCCTCCGTCTGCAAGTTGTGTATCGATTGCACAATATCGACTATTCAAATGTTTTAATCGATTTCACAAAATGCCATATCGTTTTCTGAAGCGCTTTCCAATATACATCTATTCAATGCTGCAAATATTCATATATATATAACCTGCCAATGTGCTGTACAAACAGTGAAATCGACTTTTCCAAACTCAAATGCCGGAGTCACACATTTGCTGTACTGTTCAAACTATGTTAACATATCAATTTCAATGGAATTCCAACAGAAATCTTCCTTAGAGTGGCGCTCTTTGCAAACAGAGATTTTAATGCCATTTACCCTTAGTGATTTGCATGGTAATTTCACACAACTAAATGTGATTTCAACCCCATTGATCATTAATTTAACAATGCTATGAACTTCAAGAAACAAATATACAATTTCTCAATCACCCAATGTGTATAAACTGAAACAAACAATGACTTACAACTTTTTTTACTGGCCAGATGTTCAATGTCGTGGCCCTTACAATTGTTGAAGGCTTACAGCCTTGCTGCTCAAGCCTACTCTCAATCTCACACTTCTCTCACAATCTCAATGTTGTTTTTCTCACAAATCCCCTTCCTATTTATACAATTTTTAAAAATCATTTAATTAAATGCTCAATCCCTTCAATTCCTCAACAAACCCCTAAATCTCTCAACTTCCCTAAAGGATAGATCTTTATCCCTAAAATCCTTCAACTAATTAAATTCCCTCATATCCTTTTATTAAATAAAAATATATTTACAAAAATCCTCACCTTCTCCTATTTTATTCAAATTAATTAATAAAATATTACAAATTATCACACCCCCTTTTAACATATTTACAAAATAAAAAAAACGCCCTTGATGCTCCTGCATCAGACTCCCCATGTAAAAAAATTCATGACCACCTGGTCATAAGTCTGGATATTTCCTCCTGGATCCCAAATTTTATTTTGTAATCTTTCCATGCTTGTCAATTGATTTACTATTGTTGTTATCTGTTTTCGTCCTCCAGGTTTCCATATTTTGTGTTGTAATGCTCCACTTGCTCTGCTCTTGCAATCTTTCGCTGTCACTCTCTTGTTGTCGCTCCTCCTTATCAACTCAATTTCTCTGTCCAGTATGTCCTCTGTCTGCTGATTGTTTCCATCTCTTGATTGCTGAACTCTCATTCTTGCCTGTTCTTCACTTGTTTTGATTGCTTTCTTTTCACCCTTACTGTTGTTTTGCACCTTTTCTGCTGCTGCTACTATAAATGTCGCCTCACATGTTGCTCTAGCTGTCATTATGAATGTTGCGACCTCCCAAACTTCCTTTCCCTCTGCAACATTCCTTTGTTCACCATCTGCAATTTATTTTTGATTATCATTTATGACAACTGCTTTGTCATCCTTCTTCAGCGATCTATCCTGAACATTCATCCTCTGTTCTTCCAATTTCCTCCTTTGAAAGTCCAATTCTCTATATAACTCAATGATTTTACTTGGAGTGGACTTTGGAAATTTTACACGATCTTCCATTTCCTCATTTGTTATTGTCTCTTTATCACATGGTCTTTCTTCTGCTAAATATTCCTTAACATCCTTCAGTAGATGTTCTTCCTCTTCTTCCAAACCTGCAATCACACACAAATCATTAGTTTTAAAATCACAAGACCTTTCGGTCTTGTTTGATACTTCAGTCATCAAATCTTCTGGCTGCTTTGAATCATTCATATGATTCAACTCTTCCAGCTCTTCATCACTTTCAAAAAGTAATGGTCCACTCTCTGGGTAACATATCGAAACTTCAACATCTTCTTCAGCATCTTCTCTTTGCTGTAGCTCAACTCTTTCGAGCTTCTCTATCCTCTGTCTGGCATCTATAACCTGTTCAAGTTCCCTTAGTTCCTTTATCAACTGCATATTCACCTGATGATTCCACTTCTCTTGTAGCCTCTGCCACTTCAGCTTCTTTCTCATGACATAACCATGCTTTTGGTCTACCTCATTTCTTTGCAACATCTCCATTAACACCTCAAGCTGAACTACTATTTCAGCCTTCTCCCTTTCATATTCCTCTTTGCTTAACTGTCTCTGTATGCCAACTGCCTTGGCATCCTTCTTCTTTTGTCCTCTGCTGTGGTTTATTTCAGAACCTCTGTTATGACTGTCACTAGTCATCATCCTTTCCATTTCTATGAGTCCCTTACTCACTTTACTATGAGTTGCACTAAAGCCTCTTCAGCAGCAAGTCCTGTCCTGCCGCCACTTACCTCACCAAGCTCTCCTCACTCAGTCTTTTGGCAAGCAATTGGTTCTCTATCTACGGAACCTCCTTTGAGCACTTCTCTTTGCTCTTCCCGGCTTCAACTCATCTGCCTGTTCTAAGAACACAACTGTCACCTCTATTGGATTTCCTCAAGGTTCTGCCACCTCTGTGTTTTCACCTAGAAACTTTCACCAGCTTCCTTTATCTGTTAGCAATTTCCTTTTGGGAGTTGCAATAATATTTCAATGCAAAGACTACAATACTCTATTCTTCAAAAAACATATCTTCTTACCTCCAAGATCTCGTCTGATCTTGTCCTTCCATTCGCCTGCACTTCATTTACCTTCAGAATCTCACCACTCCTGCAAATATGTTCCAACAAATCTTTATGCTTCCTCTGCAAAATTTCACTGTTAATCAGATTTTAAAATCTGATCCTCTCTTCCAATCTTCTGGCAAACTTCAGCTGTCAGCAATAATTCCTTCTTTGCTGAGTTTCTTCATTGCTGCAACCATCAATCCTCATTCCATTTCTTTGTCGGTAAAACTCAAATTAAACAAACACAATACCTGCACGATCCAAGTGAATTTCCATTCCTCAATATCGCTGTGGATTCTCTCTGTCTCTGCAATCTCTGCTTAATTCTGCTTTACCTGTCTCTAAGAACTTAATTGTTCTTCTCCATTCTCCCAGCTGTACTCTGGTTGCTTGACTTTCAGATTAGAATCTGATCTCCTTTACCTGCATACACATCTCTCCACACATGATTTGATATAAAGTCAAATCCAGTCTTCAATGCTTTTCAAAAACCTTCATACAGAGCCAAGCTCTGATACCAAAAATGACGCAAGCCTAGAGCTTGCAATACCAGGATCTTTCCTATCTGTGCATATGAGAATGCATCTCAACAATCCTGCTCTAGTATTTTCCCATTTCACATATCTATACATGCGGAAGCTTTTCCAATATAGGTTCATTCCCTTGACTCAACCATTCTTTTTCTATTGCATTTAAACCCAAACTGCATTCTAGGTTTAAAATCCCAACATTGTCAATAACTCAACCTTCAAGCAATGCATAACTTTTGAAACCTTCAAATAATATTCAAAAGATTTAAAGAAAAAAAACCATATCAATGCCAATAATCACATGGAGTTATACCCATCATTCCATAACCTGAATCTGCATTTCTAATTTCAGCTTACACGTTTTCAACCAAATCTTGTACATGCGCCTTTTCCAATTTCAAATCAGAACCAAATTTCAAACAAACAAATGTGCTCATGATACTTCTGAATCAAATTCAACATATTCAGATTTACCTCCGGCAATACCTCGTATTCTGGGTTCTACATTCAATTGATTCCATTTTCAGCGCTATCCAAATCGATTCACATCATTCAACGCTGCTTTCTGCTCTGCGTTTCTGCAACAAATTGCCAGTGCTTCAACTTTTACTGCGCACTCTTATTCAACGTTCTATCATAGCATTTTTGCTACTATACATCGACCTGTACCATCACATCGTGTTCAGTATTGTTCACACGCTTCTGCAAATAAGTTTTTGCTCCGGCAACCCACTGAAAATTCACTTCAAAGCCAAAGGTTAACAAATAAATCAATATCAGTCAAGCATTACTTAACAATTGAAAGTACTCTCTCAGATTTCAACGTTGTACATGGTTTTCAATTACAACCTTCAATCCACAATTACCAGATTCAATTCTGGTTCCACATCTTACCAGATCGATTAGCCATAAATCGATTTACCAACACAGTAAATTGCCACTGTTTCTTTGAACGCATGCCATGCACCTCCGAATTTATACAACGTGCAGTCCTTGCATTCGAGTCACCATCGATTTATAGAAACAGCGTTCAATTTAACAATTCAACAAATGCATTCATTCCAAATTTAATGACAGCGTTCAGTAAATACAAACTTATGGATCCAATTTGGAATAATCATTACAGCAAGCACCAATTAACACTACGGCAAACCCTTAATCGATCTTGAGATACATCGATCTTTCACAGCTATGACTTCAACTGCATTCAACGTACTCAATTTCTAGCAACATAACTCTGCATCCATTTTTCTGCGTCCAAATTTGGAATTGTTTTCTTATTGAAATTAATTCACTGCATTAACTAACAGCGTTAACCTTTGTACAATTGCATATAGAAATCGAACCAATTGAAACTTGTCTCCTCCGTCTGCAAGTTGTGTATCGATTGCACAATATCGACTATTCAAATCTTTTAATCGATTTCACAAAATGCCATATCGTTTTCTGAAGCGCTTTCCAATATACATCTATTCAATGCTGCAAATATTCATATATATATAACCTGCCAATGTGTTGTACAAACAGTGAAATCGACTTTTCCAAACTCAAATGCCGGAGTCACACATTTGTTGTACTGTTCAAACTATGTTAACATATCAATTTCAATGGAATTCCAACAGAAATCTTCCTTAGAGTGGCACTCTTTGCGAACAGAGATTTTAATGCCATTTACCCTTAGTTATTTGCATGGTAATTTCACACAACTAAATGTGATTTCAACCTCATTGATCATTAATTTAACAATGCTATGAACTTCAAGAAACAAATATACAATTTCTCAATCACCCAATGTGTATAAACTGAAACAAACAATGACTTACAACTTTTTTTACTGGCCAGATGTTCAATGCCGTGGCCCTTACAATTGCTGAAGGCTTACAGCCTTGCTGCTCAAGCCTACTCTCAATCTCACACTTCTCTCACAATCTCAATGTTGTTTTTCTCACAAATCCCCTTCCTATTTATACAATTTTTAAAAATCATTTAATTAAATGCTCAATCCATTCATTTCCTCAACAAACCCCTAAATCTCTCAACTTCCCTAAAGGATAGATCTTTATCCCTAAAATCCTTCAACTAATTAAATTCCCTCATATCCTTTTATTAAATAAAAAGATATTTACAAAAATCCTCACCTTCTCCTATTTTATTCAAATTAATTAATAAAATATTGCAAATTATCACACCCCCTTTTAACATATTTACAAAATAAAAAAAACGCCCTTGATGCTCCTGCATCAAAAAGTCAAGAGAGGGTCTGAGCAATTCAAGGTTTTTGAGGAATAGTTGTTAAAATTTCAAGAAAACCTACAACATGCTCTAAAGGATAACCACAATCTCAACGAGGATTCATCATCACATGGGCACTGGAACCAAAATCGAGGAAGCAGCAAAATTTGAGCTGTAATCTAAGCCCAAGGAGCAGCAAAGAAGAAAAGTGTTCTTTAAGGGTCAAGTCGGGCTTATTTGCGTGCAGAACAGTTCAGGAGTCGGGCCGATTGATGCGTTCAGAACATTTCACACAGGTCAGGGTCGAGTCGTGCAAATATACGTTCATAATAGTGTTGGGAGGCTTAATCGCAATCACATGTGGAAGGCCTGATCGTATATCACAAATCGCAGTTGCAAAGGTCACAAGGAATAGAACAAGGTTAAAACCACTGAAATACGAAATGAGATACGAGGACAGGATGCGATATAGTTCGAAGCTCGAGTCTAAAGTATTTAAAGTTCGGTCGTGGGACCCTCTCGCACATCGCACATTGCAAGCTCAGGAGAAATGGCGCTAAGGAATATGTTATAAAGGCTGAAATGTGAAGTGTGACAAGGTTTCATATTGTCGATTGTGATTTGCGATTGACCCCACCTCCACTTGCCACGTCATCCATACCGTTATCCCACATTGCAAGCTCAAGAGGAATGGCGCTTATGAATCTGTTATGAATGCCGAAATGCGAAATGTGATAACGAAGCAGACGCAATGGAAGTTATTGCTAAAGTCTAAACGTTTTTAAGTTCGGGTACATGGGTTTTTCCTTTGTAAAAATCACATCGAAGGGCAAAAGCGGATTATAATGTAGAACGTTGGAATACTGAAATGTGATAGAGAAGCATACACGATACAATTTTTCAAAGGTAATGGAATATCTTTCAAAGTCCAGTCTTACGGCAGTTACAAAGGAAAGTTTGAACATAGGGCAGACTCGGGTAAGAAAAGACCCGACGCTACGTGCAGAACAACAGTATGCATTTGTGGTAATTTATTAATCAAAGAATAAATGTTGCTGGCACGAGTGGAAGAGGCAGACTCAGGTATTAGGTGACATGATGACAGTGTGGGCAGATTCGGGTAGAGATGCATTTATGCAGACTGTTAGGATATCACAGCAGAAACAGAAGGAGACAGATTAGCAACAAATCAGATCTAGCAAAAGGATTACATTTCAAATTTTATTTTGTTTTATTTGCTAAGATCGAAGCTACAATGATGTCCTCGATTGCAATGTAATAATTAGTTTAACAGTTTAGGCAATCTAGGAGTTTCAAGAAGATCGAGCAGTTACAAACTGATTTTGTTGAAGAGAGAAAGAGAGAGAAAGGATAGCTAGTTCATGGACCTCTTGGAGACTGCATTTTGTACTTCTTTTCTGATAGGTGAATGAAAGAAGCAACAAGTTTCCTGCAACTATTGATGGTGATTCATGTTTCTTGTGTCATTTTATGTTGTTTCTTCCTTGAATGAAGTGAAGTAAAGAAGCAGTTGGTATCTGATTTACATTTGTAAGTAAGGGTTAAATAGCCTTAATAAGCGCTCCTTCACTCCATCTCCTCTCCCTTCATAAATTCTCTCTGGAACTTAAAAGTAATAGATTCTGTGTTTATAGCATATTATTTTGAGTTTCCTCCCTCTCCATGAATTCTCTTTGGAACTTAAAAGTAATAGATTTTGTGTTTACAGCATATTATTTTGAGTTTCCTCTCTCTCCATGAATTCTCTCTTAAACTTAAAAGTAATATATTTTGTGTTTATAGCATATTACTTTGAGTTTCCTCTACAATTATTCTTTTCCATTAAGATATCAACAGTTAATGGCATTGTGAAATCTTTTATTATTCCATATCATTAAGGGTTTTAGAAAACTAGTTTCCAGAGGGATAGAAACAAAGACCTCATGATAAAATTATTTATGTGACACACTTTTAAAATGTCTCAAGCACTGATTCCTTTCACAACTGAGGGATTGTCTCTTAAGATACAACAGATTACATGAAGTCTCTCCTAACTGCAAAGAGTATCCTGGAATGGTTGATGAACCAATTTCATCTACTGCCTTTGCTCTCTTGGCTTCTTTCTTTGCATCACCCTCCAAATAAATTATTTCTTCTCTTCCCCTTTTGAGGTTATTTTTAGTGGGATGTGGGGTTTCAATTTCCATTTGCACAGGTGCAGAAGGGTGTCCTCCATTTTCCAGTTTCTCCATCTCTGGTATGGAGTCATGAACAAAAGGAGCATATCCATCTTCCAATCTACGATTTGAAATTATATCGTATGGGTCATAGGCCCATTTTTCCCATAACAACAAATGCATGCCATCCAACATTTTATGAGCTTCTTCAACTACTTGTCTAGTGTTCACAATAAATGGGCCCACAGTCTTGGGAAACTTGAATAAGTGACCCTTTTTCTCAGGTACGAAGTGAATTTGATCTACATTGACACTCTCCCTTATGAATTCCAAAGCAAACACTCTCATTGGAACAAAAGTAGGTAGTCTAAAAGGTACAATATCAGCTCCATACAACCTTATCTCGGTATGATATTCAAAGGCAAACCAATATCCAAATTTCACATCTTTGCTCAATTGTAAAAATGATTAGGCTTTGGGCAACATACATGGTGCAGGTGATCCATTCTGAATTGAATATACAATTGGAAGAAAAGAAGAAGTGAAATCAAACAACCCTTCATTTCTCACTTCCCTCCTTACTACATATGTCCATAAAACAACGGACTTCTTGTTTCTATTTACATCCATAACATTCAACCCCAACTGTGTGAAACTTTCCACATTACTATATAGAAAAAAATAAGTAACAAGAGATGGAAACCTTAAACAACCAGTTGTTGGACATTGGGTTTAATGCTCCTCGTGTGTTTCGTGACATGGACTAACCGCCTCTCGTGGATCCTAACTCTAGCGATTATAGTGGAGACTAAGGCCTGCGGGTTTTGGTCTAACGGCAATCGTGATTCCAACAAGTGGTATTAGAGCGATAGGTCTCGAGTTCGAAACTCACCCAGCTCGCATTAGGGGGGGGAGATTATTGGACATTGGGTTCAACGCTCCCCATGTGTTTTGTGACATGGACTAACCGCCTCTCATGGATCCTAACTCTGGCGACTGTAGTGGAGACTAAGGCCTGTCGGTTTTGGTCTAACAGCAATCGTGATTCCAACACTAGTGAGTGATAGGTTCATAAATTGAGTATTCACAACATCCTCCAAATAAGTAGGAATATCCAAAACCACTCCAGGCTTCATCATTAGGGAAAACATTCCCATAATTTCCTTATCTATAACAATATCTTCTTTGCCCAAACATTTAGCCAAAATTTGCAGAACTGGTCTCATATCTCCAGAAAAGAGGTTTAAAGAAAATTTATCTGAATCTACAGAAAATTGTGTTTTTTCAGGCATCAAATAGAAAAGGATTTGGGAAAACTCATGTCCCGAGAAATCTTGGAAGTATGTGGTTAGAAATTCATTAGAAAAACTCATATATGAACTTGCAGAGGGGTAACAAAGGGACTATCAAATTAAGAGAGCATATACTTGAAAAACGTTTTCTCCCAACCAGTTCATTACGAAACATTTTTTAGGGTACATTGTTGAAACTAACCAATGGATGAATTCTGGAAATAAGTAGGTTTGAGGAAAAAATGTTGATAAAATCCTTAGCTTGACTAAAGATGAGTAGACTGGACAATTGGATCGGTTTAGTATGACATGTTAATAAAACTGCAGGTGGTCAACTATACAGACTGTGTCGACAATGTCACTTTCAATATCCATAAGGGGAATGTGGGTAGATGACCCAAATAACGCACTTTTATTTGCCATTTTATGAAATTAAAGTACAATTATGTGTAAATACCTGGATCTGATGAAGCAAAGGTGACTGGACGTTGGTACAAACTTTTGGGAACTTCGACTGCTCGGAATAAGGACGTGGAAAGATAATGAGAAGGAACCCTTTAATAGATGAGGATAAAATACGACAGGAAAAGAATTTGTGTGGGAATGGAATAAATGAAAAGACGGATGACAAGACATGGAGAATGACAAGCGGGATGATGTGTAAAATGACGTGGAATGATGACAATGTTAAACTCAACAATGGTGAGCACGATAAATAAACAAGACACATAGAAAGATAAACCTTTGATACGCTATTACTCACAATGATATATATTTATCATACATGGACTGACCCTTGGATTCCATATTCTAGGGTCTCTTGGACTTCCTATGTCCGTTCTTCCTCTACAACTACCCATAGAGGATTAGGTGTCCAACATTCCCCCCCTTAATCCGAAAGGGTATGTGTGAGTCCAAGAAGAGAGTTGTACTACAAATCTGCAAAGTATGCATGGCAGCACCTAGGTTGAATAAGCTCTCTAACATGTTGGAATAAAGAGGTGGTTTAAGGATGACCACCAACACTGGAACGCTTAGTGCAGTTCCCGGAACTCTTCCAAATCTGGCAAGAAGCCGAGGGCTTCTGCTAGAGGAAGTGTCCCTCATATTTGTAGAGGGAGACCTTCAACCTAGAAGTAGGGAGGTCTACAACCTGTGATGGTTTAAGGATGACCACCAACACTGGAATGCTTAATGCATTTCCCGGAACTCTTCCAAAGCTGGTAAGAAGCTGAAGTCTTCTGCTAGAGGAAGTGCTCTGAATTATTTGAAGAGAAAGAATATCAACCTCACATGGATGGTTTAAGGTTGTCCACCAACCAAAGGAATGCTCATGGGCATATGTCTCTGGCTACAACTCTGAATCTGGAATGAGAGGTTGTGGCTTAGGCTCACTTGAACTATTGTGTCTCTGGCTACAACTCTAAATCTGGAATGACAGGTTGTGGCTCAGGCTCGCTTGAACTGTTGTGTCTTGAGCTACAACTCTAAATCTGGAATGACAGGTTGTGGCTGTTGTGTAGATTAATCCATCTTGCTGACAAGACCGATCTCTCTAGTACTAAAAGTAACTAGCAACAAACAGCCAATTATACTAATCTCTCTCTAAGTGTATAAGATTCATAAAAAATGCTATATAGGTGTAAGGCCTACCTTATGTCCAGCGCTTGCTTGATCTCGTTGAAGTCCCTCGTGCACTGAAGGAATGCTCCTAATTAAATCTGTAGTCAGAAACAAGCAAAAAGATTACATAGCACCTGTGTAGACATTATTATAAACCATACTCATCATAATGATCAAGGAATTTATGAAATAAACCATGAATAGACAGTTTAATGAGAGAAATGAGTATATTTGTATTAACTTCAAATAAAAGAAAACCTTTACAACCTGTGCCTTGATGTCGTGCAGGTCCTCCCGGGGTCCGAAGCAGGAATCTCTTCTAATTTGGCAAGCATTGCACTCTTTGAACCAAGACGAATAGAGGTAAGTGATTTAACCTCACAGAAAGTCTTAGTTAACTGAGTCTGAATCTCAAAAGCATTTAACCTCAAATATCTTAAAGCTTCAACTCCCTTTGAGGCTACCCATGGCCTCTTTTTATAGTGGAAAAGAGGAGGTTTTTTGTTCCAAATATGAAGGGATAGAATCCTCCTTCAAAGGGATTAGCTCCTTACATCTAGGGGTTAGCTCCATAAGTGAGGGATGCATGAACCTTCTCAAAGCGTATCCATTCCCGAAAATTCCCATCTAGAATCTTCTAGAATTCATCTGAAATCAACTTTTTAACTTTATTTTCTCGTCTTTTTGAGTTTTACAGAGGTCCGCACCCATAACACAAAGAACGTGCGGTAGGGTTTTGCAGGAGAGCTGAACTTTAGGTGCGGGACCACAGGCAATGAATAGAGAAAGTGCGATACCAATGTTTAAGGGATTTTTAGGAACTTTTCACTGATTTTGAAAGCTTGACATGAGGAACTGATATGTTAGACTTGCAAAAGGAGGAAGTATGAGTAATAATGAGCTCATACTCATAGAAAAATGTCAGGATGACAGTTTTTAGTGTAACAAATTGCCCCCTAAAGTGCAAAGTCTGGAATAGATGAAGCTGAAGTCTGTCATATATGAAGAGTGCAGTACTTTATCATATCAAAGATCATCCTGTGGACACCCCAGTCGGAACTTGTAAAAACATTCAATGCAAAATATATACATATATATGTCATCACTGAGGTAGGCATTCCCATACTCAGATTAAAACTAACTAGAAACTAACTCAAATCGTTCTGATACAGGAATGATTTTAATATTACATCAATAGTGTAGACACAGCATGGGCACAGCCATCTGTAATGAATAGTCTACTGTATAATAATAAAACTCCTCGCAGCCTGGATGGTGGGAACTAGATCCAGGGTCTTGATTTTCGCATCTCGAACTAGTACTATTCTATCCATGTGAATAAATGTGTTGAAGTCGAACATGGTAGAAACCACTTGATTACCAGTCAATGATGTGAACTGTTAACAAGTGTGAGAGAAACCACCAGTAATGTCAATGGCTCTCAAAGTACCCAGTAAAATCCATGAAATGTGAACGAATTAGCTGAAGTCGAACATCTCACGGAATCATTCGATCGAAGGTCAAAGATGCAACCTGTCGTCGAAGGCGAGAAACCTGCCATTGAGGTATACAGATTTCAAGGTACTGACAATTTATGGATCAACTTCCTAGATAATGTGTTGATGTCGATAGAAAGTGATCTGTCGTAGGCAAGCCCACAACACGAAATCATAGATCAAGTTTTGAAAATATATTGGCAAGGACTGACTCAGGGATGGTCAAAAATGGATGACATATATTTTGCAGATGAATGGTTTATTTGAACTGTCCTCTTGAACACATAACGACACTGCAGATGGTTTGGTGACAATTGACCCAAAGCTAATACCCAGAAACCGGCTGAAGACCTTCAATATGGTTTGATTAACTGTTAGGCAAAAGATTTCCCAACCCGGGTGAATAAAGGTGTCGTGTTCAAGAGAGGTTGAATGGATTTTCGAAAAATTTAAAATATAACAAACACGCCCATTTTTCTCTCTTTTTCCCGCACCATTTCTGGCAAGTACCTCTTTATTTTTTACAAGCTTGAGGAGGATAAAATTTTCTTGGTTATAAGCTCATCCTTCGGATGAGTCCAACTTAGTTTTAAAATTCGAACCCTAAGAAGGAGTGGTTCGTTCCTGTTTAAAATTGAACAGGTCCTTTACTGTTAAGTTTTAACGAGTCCAATATAGGAGAAACTCTATGTTTTTCAGTTTTAGGGAGTCAGAAGAAAAACTTAAGAAAACTCCGTGGGTGTAATTTTTCGTAAATTTAGTCTCTCGAGCCCGAAAAAGGATAAAATAATGCGAGAGAGAACTCTATTGACCGTAATTAGTCAACGTATCCATTTTTCGTAAATAGTCCACTTCAGTCCAAAACAGGGGTAAACTTATACTGAAGGGACGATCATTCATTTACTTTAACGAGTTCGAATAATCAAGTACTCGGTGATCTTTTCATATTTAGAGAGTCTGAAAAGGGCTTAAAAGAGGACTCCAGGGTTTCGCTTTTCCGTAAATTTTTTGAAAGAGTCCGAAAAAGTGATAAAAGTATACTCTTTGTAGAAAAACGATCAGTTCTCCTGAAAAATCCAATTTATGCACAAAAACTTGAAACATTATACATACCTGTTTAAGATAAGTAAAAATGCTTTCAAAAATACCCTTTTTAAAGTGAAAAATAAACAAATTTAAAATTCATCTATTCGAAAAAACTTATAAAAAGGACTTTTTCAATTTCATTTTTACCATTCAATTTCAGAGTGAAAAGTAAAAATCTTTTGGGTAAGAAAGTTCCTGTGAAGATTCTGGAAAATCCGTCCGTTGAAATCGAAAACCGTCAATCCCAGGTAATCCACGACCTCTTAATCTTGTTTTTCATCCGTTTCAAATTCATTTTTAGGCTTTAGTTTGTATTTTTAGGGCAAAAAATGGTTTAAAAGTTCGCCCACGGGGTCCGCAGGTGCGACACATATTACCTGTAGACCCCGACTTTTTTCTACAAGGAAAAATTCGTGGGTTCTGTTAGAGTCGGTCCTTACAGCCCTCCGTCAGAGATCATTTCACTTTTTGCATATCATTTTTAGGTGTCTCGCTCACTTCACTTCGTTGCATTTCGCTAGGGGCATGCCATTGACTGACGAGAGGGTTTGGTCTTCTTGTATTCCCTCATGCTTGTACCTGCTGGGCTAATTAAAACTCCTTAAAAATCATCGAAGTTCAGGTCACGTCATTCATGATCATAAATGAATATTTTGGTCAACAAGAGTCTTTTAGTTTTAGAGTCTAGGTTTCAGTCTTTTGATATGTTTAATAAATGCCCGCAGGCCATGAGGATGATTTTCGAAAAGGTTCTTAGTTCAAATTTTTATCATTAAATACATTTGAGGACATTTCTTGTTCAAAACTCTATTTTGAATAAGAAATTGTCGAATTCATTTTTTGTAATAATCAGGTATTTTTCCCACCATAAAAATTTCAAATGCAACCTCTCATCTTTGCCGAAGTCCAAACACCAACATCCCTGCAAAAACAACCAAATTTCATCAGTCCAAACTCAGAAAATCAATGAAAAAGCCAAAAGACAAAAGTTTAATGAAAGGATAAAGTGCCAAATGAAAAACATTACAAAGTGGGTTTTCGAAGAACTAAAAATTAAACCCATCTCCTGCATGATATTTCAAAGGCTATTTGAACCCATTTGTCAAATTACATTCACAAATTTTCAGAGCAGAGATCGAATTTGGAGTTTGAAGAGCGAAGTTCAGTGTTGAAGGGCAGAGACAGGGTGTAGAGAGTGCGCGTGACGCATACAAAGGAGCGCGCGGCGCATAGGATGCACGCGGCACACTGAGGAGAAATTGGCAGTGTAAATTTACATGCGCGCGGCGCACCAGGCCAACGTGGCGCGTTGGGTTTGCGCTCGGCGCGTTGAGCTCTCCACCTCCAAACTCATTAGCAATCAGTGATTTTTCAAATTCAAATCATCTTTTAGCCTCCAAGTAAGTGTGTCAAAGCCCGCTCAATGATTTTTGGATATGCTGTGGTGGTTTAAACGCGAAGAAAACAAATGTTTGAACGGTCAAAAAATTAACCCTATGTCTACATCCAAAATTGCTCCATAGGGTTTTGAAAGAAGTGTTGGTGATATTGTTGGTGTTTCAAACTTGTTTCAAACAACATGTATGCTCTTGTTATGGAATGTCATTATTGCCACTGTTAGATTTACCACAGTCCCATTTTCAGTCTTCCCATATCCCTTTATACTCTTGACCCCCATTTGAAATCCCAAACCCCACTTATTACCTCTTTCCCTTCCATTGATTAAAATCCAAGTGTTCATAAGGATCAATGGTTGTTTCCATGTTTTTGACTGCACTTTTTCCATTTGAATAACTCTTATATCTATCACTTGGCAAGTCCTATTAGTATTACCCATTCCTATACCATTTGTAAAAGTATGTAATCCCAACATTTCCCAAAGCAGTGAGTAAATAGTTTGTCTTTTCCAAAGTCACTTGAAAGTCCATTGTGTTCATTGTAACATTTCCCACAGTCCCCATTCCATGTTAGAAACAGTTGGCATATTTGATAGTGAAAGGCAAAGCATCTAGTCATCATTTTCAGACATACTCCTAACGCTTGTTTTCGCCATACCTATATCAGCATATATTTTTCAAACATCTTGATTTCAGCGCCATGTCAGAGACGGATTCAGTTTATGAGCAGGGGTATGACAGTGATTCCACAGCAGAGGTTAATGTGCCAAGGAGGTCTCACAAAAGTGGCAAAAGTGGCAGGCATGTCAGGGAGGAGCCCACTTCTTTGACCCAACTGCAGGCTTGCCCGCTTGCAATGGATTGTTTTCAGCGTCAGTCATGTTTCCATTATTGTGAGATGATTTCCCAAACTCAGCATCATCATGAGTTAGCTCGCCTATTTGTTCTACATTTGCATGATGGCCGTGTAAACCTTGCTGGAGTAAACTTCATTTTGTCACCAGAGACCATTGCTCAGGCCACCGGGATACCAAACATAGGAGAGGAATGGAACAAACGACAGCAGCTAGAGAAATCCTATTATGAGCCATATATCAGACCTGGATATATGAGGCAGCTGAGCAGGGTATTTCCATTTCGATTTCTAAAGGATGAGTATGCACCATTGATGAGACTGATCATTCGATATTTCAGTTGCGAGGGCAGATTCTCGCGCCTCTATGCGTACCATATCCGTTTGTTGATGCATTTCACGAGGGTACGTATGATGAGCATTCCATACTTCATGTACCGTAACATAGAGCGGATGACATTTCTTGTACAGAAGAAGACCCCAGCACAGCAACATAACAGCATATATCATTACGCGTTGATCAAAATCATGGTGGTACATCAACTCACACAGCAGGGCATCGCATGGGATGAGTTCATCTCCCGTGACTTCTTTGCAGCGCCACAGCCGCCTCCCGAGGTAGTTCATGATGACGGAGAGCCTTCACACCAGTTTGATATTCTTGATACTGAGCATATCAGTGCTCCAGTGTATGTGACATATCAGCGGGGCCACAGAGCCTTATTTGCAGCTACACGACGAGTACTATCTACACCTGGGGTGGAAGGGGTCTCGTTGACTTCATCAGCAGCGCGAGTACTATCTCCACCTGGGGTGGAAGGGGTCTCACCTTCGATATCAGCACAGGTACAGGTTCAAGACAGAGGCAAGAGGCCTATGCACGATGAGGGCCCTTCAGGAGGCCGAGACACTGATTTTATACTCATCGATGTTGATGCGAGCTCTCCTAGCTCGAAAATGAGGGAGGTCATCCAGGAGCAGAAAGCTGAAATTGGTACTTTGACAGAGAATTTGTAGAGAGCACAGTGGTTGATAAAGTACTTGGAGCAGCAGAACAAATAGCTAGAGGATCAGCACACACTTTTAGAGCTGCGGCGAATCCGTGAGGATCGACAATTGGCCCGGAAGAGACCTGGTGACATGACACCAATTGAGCGAGAGACCGAACTCATGCATGTTAAAATTCATCTGGAGAAGTTTTTGGCAAAGTAAAATAGAGACAAAGACATGCTCCATCATATGAAAGGTCATTATTGGGCCCGCATGCACGTTTGCAAAGCAAAAATGAAGATCTTGAAGAGAAGGTTGAGCAGAGCTCTGAAACGGAGAAAGAGGCCTGATCCACTCCGGATCTTGGCCGAGGCCTCGTTGGTAGAGCATGAGGCATGATAGTGGATCTTCGCTCCGAATTTCAGCAAATTTGGAGAATTTTTTGTCATTTTTGAAAATTTTGGTCACAAAACAGGTTTTTCCGCCCAACGCGTAGCGCGTCCCGACGCGCGCTTATGATTGGGACACCTTCTGGAGGAAAAATTTGTATTTTTGGATTTTTCATGGTAATTTGTGCATGCTCAGAAATGGCTGAAGCATTTCATCAAGTTCTGGATGATCAAAAGGGCCAAAAACACCATGAAAATCACCTTTCTGCCACCTTTTGCACCAGCAGGAAGTACTTTTGGGAGAATGAAGTTTTGGAGGGGCAAATGAGCTCCAAATTGAAAAATTCCACTTGGGTTGGATAGCATACATCCAGGGATTTCCAAAAAGATATCATGAGCTTGATTTTGACTTCGAAAAGTGCTCCAAAAGTAGGTCCAAAGTCGCACGGCGCATAGAGGAAATTAGCCTATTTTTCACCTTCCAGCTCAGAAATTCGGCGAGTTTGGACTAGTTTAACCTCTTGATGTAATTTTTGACCCAGCTTGATGTAATTTGATAAACATGATGTAATTTTGGCATTTATTTACTTGTTCTAGACAGTTCACTCACAAAAAAGTGAAAATCAAGTGAATGAATCAGTTTCCTTCCTTTTAGAGGCAAGTTGTTTGGCTGCCTAGATTTTAGCTCCTTGTTTAGAATTGGTTCAAACTGCTCCTAGAAGCATGAGCTCGACCCCTAGAGGCATGGGAAGGGGTTAGACTTGTCTATTTATTGTATTTTCTGAGACACTTTCAGGGTTGGACTCTTGGGAAAAGCTTGGCACACTATTGTACATATTTTCTGCATTTTGGCTAAGGAAAGATCAGAGGTTTTGCAGCACCTGTTGGGATTCTTGTGGCTTTTAGTTTTGATGGTGTGTTCTCTCAGTTATTTGTAATTTCTTTAATGTTTAATGTATTCCATTCCCTTCTTTTTCTTCTGAAACTAAATGAATGAGTAAATGAGGTAGAATCCATTGATTCCAGTGCTCTGCCTTTAAATTTGTTTAGTTTTATATGTTTTCGCCAGTTTGGAGAGGATCCTTGTTCTCCCTTGCCCTCTTCAGCTCCTTGTCATTCTGATCCTTCCATACACATAATCCAAAGCATCAAGACTACTGCCTACCTTGCCCCAACTCGAATTCTGCAAAGATCTGGCCTCATCCCCGAGCCCAAAATTGTTTTTCTCATTTTTCCAACGAAAACCCAAAAATTTAAAACAAACCTTCCTATCTATTTACTAGCCTAAAATCAATATCCATTATAAGTCATCTCAGCCCCTTTGAAGACCTTTTGCCGAGATAGACCCAGAGAGAGCCCTCTCCTGTCCTCGTAGGGCTAGCTATGAGGCTAAGCGTGGTTTGATGTTGCCTTGAGTTTTACCTTATTTTAGCCTAAGGTAGATTTGAGCGCTAACATAGTGGCAACCATACTGGGGAATAATCTCAATGGTTTGCTTGTTGGTGTGTTCATTTCATGAGTTATAGACGGAGTCTGAAGTCACGCCAGGTAGCTTTCAAAACGCTTTTTCTATGCATAAGCGGAAGTAGATAAACGTTGCTTCAGTCGATCTCCGGTTTAGCTTGTGAATGCAGCACTTGATTTGCAAATTACCCCAGTACACTTGTTCGTTCTAGACTTTTGGATGATTGAGTCTAGAAGTCGATAGGCTGAAAATAATCGGTTGTGTCTTTTGGTTTTTTTGAATAGATCAATACACTGGCTTCAAAAAGGCATACTAGATCAAATCCTGATCCAAATCCGCCTCCAGTATATGAAAACCCCAACCTAATCCCAAGAATTTTCCGTCGAGAAGCTCCCATCATTCCTTTGGTCAAATCTCACTCATACCCCATTGTTTTTTAATACATTGAAGATATTGAGTTTGACAATCAGTTTGAGTTATCATTGTTTGAAACCAAGTCCGAAAGTGCTACTGGTTCTACCGTCATCAACCCTGAGTTCATTAAGTATCTAGAAGTTGAACAAGAAAATAGATCTATCGATAATTATATTCTGAATCTTCAAAACTCCATTGTGGCAACCAACATCCCTGAATTCATTGAATCTGCATCCGAAACTCTTGGGCCATCTGAAATTGCATCTGGTTCACAGATTCCCACTGAGCCTCCCTTTATCCCTACCATTCCCGTACAACCTGAGATCTCTGATCAGCAATCAGCAGTAGTTCCTCCTCCATCTCCACCGCATACACCTCGTTCATCTACTGCTCCCATTCCACCTGTTTCTCCAAGACAGATTATAAATCCGCCAGGAGCCATGGTTGCTAGATTCGCACCTCTTGTTTTACCTGAAAATTTGGATCCTATGCCCGCTGATTATCAGAGTAAGATTCCAATATTTGATGGCACTCCGCAGAGTGTGTCCGCTCAGCAGCATATTGTTAGAATGACAGATTTCTTGGACTTGCATGAAATTGATGAGGAGAATGTGTCCATGAGATTGTTCGCCCAGAATTTTGGAGGTGAGGTTCGTAAATGGTTCAGAGCTTTACAACTCGGAAGTATCAATACATTACAAGAGCTTCAGACACAATTCCTAGATCGGTGGTAGATGAAGAAAGATCCGCTGAAAATTACTTCTGAGTATACTAGCATCAAGCGTAATCCTGGTGAGTCCGTTCAAGATTATATTATCAGATTCAATACATCGTATAATGCAATTCCAGATGACTTAAGACCGTCTAGAAAGTCAGCTCTCCTTAAATTCTCGGATGGTTTCGATCCGGAGATGGCTTATTCATTACGAGACAGAGATCCGCCTGCCTTGGAAGATATGCAGAAGATTGTTGTTAGTGTTGAGGCGAATCTGAATGATAAGAGAGCCAGGTTGAAAGCAGAGAAGAGAGTGACCATAAAAGAAGAAGCTTCCACATCTACATCAGAACAGCACTTGCTTCGCGAAATGGAAAAAATGTTCAAAAGAATGACGCTTGATAAGCCAGAACCGCAGATTCGAAATCCCAACTACGGTGGCCAGCAGTAGCCACAGTTCAGAATTAAGTAACGTGAACAAAGAGCACAAGAGCCGGCAGCCCAGCAGCAAGTTAAAACACCTCTTCTGCAAAATTTTGTGAGTCAAGATTTAGACGATGACGATGATGTAGTAGGGGAGAAAAACCACTTCTTTACTCCCGATGATCTGCCCATTTACATCACTGAAGATGAAGAGTATGCAGAAAGTTCAGCTGCACAGAAAGATGAGGATTTTATTTTAGCAAATGATGTAGCTATGGAGGAAGAATCAGATGAATACCAAAGAGGGTATATGAATGCTTTGTCCGCTCAGTAGAAGCAATACTCATTAAGAAACAGAGACGTGCCCATAAACCCAATTCAAAAGAGAAAAGAGGCTTCAGCACCGAAGATGGATTCACCTATACCACAGAAGAAAGGAAAAGAGACGATTGATCCCGCAGCTAACAAATCATCATCAGCAGAAAAGTCAAATCAGCCAAGCATAATGAAGGATAAGGCTGAAAGGAAATAAGTTCCAGTCAAAGAGGTTGAAAGGGTTTTAGCTTTTAGTTTAGAGAATGAAATTTCTAAATTGAAGGTATCTATTCCTTTGACAGAAATTATGAAGAACAGCAGTTATAGAGGTCAAGTCTCTAAAATTCTGAGTTTTGATCCAATGTTTGACACGGTAAATATTGAAGATGATCAGCCTGAATTGATATTTGGGCCTGCTTTAGATGGTGAGTCCCCTGATAGTGATGTTCCTCCCTTTTATATCAGTTTGAGGTTGCATGAATATGTATTGCATAATGCCATGTTCGATTCCGGTGCTTCGCACAATCTTATGCCAAAAGCGATCATGGAAAAGTTGGGTTTAGACATTACAAGGAAGTACCATGATTTGTACTCATTTGATTCCAGCCGAGTGAGATGTATCGGACTTATCAAATATTTGGTTGTAATTTTAGATTAGATTCCTGCGAAGAATGTCTTGATGGACGTGGTTGTGGCAGACATTCCTCCCCGATTTGGGATGCTCCTTTCTAGATCTTGGGGAGCAAAGTTGAAAGGTACACTACAGTTAGATTTATCCTATGCAACAATTCCTGTCTTTGGCCAAATGAGAAAGTTATATCGAGAGCAGAAGATGAAATACATGATAACAAGCAAGGAGAAACCAATCAATCATCCTGTAAATTATGTACATACCGACTTAGAGTCTTTTGTTTTGTTTGCTGATAGTTTTAATGATATAGATAGTCAGTTAGTTCAAGCAGAGGATATACCAGAGATTACCGAGAATTTCAGAGAAGTTCTGCAGAAAGAAAGATGAGAAAAGCAAGCTATTTTTGAGCAATCAGCTAAAGACGATGGGCAGCAAACAGAAAAAACAGAGTTGGCACAATTTCAGCACTTAGAGGATGATGAAGATGGTCTTTGGACCATGGATTTCGATGGCGCAGTGGGTAGTGATGGTGCTGGAATTGGTGTTTGGATACGCAGTCCATTTTCTTCTCCGAATAAGGTCCCGAGCAATGTGCGAGTATGTTCCTACAAACTAGCATTTGATTGTTCTAACAATGAGGCTGAGTATGAGGCTCTGATTGCTGGCCTAAAGATTCTAAGAAAGTTGAACGCGAAAAGAATTGCAGTCTATGGTGATTTTGAATTGGTGATAAAATAGGTAAAGGGTGAGTTTCAAGCCAAGCATCCTCGCATGAGGGCTTACCGTAATGCAGTTTTAGACATTTTGAAGTTATTTTCAGATTATACCTTGACGTGTGTGCCTCGCATACAAAATGGTGTTGCTGATGGACTTGCTAAGGCAGCAAGCAATTTAAAAATCCCAATGAATTCCAGCAATAAGTTTGAGATCCATGTGAAGCACCGCCCTACTGTTCCGGATAATCAGAGATGTTGGCAAGTTTTTCAGGACGATGAGGAGATTAGTGATTTTCTGCAAAACAAAGGTAAGTTTAAAGATACCTCCATAGATACAGAACATGATGATGGTAATGATGATATGCAAATAAATCAAATGGAAGTGTTGCAGCTTAAAGATAACATCATTCCTAAAGGATTGATTCCTTTAGAGGAACTCTTTGATCAAGATGATGTAGCCCGCAAACCGACATTAAGGCCGACTGAAAAAGGTGTTGAAGAAGTAAATATTGGGACAGCTGAAAATCCCAAGATGGTAAAGTTATCCAAGTCATTGTCACCGGAGGTAAGAGCTGAATATGTGAAATTGTTGTCTTCATTTGCTGATGCTTTCGCGTGGGATTACTCAAATTTAAAAACGTATGACACTAATATCATTCAGCATACCATCCCTATTAAACCAAATCAGAAGCCTTTCCGTCAGAAGTTGAGGAGAATCAATCCGAAGCTGCTACCATCGATTGAGAAGGAGGTAAACAGGTTGTATAAGTCAGGAATCATTGTACCTATCAGATTTTCTGATTGGATATCAAATTTGGTGCCCGTGAGGAAAAAGACAGGTGAGATCCGTTTGTGTATTGATTTCAGAAATTTGAATAAGGTGTCATTGAAGGACAATTATCCGCTGCCAAAAATGGACCATATATTGCAGCGAGTAGTTGGAGCATCAAGGATGTCACTACTCGACGGCTATTTAGGATATAATCAAATTTTAGTGCATGAAGACGATCGTGACAAAACAGCGTTCACCACTCCATGGGGAACGTTTCATTATGCCAAGATGTCGTTTGGTTTGAAAAATGCAAGTGCCACTTTTCAGCATGCAATGGACATGGCTTTCGCCAATGAGAAAGATGTATTTTTGGTTGTTTACCTTGATGATTTGACGGTGTTTTTAAATTCTGATGAAGAACATTTATATCACTTGAAAGTTGTTTTTCAAAAGTGCAGAAAATATGGCATTTCGCTGAATCTGAAAAAGAGCTTGTTTGCCATGGATGAAGGCAAACTTCTTGGCCACATCATATAGAAAGACGGCATTCGTGTTGACCCTGCACGTGTTGAAGCAATCCAGCAAATTGAACAGCCCCGAAACAAGAAAGAAATACAATCATTTAATGGTAAAATGAATTTTCTGCGTCGTTTCATTCCAAATCTTGCTGAGCATCTTAGAGAAATCACAAACATGCTGAAAAAGGACAGTCAAGTGAAGTGGACAGAAGAGGCGGTGAAATCATTCAATTTGGTAAAGTTAGCTCTTTCTTCAGCTCCTATTTTAATCAGCCTAGATTACACACAGGACTTCATTTTGTTTTCGTTTGCTTCTTAGCACACTTTGGCAGTTGTTTTAATGCAGAAAAGAGATGGAGTTGAGAAGCCCATTGCCTTTTTCAGTCGTATTATAAGGGACGGAGCTTTGAAATATAACATTATTGAGAAACAAGCACTTTCTCTTGTGAAGGCCTTGAAGGATTTTCGTGTGTATATACTGCATTCCCACATTATAGCTTACGTTCCTAAAGCAGTTGTCAAAGATGTTTTGGTACAAGCAGATCCGGAAGGAAGACGGGGTAAGTGGATCGCTGCGTTGTTAGAATATGATGTGGAGATTAAACCGACCAAGCTGATCAAAGGACAAGGACTAGCCAAGCTCATGGCTGAAACAAATCTGCATGCTTTAGACATAAATTTGATCACTGCTATGTCTGATGAGGATAAGGAAAGTACATCATTTCAGGTATCTGATATATTTGTTTCTTCCCCTTGGTATGCTGACATTTTATATGTACTTCAGAATTTGTCTCCACCACCCGGGATGCCTAGAAATAAGAGTAAAACCTTGAAGTTGAGGGTTGTAAAGTTTTGCATATTGAATTCTGCATTATATTGGAAAGACCCTGGTGGAATGTTATTGAATTGTTTGGTAGAGGAAGAAGCCAAAAGAGTTTTGGAGGACTTTCATAGAGGAGACTGCGGGGGCCATCTATTTTGGAAAACCACAGCGAATAATATTCTGAGAGCGGGATACTATTGGCCTAATTTATTTTCTGATGTATATAAGGCTGTTAAGAGTTGTCACGAATGTCAAATTTTTGAAGGGAAGCATAAATTACAGCCTTTGCCTCTTAAACCAATTGAAGTCAGTGCACCATTTCAACAGTGGGGGTTGGATTTCATTGGGGAAATCCATCCGGCATCTTCAGGACAACATAGATGGATATTGACAGCAACGGATTACTTCACGAAGCGGATCGAGGCAATTCCCACCCGACAGGCTACGGATGTGGTAATTATTTCTTTTCTTGAAAATAACATTCTGTCACGTTTTGGTTGTCCTAGTAAGATAATCACATATAATGCAGCGGCCTTCAAGTCAAAAAGGATGGTTGAATTTTGAAATAAGTATAACATCAGCTTGGGACATTCGACTGCCTACCATCCGCAAGGAAATGGCTTGGCGGAATCTTCAAATAAGTCTTTGGTAAATATCATTAAGAAATTGCTAGAAATCAATAAGAAAGGCTGGCACAAGAAATTAGTGAATGCGCTTTGGGCTGATAGGGTAAGTCAGAAAAAATATATTGGCATGTCTCCTTTCGAGTTGGTGTATGGATTAGACACAGTGTTTCCCACTTCTCTTGCTGTCCTGGTAGTCAAATTGCTTCAGGAAGCTGGTAGTGAGGAAGATCCCATGCAGCGAAGGATAAATCAGATGATTCATTTACAGCAGACATGGGAGGAGGTCTTTCAAAATACATTCAAGTTGCAGGAGCGCATTAAGAATATTTATGACAGGAAGGCGAAAGCAGATAAGTTTTAGTTGGATGAGGTGGTCCTGAAGTGGGATGCTCGGAATGAGGAAAAGGGCAAGCACGGCAAATTTGAAAACCTTTGGAAGGGTCATTTTAAGATTGCAGTGTATCGTGGTCAGAACGCCTTTCTTCTCAAGGAAATGAATGGGGATGATTGTCCTGGAGGGCCGATCAATGGTTGGTTGCTCAAGCGATACCATTTCTGAGTATTTTCTGCTGATTTCATCATCATTGTATATATCGTTCTACTTCTGTTTTATCGCAAGTGTGTACTGATCTCTCGTATTCAGTCTGGGGCCCGGAGCGAAGGCTATAATTTTGAAGAAGGAGGTTAGTTGGTTTGAGGTTTTTCAAGTCAGTTTTATCTGTCATTTCAGTTTTAAAATCGAGTCGGTTTCAGTCAAGTTTCAGTCAAGTTTCAGTCAGTTTTCAGTCAAGTTTTCAGTCAATAAATATATCAAAGGTTTTGTGTTATCCGTTCAAATAATGACTCCATCGCCCAATGGATGAAGGCACTGTCTAGCTCTTCCAGAGATCTGCCGTTCTTGGCATCTCCTTGGAGCTACCATCCCCATTGGAGCCAATGTTAGAGTCGGTCCTTACAGCCCTCCGTTAGAGATCATTTCGCTTTTTGCATATCATTTTTAGGTGTCTTGCTCACTTCACTTCGTTGCATTTCGCTAGCGGCATGCCATTGACTGACGAGAGGGTTTGGTCTTCTTGTATTCCCTCATGCTTGTACCTGCTGGGCTAATTAAAACTCCTTAAAAATCATCGAAGTTCAGGTCACGTCATTCATGATCATAAATGAATATTTTGGTCAACAAGAGTCTTTTAGTTTTAGAGTCTAGGGTTCAGTCTTTTGATATGTTTAATAAATGCCCGCAGGCCATGAGGATGATTTTCGAAAAGGTTTAGTTCAAATTTTTATCATTAAATACATTTGAGGACATTCCTTGTTCAAAACTCTACTTTGAATAAGAAATTTTCGAATTCATTTTTTGTAATAATCAGGTATTTTTCCCACCATAAAAATTTCAAATGCAACCTCTCATCTTTGCCGAAGTCCAAACGCCAACATCCCTGCAAAAACAACCAAATTTCATCAGTCCAAACTTAGAAAATCAATGAAAAATCCAAAAGACAGAAGTTTAATGAAAGGATAAAGTGCCAAATGAAAAACATTACAAAGTGGGTTTTCGAAGAACTAAAAATTAAACCCATCTCCTGCATGATATTTCAAAGGCTATTTGAACCCATTTGTCAAATTACATTCACAAATTTTCAGAGCAGAGATCGAATTTGGAGTTTGAAGAGCGAAGTTCAGTGTTGAAGGGCCGAGACAGGGTGTAGAGAGTAAAGGCATGGACGACCGAGGAGAAATTGGCATGTAATGACATGTGCTACACACTGTGCCAACGTGTTGTTAGTTTATACATGCTTTTGAGTCAACCCAAACTCATCAGCAGTCAGTGATTTTTCAAATTCAAATCATCTTTTAGCCTCCAAGTAAGTGTGTCAAAGCCCGCTCAATGATTTTTGTATATGCTATGGTGGTTTAAAGGCAGAGAAAACAAATGTTTGAACGGTCAAAAAATTAACCCTATGTCTACATCCAAAATTGCTCCATAAGGTTTTGAAAGAAGTGTTGGTGATATTGTTGGTGTTTCAAACTTGTTTCAAACAAAATGTATGCTCTTGTTATGGAATGTCATTATTGCCACTGTTAGATTTACCACAGTCCCATTTTCAGTCTTCCCATATCCTTTTATACTCTTGACCCCCATGTGATATCCCAAACCCTACTTATTACCTCTTTCCCTTCCATTGATTAAAATCCAAGTGTTCATAAGGATCAATGGTTGTTTCCATGTTTTTTACTGCACTTTTTCCATTTGAATAACTCTTATATCTATCACTTGGCAAGTCCTATTAGTATTACCCATTCCTATACCATTTGTAAAAGTATGTAATCCCAACATTTCCCAAAGCAGTGAGTAAATAGTTTGTCTTTTCCAAAGTCACTTGACAGTCCATTGTGTCACTTGACAGTCCATTGTGTTCATTGTAACATTTCCCACAGTCCCCATTCCATGTTAGAAACAGTTGGCATATTTTATAGTGAAAGGCAAAGCATCTAGTCATCATTTTCAGACATACTCCTAACGCTTGTTTTCACCATACCTATATCAACATATATTTTTCAAACATCTTGATTTCAGCGCCATGTCAGAGACGGATTCAGTTTATGAGCAGGGGTATGACAGTGATTCCACAGCAGAGGTTAATGTGCCAAGGAGCCAAGGTCTCAGCCAAAGCAGTAAAAGTGGTAGGCATGTCGTGGAGGAACCTACTTTTTGGTTCAGACCGTTAGGCTTTCCCACTTGCAATGGATTGTTTTCAGCATCAGTCATGTTTCCATTATTGTGAGATGATTTCCCAAACTTAGCATCATCATGAGTTAGCTCACCTATTTGTTCTACATTTGCATGATGGTCGTGTAAACCTTGCTGGAGTAAACTTCATTTTGTCACCAGAGACCATTGCTCAGGCCACCAGGATACCAAACATAGGAGAGGAATGGAACAAACGACAGTAGCTAGAGAAATCCTATTATGAGCCATACATCAAACCTGGGTATTTGAGGCAGCTGAGCAGGGTATTTCCATTCCGATTTCTGAAGGATGAGTATGCACCATTGATGAAACTGATCATTCGATATTTTAGTTGCGAGGGCAGATTCTCGCGCCTCTATGCGTACCATATCCGTTTGTTGATGCATTTCACGAGGGTACGTATGATGAGAATTCCATACTTCATGTACTGTAACATAGAGCGGATGAAATTTCTTGTACAGAAGAAGACCCCAGCACAACAGCATAACAGGATATATCATTACGCGCTGATCAAAATCATGGTGGTACATCAGCTAACATAGCAGGGCATTGCTTGGGAGGATTTCATCTCTTTTTAACTTAACATTAGCGCCACGCCCGCTCCCGAGGTAGTTCAGGATGAGGGAGAGCCTCCACACCAGTTTGATGTTCCTGAGACTGAGTATATCAGTGCTCCAGTGTATGTGACATATCAGCGAGGCCACAGAGCCTTATTTGCAGCTACACGACGAGTACTATCTCCACCCGAGGTGAAAGGGGTCTCGTTGACTTCATCAGCAGCACGAGTACTATATCCACCCAGGGTGGAAGGGGTCTCGCCTTCTTCATCAGCACAAGTATAGGTTCAGGATAGAGGCAAGAGGCCTATGCACGATGAGGGCCCTTCAGAAGGCTGAGACACTGATTTTACACTCATCGATGTTGATGCGAGCTCTCCTAGCTCGAAACTGAGGGAGGTCATCCAGGAGCAGAAAGCGGAAATTGGTACTTTGACAGAGAATTTGTAGAGAGAACAATGGGTGATAAAGTACTTGGAGTAGCAGAACAAATAGTTGGAGGATCAGCACACTCTTGTAGAGCTGCGGAGAATTGGTGAAGATCGACAATTGGCCCGGAAGAGACCTGGTGACATGACACCAATTGAGCGAGAGACCGAACTCATGCATGTTAACATTCATCTAGAGAAGTTGTTGGCAAAGGCCAATAGAGACAAACACATGCTCCATCATATGAAAGGTCATTATTGGGCCCGCATGCACGTTTGTAAAGCAAAAATGAAGATCCTGAAGGGAAGGTTGAGCAGAGCACTGAAACGGTGAAAGAGGCCTGATCCACTCCGGATTTTGGCCGAGGCTTCATTGGCTGAGCATGAGGCATGATGGGGGATCTTCACTCCGAATTTCAGCAAATTTGGAGAATTTTTTGTCATTTTTAAAAATTTTGGTCTCAAAACAGGTTTTTCCGCCCAACGCGTAGCGCATCACGACGCGCACTTATGATTGGGACACTTTCTGGAGGAAAAATTAGTATTTTTGGATTTTTCATGGTAAGTTATGCATGCTTAGAAATTTCCGAAGCATTTCATCAAGTTCTGGATGATCAAAAGGGCCAAAAACACCATGAAAATCACCTTTCTGCCAACTTTTGCACCAGCAGGAAGTACTTCTGGTAGAATGAATTTTGGGAGGGGAAAATGAGCTCAAAATTGAAAAATTCCACTTGGGTTGGATAGAAAACATCCAGGGCTTTCCAACAAGCTATCATGAGCTCAATTTTGACTCCAGGAAGTTCCCCAAAAGCAGGCTCAAAGTAGTGCGGCGCATAGAGGATTTTGACCAAATTTTTGCCTTCCAGCTCAAGAATTCGGCCAGTTGTGACTAGTTTCATCTCTTGATGTAATTTTCGGTTTTTCTTGATGTAATTTGATGTAAATGATGTAACTTTGGCACTTATTTACTTGCTCTAGATGATTCATTCACAAAAAAGTGAAAATCACGTGAATGGATCAGTTTCCTAGCTTATAGAGGCGAGTTGCTTGGCTGCCTAGATTTTAGCTCCTTGTTTAGAATTGGTTCAAACTACTCCTAGAAGCATGAGCTTGACCCCTAGAGGCATGGGAAGGGGTTATACTTGTCTATTTATTGTATTTTCTGAGACACTTTCAGGGTTGGACTCTTGGGAAAAGTTTGGCACACTATTGTACATATTTTCTGCAATTTTGGCAAAGGAAAGATCAGAGGTTTTGCAACACCTGTTGGGATTCTTGTGGTTTTACATTTTGATGGTGTTTTCCCTCAGTTACTTTAAATTTCTTTAATGTTTAATGTATGCCATTCCCCTCTTTTGCTTCTGAAACTAAATGAATGAGTAAATGAGGTAGAATCCATTGATTCCAGTGCTCTTCCTTTAAATATGTTTAGTTTTATATGTTTTCGCCAGTTTGGAGAGGATCCTTGTTCTCCCGTTCCCTCTTTAGCTCCTTGTCATTCTGATCCATCCATACACATAATCAAAAGCATCAAGACTACTTCCTACCTTGCCCCAATTCGAATTCTGCAAAGATCTGGCCTCATTCCCGAGCCCAAAATAGTTTTTCCCATTTTTTCAACAAAACCCCCTAAAAATTTAAATCAAACTCTTCCACTTGTTTACTAGCCTAAAATCAGTATTCCTTATTAGTCATCTCATCCCCTTTGAAGATATTTTTCCGAGATAGACTCGGAGAGAGCCCTCTCTTGTCCCCGTAGGGCTAGCTACAAGGCTGAGCTTGGTTTGATGTTGCCTTGAGTTTTACCTTATTTCAGCCTAAGGTAGATTCGAGTGCTAACATAGTGGTGACCATACTGGGGACCATCTCAATGTTTTTCTTATTGGTGTGTTCATTTCATGAGTTATAGACAGAGTCTAAAGTCATGCTAGGTAGCTTTCGAAACGCTTTTGCTATGCATTAGCGGAAGTAGATAAACGTTGCTTCAGTTGAGCTCCGGTTTAGCTTGTGAATGTGACACTTGATTTGTGAATTACCCCAGTATCACTTGTTCATTCCAGACTTTTTGATGATTGAGTCTAGAAGTCGATAGGCTGAAAATTATCGGTTGTGTCCCTTGGTTTTTTTTTAATAGATCAATACACTGGCTTCAAAAAGGCATACTAGATCAAATCCTAATCCAAATCCACCTCCAATATATGAAAACCCCAACTTAATCCCAAGAATTTTCCATCGAGAAGCTCCCATCATTCCTTTGGTCAAATCTCACTCATACCCCACTGTTTTTGAATACATTGAAGATATTGAGTTTGACGATTAGTTCGAATTATCATTGTTTGAAACCAAGTCTGAAAGCGCTACTGGTTCTATCGTCATCAATCCTGAGTTCATCAAGTATCTAGAAGTCGAACAAGAAAATAGATCTATTGATAATTATATTCTGAATCTTCAAAACTCCATTGTGGAAACCAACATCCCTGAATTTATTGAATCTGCATCCGAAACTCTTGGGCCATCTGAAATTGTATCCGGTTCCCAGATTCCCACTGAACCCCCCTTTATCCCTACCATTCTCGTACAGCCTGAGATCTCTGATAAGCAATCAGCAGTAGTTCCCCCTCCATCTCCACCACATACACCTCGTTCATCTACTACTCCCATTCCACCTGTTTCTCCAAGACAGATTATAAATCCGCCGAGAGCCATGGCTGCTTGATTTTCTCCTCTCGCGTTACCCCAGCAATTGAATGATATGCCTGCAGATTATCAGAGCAAGATTCCAATATTTGATGGCACTCCGCAGAGTCTTCCGGCACAACAACATGTAGATAAGATGACAGAATTTTTTGATCTTCATGAGATCGATGAAGAGAATGTAACCATGAGACTTTTTGTGCAAACTTTCGGAGGGGAGGTAAGAAAATGGTTTAGAGATTTTCCAACAAGAAGCATTACTACAATGGCAGAACTTCACCAATAGTTTCTAGATCATTGGGAAATCGAAAAAGATCCACTTCAGATCAATGCCGAGTATAACAGCATCAAGCGCAATCCTGGTGAGTCTGTTCAAGACTATATTGTTAGATTCAATACAGTTTATAATGCAATTCCAGATGACTTAAGACCATCTAGAAAGTCAGATCTCCTTAAATTCCCGGATGATTTTGATCTGGAGATGGCT